>CP139508.1:12575246-12895246 GCA_021014915.2 Artemisia tridentata subsp. tridentata | reverse complement strand
ATTAACTCGCATGTTTCGTTTGAGTCTGTATGAAACGAGCGAGATGTTAACGAATGAGCCGAGATGATATGGTTCTACACGAGATGTCACACGATTGACCGAGATGACTATAGAGCTCTATACAATGATAACGACATCAACAACGCACATCACATGCAATTCCTAACCATGGGCCAAGTGTTAACCAAATGTCTCACAGTCGTAAAGCAGTTTATTAACTCGCATGTTCGTTGAGTCTCTATGAAACGAGCCGAGATGTTTAACGAATGAGCCGAGATGATATGGTTCTACACGAGATGTCACACGATTGACCCGAGATGACTATAGAGCTCTATACAATGATAACGACATCAACAACGCACATCACATGCAATTCCTAACCATGGGCCAAGTGTTAACCACAATGTCTCACCAGTCGTAAAGCAGTTTATTAACTCGCATGTTTCGTTTGAGTCTGTATGAAACGAGCCGAGATGTTTAACGAATGAGCCGAGATGATATGGTTCTACACGAGATGTCACACGATTGACCCGAGATGACTATAGAGCTCTATACAATGATAACGACATCAACAACGCACATCACATGCAATTCCTAACCATGGGCCAAGTGTTAACCACAATGTCTCACCAGTCGTAAAGCAGTTTATTAACTCGCATGTTTCGTTTGAGTCTGTATGAAACGAGCCGAGATGTTTAACGAATGAGCCGAGATGATATGGTTCTACACGAGATGTCACACGATTGACCCGAGATGACTATAGAGCTCTATACAATGATAACGACATCAACAACGCACATCACATGCAATTCCTAACCATGGGCCAAGTGTTAACCACAATGTCTCACTAGTCGTAAAGCAGTTTATTAACTCGCATGTTTCGTTTGAGTCTGTATGAAACGAGCCGAGATGTTTAACGAATGAGCCGAGATGATATGGTTCTACACGAGATGTCACACGATTGACCCGAGATGACTATAGAGCTCTATACAATGATAACGACATCAACAACGCACATCACATGCAATTCCTAACTATGGGCCAAGTGTTAACCAAAATGTCTCACCAGTCGTAAAGCAGTTTATTAACTCGCACGACTTTGAATGTATATTTTTTTTAAATAAAAGTTCTTAAATTAAATATATTTTTTTAATTTTATAAAAGTATTTAATTATAAATATAAAGTTTTTAATTTTAATTATATATTAGAAAAGTTTTAATATTTCTTTTAAAATAAAAACTGAATTAAAAAGTTTTTAAATTAAAAAAAAAAAAAAAAAAAAAAAAAAAAACTAATTTTGGGTCGACAATGTCGACCCATAATTTTTTAATAATTATTCTAAAATAAAAAAGCGATTTAAAATTAAAAATAAATATATGGCACGACATTGTCGTGCCATTTTGCATATTAAAAAAGTTTTAATCATTTTTTTTTTGGCGGGTTCTTTTAATTTTGGAAAATTATTTTGGTGGTAAATTATGGCACGACATTGTCGTGCCATATTTCTTCCCCTATATTCTTTTTAAATAAAAACTAATTTAAAAAATTTTTAAATTAAAAAAAAAAAAGTTTATGAAATTTGGCACGACATTGTCGTGCCAAAATGAACGGATGTTTGACTATTTTTTTGTTGAAAGTTTTGTGGGCCATTGTCATAATATGGGTCGACAATGTCGACCCAAAGTACTTCCCCGTGCCAAACCTTTCATTTTGGTGTAGTGATATACACCTTAATGAATAAAGTATGCACATCTAAGATGCAACAATCAAGTGTAACAAATTTTCCTAAAACTAGAAAACTAAACTCATGAGTAATGGAAAACCAATTCTTAGCGTGTTGAGTCAATTCTTAGCGTGTTGACTTAAAAAGTGAAGTGTTTTGGCGGGAGAGTAAATGAAGGTGTTAGGCTAGGTTACACACAACATATAGCTAGCGAGTAAATGAAGGTGTTAGGTTACACACAACTTAAGGCGCCATTTTTTATTAATTTTGGGTGTTTCTAATTATTAGGGATTTTATTTATGAAATTTGGGATGTATTAATCTAGGAAATACGGTGTATTGGTAGCAAAAGTCTATACAGTCTGTATGTTAAATCCATTTGCTACTTCATAATCAATGAATTACCACTAGCTCAACATTAAAAACTAATTTTTTTATATAAAATTTTATAGCTCTCCGGTTGAATTTTGCTACACTACTAGATCGATCTTTCCCTGCTTACAAATCTATCAATGTTATGCAACCAAGTCTATGTACCTGGCCAAGCATCGAAAAGCACCAAACACCACAGAAAAGTTGTATCAGATCTAAGCACATCTATGAGCAAAAAACAAACAGAAAAAACTAAACACACAACCAAAACTTAATTAAACGTGTACGTAAATGCATGACGAAAATAACAAACCTCAACTTTATCCGGCCAGATCCGGTCAAACCAACCCCAATACAACCTCGAAATTACTAAAACTGCAGCGAAACAAGAATCTGCTGGGCTGTTGGTGTGGTGTGCGTGAGTTTTTGTGTGTGTTTGAGAGTTTGGACGAGTTGTTATATTTGTATGTGATACACAAAAAGTGTGTTGATGTTAATGAGGAAGAAGGCTGAAGGTGTGAAGAGAATGAGAGATCGAGTGAGTGTCTTTTTGTTGTTGTGTTTGTGTGAGAGAGAGTATTTGTATGTGATACAAAAAAAAAGTGTGTTGATGTTAATGTGTGTGTGACAGAACTCAAATGTGTTCCTTTAACTCGGGTAATTAAGAGGATATACTAGCTAGCTGTTGGGAGTAGTTGAAAGAATTTAAGGAATGGATAGATTATAGAATTGAAGGAAGTGTGTTAGAATTTAAGATTTATGAAAATTTTGAAAGAAGTGAAAGTGAACGTGAAGTGAAAGAAATCAAGTATCGAGCATTAACAAATGGTCGTTTATTATTGGTTTGGTTTAAGCTTTCATATGTATCGCATATATCTCCTTGTTGGCAATTCATTTCTCTAAGAGCAAGTAGAATGTCCTTGTATAAGTCATTCTCAAAATCAGTGATCTTACAACTAATTTACATTAACGTGTTTGCTATACACATATGCATAGAAATCCATAGTGAGATACAGTTTAGACCGGCCAAATTAGTTTGCAATTACTTGGAAAAAGTTTTGCTAAGAAATGCAGAAAACTTAAAACTCCGAGATTGATGACTTCTAACAATGTGTATTTTGGTCTCTCTTTTGTGTGTATTTAGCGTCATGTAAAGTAAATGTCTAGTGAAAAAGAGAAAGATAAGGGTGTAATGGATATTTTATAGTAAAATGCTAATTATTTTATATTTTAAAATTTTAATTATGCTTAAATATAAGATTTGTATATATTTGAAACTTTAACTGTTTAATAATGATATATATAAAATTATTAGCTTAACTTGTATATATGTAAATTTGAAGCCTTTAAAGATATATATGCAAAACCGTATTCAAATTAGAAAGAGGGCATGTTTTAAAATATTAATAGAGTCGCACCGATCTTGGAAATTTGATTGTTTTGGGCTAGAAAGTGGACCAACTTTTAATTTTTTTTTTGGCTATTTTAGAGAATTTTCTCTTGATTTTTCTTTTCACTAGCTATTGATGGGGTATGTCGTATTTTTATGAGGTACACTAGCTCACAGCCACAAGCGAAATCAAGTACACAAACTTCAAAGCTTGTTAGCAATCATTTTATGTTAAATATAAAGTGATGGTCATTTGCTAATAACTTAATGTGTCATGTACAATATTTAGTTAGTTTAAGTGGGCTTATGGCATTAGTTTTATTTGTAAAGTAAGTATATGTGTAGTGCAACAGAAGCCCACTCCAAGTCAATTGTAAAAGCCCACCTAAAGCCCATTAGGTTGGCTGTTTGTTGCATATCTACGCCACACACACACTCTGCTATTAGTGTGCCTCATTTTGTATTCATAAGAAAAGTGTGTGTGTGTGTGTGTACTGTGTAAAAGGTCCCAAAAGTCTTTGTTTGTTTTCTTCCAAAGCTAATAAACATTAGACTTGAAATAACTCCATATGATCCACACACCTCTTCTCTTATTGTTCTTTATATGTTTATGAGTGTCATCGTGTTTGGTTACTTTGTATGATAAAGAAGGAAGTTGTGGTGTTACAAGTGGTATACATGAGCCTATCAACAAGGTAGAAGGTAAGATTGTTCGGTTTGTGTTAAAAGAGAATCTGTCGTGGTTTTTGTTCATAAAAAGGCCACAAAGTGGGTTTGTCTTATGGAAATCGAATGGTAACAATCTTGTATAAGGTTGTGTTTGTTCTTGGTTTGGTGAATTTGTGATTTTTCCTCACTTGTTTGCTGGGAAAATATTACATTTTTTGTGTTCTTAGTTGCTTTGGATCGAAGTGATTCAAGAAATAAAATCACTTTTGTGTTATTGAATATTATAGTGTTTTATTGACTTGATTTGATTGGTTCAAAGTTGGTACAAGTTGGTGTAATTGGCAGGAATTATAGCAAAGTGGGTAAAAATTTGTCAGGATACTAGCAAGTTGGTGAAAAGGTGGCTGGGAAATCTCTAAAGATAAGGGCAAGTGGGACAAATATCACATTATCTGGATTCAGGGTCAAATTTGTCGCAGTTCACAAGTTGTCGCAGTTCACAAGTTGTCGCAGTTCTCAAGTTGTCGCAGTTCATAATTGTCGCAGTTCAATTATCGCATTTCAATTATCGCAGTTCAACTGTCGCAGTTCAATTATCGCATTTCAATTATCGCAGTTCAACTATCGCAGTTCAACTATCGCAGTTCAACTATCGCAGTTCAATTGTCGCAGTTCAATTGTCGCAGTTCAGATTGTCGCAGTTCACTGACTTTTCAGCAGTTTTCAGAATTGTCAACTTCAGTCCCTGTACTTTTCAGCAGCCTTTGGGAACTTCTAGAATTGGCAGTTTTGGCCCTCGTACTTGTGTGAATTGAGTTCAAAGTTAAATAACTTTTAAGGATTTGATTCGAACGTAATTTCGTCAACTCGAAAGTGAACTCGGTATTTTAACTCTTGTATAAGAGTGTAAAATACTTCGACAAACGGTTATCTACCCTCTTGTATAAGAGTGTTAGATTTTATATAAATTACCGATTTATATAAATAAGATATATTTCTATCTAAATTGATATTTTGCCATAATTTGTATAAATTTTGGTCAAATTGAAATTTCTATAGAAAGTTTCGTGTTTATCTAAATTGTAATTTACATTTCCTTTTTTCGAAATTGTAAACTTTTGACTTTGTCTTAATTATACTTGAATCAAGTTTCGTAACGTTATTTAATTTGCTTCGTTTACATATCTTACAACATCAACGATCATCAACATCAAACCAAAGCCTCACGTCAACAACCAAGTTTAACCTTCAACAACAACAACAACATCTTCTATTTTGTTGAAACGATCCTCAATCCACTTTATCATACCATATTTTAAAGATGACTACACAACAAGACATTCATGCCGCAGGTTCAGAAAACCGTCCTCCAATGTTAGAAAAAGGTGGTTATCTTCCATGGACGAGTCGTATGAAAAGATACATGAAAACCAAACCTCTAGGACAAGGTAAACTCTTGATCAAATCCATAGAGGAAGGTCCATTCGTGCCTCGTCAGATTCAAGTCACAGCTGGGAATCCTGATGCAAGACCTCCAATTAAAGCAACCTTCCGGACTCAAACGAAAGAGGAATACACATTGGCAGATCAGAAGCAAATTGAAGCAGATGACATGGCAATGCATTTAATCCAACTTGGTTTACCACAAGAAATATTCTGTGCTGTAGACAGTTGTGAAACTGCTTATGCAATGTGGGAACGAGTCAAAAGACTCTGTTATGGTACAGACATTGGTAAACAAGACGTGGAAAACAAGCTTCTGACTGAATGGGAGAAGTTCACATCCACTCCAGCTGAGCAGATTGAATCTTACTACACACGGTTTTGTACTCTAATGAATGAGTTGATCAGACACAATTTGGATCATAAACAAATTGTTTAGAACATCAAGTTCATCAACAACCTTCCAGAAGAATGGGGACGATACGTTACTATTGTCAACCAAACTCAAAACCTTCACGAGGTGAACTATGATCAGCTCTATGACTTCCTAAAACAAAACCAAAAGGAGGCAAATGAAGTCAGAACAGAGAAACAAGCTAAACAACAAGATCCTCTTGCACTCATAGTCCAAACACCTACACCTGCAACAGTCAGTACACAACCACCATCATCATCATCCACTCAGCAATTCATGCAACAACAGTATATTCCACAATCCCCATTCTACCCACAACAACAACATGAAATCCCACAACAACAATACCCGCAACACCCAGATCAACATGATCAGGATGAGTCAACTGATGCTTTGACTCAAGCTTTTGCCTACCTATCAAAAGCATTCCAAGGACGTTATTCCACACCCACCAACAACAATCAACGAATCTCATCGAACACTCGCAACAAGCAGATTGCACAGCCGAGTTTCAACATGGGACAGCAAGGTCAGATGGTTGGGGGATATGGGAATCAGCAGGGATATGCTCCAAGATATCAGATGGGTAATCAGAATGCAGGGCAGTATGTTGGTAATCAGATGGGTCAGTTTGCAGGGAATCAGATGGGTATAGCTGTTGGTAATCAAAGGGTACAGAATGCTGGGAATCAGTTTGGGAATGTTGCTGCTCAGGGAGCTGGGAACAGGAATCAGGGTAATGTGATGAAGTGCTTCAACTGTCAGGGTGTTGGTCACATGGCTAGGAACTGTCCAGACAAGCCGAATAAAAGGGATCCAGCGTATTTGCAGAAAGCATTAATGTTGGCAAACAAGGAAACGGCTGGGCTTCAGTTAAGTGCAGAAGAGAATGACTTCATGGCTATTATGGATGCTTCAGAAGATCTTGAAGACATCGATGCAAACTGCATTTTTATGGCTAATCTTCAGGAGGCAAAGTACGACACAGACTCAGAAGCACCTCCTGCTTTTGACACTAATGCGGTTTCTGAGGTACAACCATATGCTACATGTCACGATAATGAAATGTTTGATATGTCACCGCAAAATGAACAGTATCCTGAGACTCCTAATCTCATTTATGATACATACATGGACGAACCAAGTTGTAGTAATACTAATTTGGTAACTTCAGATATGGATCCTAATGAAGAATTCGAGTCACAGCATACTGATAATGATGAGGAAACACGTGCTATGTTTGAATCATTATTGCATAATTGTAGTATTGAAATTGAGAAAGTTAAAACGGTCAATCGCGAGGTTAAGGCCGCGAATGAAAAATTGACCGCTGAGCTTGAGAGTTATAAGGTGAATGCACAAGCTTTTGATTTTAATAACGATCGACAGTCTGAACTTGAAAAAAGTTTAAGAGATTCTGTTTTAAGAGAACAACATTTGCAAATCAAATTTGACACTCTCGATGTTAATTTGAACAACAAAATAAAATCCTTAAACACAGAAATTTCTGAACTAAACAACCAACTTTCAAAACAAAAATTAACTTATTCTAATCTTGAAAAAGAAAAGAAGGAGTTGAATGAAAGGTTTTCAAAAAGAGAAAAGGATCTTCTTAAAGAGATCTCTGACAAAAAGGAAACCATTGCAAAGTTGGAAGATTTGCTTGTAAAAACGGGTCATTCTGCACAAACGATTAATTTGTTAATAAATGATAAAAACCCGATTTTACATACGCTAAAGAAAACGGCTATCGGTTGTGAAAACCCTTATTATCTCAAGAAAGCTCAGAAAAATCAGAATGTGTTATATAATGGTAGTGTGCTAAATGATAATCATGATGCAATTGAGATTTATGATTCGGATGACACGATTGAGCGTACTGAAAAGAGACGTGTCAAAATGAGACAAATGAACCCAGAAATTAAACCAATTGATTATAACAAGCTTAACACAGAATCTGGGGTTCATCTTGTTCAAAAGAAGTCACATCTGTTTTTTCAAAAACCAGTGGTTTTCACAAAACAAAAAACTGTCTCAAAACATCTGTCTAACATCGAACAAATGGCATCTACAAACACTTGTGAAACAAGTGCGGCTAGACTATATTTGGTTGATCTTAAACAGAGAATTGAAACACTTCAAAGTATTGTGGCATCCAAAACAAACAGTAACAACAAAGATTGGTTTTCAAGATTTCTCACTGAACTAAAAGGAATGTTTGAACAAGACATTAATCCACACATTGATGCAATCTATGCGGTTGTTCAAAATGTGGAATACAATCTTTTGAAAGAGTCAGCAGAATTTGTTAAGGACCACAAATCCTTAGTGAAAGAAGCAAATGAATACTTGGAACACATAAAAGTTTTGGAACATCAAAATGACTCTCTCTCTTTCGAAGCTCTATCGACCGATATCATGTCTATTATTTTCCAAACATATTCTGTGGAGGATGATGAAACACTTCGAGCTGAGACTTCTCATATTGTTGAAAAATATGAAAAGGCACTTTTGAAGCTTGAAAAACAAAATTGCACATATTTTAAACAACTTGATACGAAAAAGGAAGAATGCAAGTATGACAAATTGTCGTATGAGCGTTCTTACAAAAACATGCAAGATCAAATAAATCTTTTGAAGTCTCAGCTTGCAAGTCAAAAAGGGCAGGGTGAGGAATCTACGGGTATTGCACCATTAATCCCCTTGCCTAATGAGAAACAAAAAGGGAAAGCTGTTGTCAAGAACACTAATGTGATAGCACCTGGCCTTTATAGGATTAGTCCCACTACTGCATCTGCCTCTACATCTAAAACATATAGGGCGATAGACAAAAGTATTAAAGATAATCCAAACGAGATTAGGACTGCTAAAACAACATCTCAGGACAACAACATAAATTCTAATGAGTGTGCCTTACCTTCTACAGGATTAGAAAGTAACTCTAGGAGCAGAAGACAGACTAGGAGCAATATCAAGAAACCTAGTGTCCCATCTGTTTCTGAGAATGCAAGCAATAAAGTAGAAGAACACCCTAGGAATTTACCGCTTCCCAAGAAGAAACATGTATCATCTAGTTGTAATGATAAGACTCCTGTTTCTAATGCATGTAATGATTCTAATTGTTTAATGCAAAAGAAATCTTTATCTGTAAATGCTTGTGATGATAATGTTTCTAACAATGTGAAAAAGAATGATATGCCAGAACAGAAAAAGGGTCCTTTTGTAACTAAGGCTAAGTCTAGATACATTCGAAGACTTATTGCAAAAGCTAGGAACACAACTAGCAGCCTATTACCTAAGGATCACATTAAGTTTTGTGAATGGAAACCAACGGGTAGAATGTTTGCACCTAAGAATGGCACAGTAGAAATAGTTCCCAATGCATCAACGGAAACCATCTCTAAGTGTACTCCACCTGTTACATCTAACCCCTTGGAACCAAATGTTAAACGGTTTCCATATACAAAATCCTCTGTTCTTTGCAGGTCATTGAAATTTGTCTTTGGATCGTCGACTCGGGTTGCTCCAAGCACATGACCGGGAATCTGAAGCTGCTGATCAATTTTGTGTGGCAGTTCATGGGGACTGTACGGTTTGGGAATGATCATGTTGCAGCTATTCTGGGTTATGGAGATCTTCGGTTTGGAAATTATCTGATCACTCGGGTTTACTATGTCGAAGGGTTGGGACACAATCTGTTCTCTGTCGGATAGTTTTGTGATGCTGATTTAGAGGTTGCATTTCGGAGAAACTCTTGCTTTGTCAGGAATTTGGTTGGGGATGATCTCTTAATTGGGGATCGTGGCACCAATCTTTATGCAATTGACATAAACCAAATGGCCTCTTCATCACCTATTTGTCTCAAGACCAGGGCAGGCGAAACAAAATCCTGGTTCTGGCATAGACGTTTGTCCCATCTGAACTTTGACACGATCAACAAGCTTGCCAAAGACGACATCGTCTCCGGTCTTCCTAAATTCAAATACACCAAAGAACACCTATGTCCATCATGTGAGCAGGGAAAGAGCAAAAGAGCAACATATAAACCTAAACCCGTACCTAGTTCGGTTGATAGGTTGCATCTGTTGCACATGGACTTATGTGGCCCGATGAGAGTTCAAAGCATAAATGGGAAGAAGTATATTCTTGTAATTGTTGACGACTATTCAAGATATACATGGGTAAAGTTTCTGAGATCAAAAGATGAAGCACCAAGCACCATCATCACCTTTCTGAAGCGGATTCAAGTTCTACTTCAAGCTACAGTTAGGATAGTAAGAACGGATAATGGCACGGAATTTGTCAATCAGGAGTTAAGAACATTCTTTGAAGAAACTGGTATTACTCACCAGACATCAGCTGTTAGAACTCCACAGCAGAATGGAGTAGTTGAAAGAAGGAATCGAACCCTTGTAGAAGCTGCTCGCACTATGCTGATCTATTCCAGTGCACCTTTATTCTTATGGGCTGATGCTGTATCTACTGCTTGTTTTACTCAAAACCGATCCCTAATCCATCCAAGATTCAATAAAACCCCATATGAACTTGTCAACAACCGAAAACCGGATATTTCTTACCTTCATGTATTTGGCGCTTTATGCTATCCAACAAATGACAGGGAAGATCTGGGAAAGTTGAAGGCTAAGGGTGATATTGGAATCTTTATTGGGTATTCTGAAAACTCGAGGGCATTCAGGGTGTATAACAGGAGAACGAAAAAGATAATGGAGACGATGAATGTAAAGTTTGATGAAATTTCACAAATGGCTTCTGAGAGACTCGCTCTAGAACCCGCGCTTAACCCGATGACTTCCGGACATATCAGTTCGGGACTCGCACCTCAAGGAGCTCAATCAATTCATGTCGAACAACCCACAACTCAAGAACTGGATAATTTCTTCGAGTTCATGTACGATGAATACTATGGTAGCGCTTCGAAAAATGCATCAAACCAACATTCCGCTGCACCCACTCAACAACCACCACCACTACCACCTAATCCAGATGCATCCACAACATTCGAAGCTGTCGCACCAACTCCCTCAACATCAAAATCATTTACATCTACTCCAACAACTCCATTCATTGAAATTGTTCTACCAAGAATTGATGAGCAAGAACAAAATAATGCTGTGTTTAGAAGACGAAGTCTTTGAAAACCCGTTTGGAACGGAATCTGGTGAATCATCTTCCAGATTACATGAACTGACTAACACGCAGTTATTCAGTCCAAGGTACCCTTCAACATTACAGTGGACAAAAGACCACCCAATAGAACAAGTTATTGGTGAACCCTCAAGACCAATTCAGACGAGAAAACAACTTCATACCGATTGCAACATGTGCATCTATGTCTGCTCAGTCAGTCTCATAGAACCTAAGAACATTCGGGAAGTGATGCGCGTGATGTGTCGTTTCGGTTTAGCAGTTTTAATGCCTACTCAAGTTTTAAATTTATATTTAGCCGACTAATCAATAACACACACACTTAACGAGCAGTGTACCCGGTCAGTATGAATATAATGGTAAGTAGAGTGTCGATCACTAAGAGTGGAACGTATTATCTAGTTATTCTAATCAGTATTTTAATATATTAAGTTAGCTATACAACCTAATCTAACGCAAGGGGGTCAGCCTGAGAGACTGGCACGATTTGGTTGCAATTAAATAATAAACTAAACCAATAGGCACGAATCAGCAAGTAGCACACACGTACACAGATAAATACTCGAGACAATAAGAGGGCTGTCCTTATGATAAGTAGTTTGTCACTTGTTTTATTGCTAGTGTTATATGAAGTGTATAGTTCGATGCAACGCACCGAGATTAAGTCCTTTCACGTTGGTTCTAATCTTATCGGCGAGTAAACCCTTAATGATTACTTATGACTATCCCGTTTATCTTTCTCCTACTTTTCTACAGACCATAGAATACATAGGCATCTAATAAACAGGCGAGGGCAGAGGCATAGCGACCCGATCAACGCTCAGCTAGACACAGAGGTTATCAATGCACTAATAAAAGTCACCAATGACACTAACATATAAACTTTAATTGATGAGAAAGCAGTTTTAAGGGAGTGCAACCTTTCCGTTGTCACGTTACACAAGCCACCAATCTTGATGAATTAAAGTTTACTAACACAATAAAACAAAACTACTTAATGAATTAAACATATGCAGCACCTTCTTACAGCTCTTGTATCTTTGATTTGGGTGTGTCTTGTGCTGCTACCTTGACTGAATTCGTCCTAGGTTTCTGGTCTTCGGTCTCGTATATAATATATGTCGTACGAAATTTGTCTGGTCTTGGGGTATTTATAGTTTCTGTCTGAGAGTGAGATGCGGCGCATCTTGTAAGTAGATGCGGCGCATGTACTTAACTTCGCGTGGGGTCCAAGATTATAATATTCAAGAATATTCGTACACCGCCAGAAGATGCGGCGTATCTTCATCTTTGGATGCGGCGCATGTCCTCTTGTATCTTGGATCGTATCTGGTGAGATCTTGATAGTGATGCGGCGCATGTAATGAGTGAGATGCGGCGCGTCTGGAGCAGATTTGACTTGATCTTGTCCATTTCAGTAGACTCTTCACTTTATGCATGTTTTGCTCCATAATTAGTCCAAAATCGCCAAGTTTCACCAAATGCTTGTTTTCAACTGAGAATTACAAAAAGTAAACGATTAAGTATCAATCCTCATACATAATATAGTAAAACAAGTCAAATTAATAGGATAAATGATAGTAATAAAATGTACTTATTTGAGTTCATCAAATATCCCCCCACTTGAACTTTACTTGTCCCCAAGTAAACCTTAGATTAAAACTTATGAAAATGTATCCTAAAAGATATTAGGATGTATTTTTATATTTAAGCATGTGGTGTTCATGATGAACTGAAAAAGATTTTTGAAAGCGAAATTAATCCACATATTGCTGCAATCTATGAGGTTGTTCAAAATGTGGAAAATAACTATTATGACCAAGAAACACGTTTGGAGGTGGAGGAAACATGATAAACTCGAACTAAAGATTAACTTTGAATTTTTGGTTTATTGATTGCCGAGGTGTGTATGTATTCTAGAGAGAGAAGTCTAGAACACACACACACCTCGTGTGTTACTAATGAATCCTCAACCCTCCTAGTATTGACATAGGAGGGTATTTATTACAAAGCTACAAGTCTAACTTAGCAATATGACTAAACTAGTCCTTGTACTTTACATGCTATTGCAATTCCCACAAATGACAAAACTTTAAAGCTAACAATCTCTCCCCAAAGTGAAGTCATATGGGAATTGCTTACAATGTTCCCTACAAGTAAAATTCAATACAAAAACATGAGAAAGATCTTCAAACTTCATTACTTCGTTCAGCTTGCATAATCTTCTCAGCCGCCATTTCTTTACTTGCAGACGAACTAAGTGAGCAAATCTAATTAGGGGTTTAATTCAGAGTGCCCTGAGTGCTCTCCCCTAATTACTGCTCTCCCCCAAACTGACAACCTCATATTTTGAATGCCCTGAGTGCCCTGCAGTTCGGGGGAATATGGTATCAACATCTTTATCTCACCAAATGCATCCCAGTTATTTTTCCCATGAGAGATCAGCCCGTACATTTCTCTCCCCTGCTGGTTACGATTTATCGGAATCAGCATACTGATGTGTACGTGAAATACAAACTGGAAGCCCTATATAAGGAATCATATCAGCCCGTGAGAAGATGTCAATATACCCAATCTAACCTCCTGAATCAAAACAACGGCTTCATGTAGTGACTACTGATGGAGAAAACCCACTATTACGAACTTGAGACTGAAGTAGAATAACCCAAACTTGTGACTTAAACTTGCACGATAGTGTGACTAAGAACCTATACTGAGCACTACAACGTAACTCCTTAAAGCATATAGGTCGTTTCATATACCCATCCATCATTCCTTAACTGTATATGAACCTCTCTTGAATTATCCACATCTTTGTGTGACACTGAGTACTACAACGTATCTCCTTTAAGTGATAGTTAACTAGGTCTTCGTCCATCCTCCCCTTGACCTATGAAAACTAGATAACCCAAGACTTAATCACTATTCCCATGAGTGCCCAAACAAGGATCTCGAAGAATCATGCATCCAACCAACCCCGATATCTTCAAGATACTAAGTACACGTACTCGAGATATTCCACTTCAACTTCAAATAAGTAATAATGAATCATCATCCTTGTAGCCACAGCTGATAATTTGACCATTGTCATCTGATTGTGAATCTTGATCAGGATCTTTTCGGCTATACGTGGTGATGTTGAAGGTGTAGGCCAAAAATGTTATTTGTGATTTTGGTGTGAAGTATGTCATAAAATGACATTATAATGATGCTGGAAAATTTTGAGTTTAAGAAATTTTTACGCCAAAAATTCCCCAAAAAATTCGAATTTTGGCCAAAAAATTTGAATTTTGGCCAAAAAATTTGAATTTTGGGCCAAAATTTTCACTCTTGTACCAGAATTTGAATCTCGCGTAAAAATGGACCGTAAAGTCTCCTATGAAAAATAAATTTTACTCAAATTTTTCCGCCAAAATTTTTTTTTTTGGGAAATGCGACAAGGTTGATTTTTTTTTTTTTTTTTTTTTTTTTTTTTTTTTTTTTTCCGGAAATGCGATAAGGTTGTCCAATCGTGATAACAGTGAAGATGGTCAACTGCGATAAATCTCAAATGCGATAAACCTCAACTGCGATAAACCTCAAATGCGATAAACCTCAACTGCGATAATCCTCAACTGCGATAAGTCTCTGAGTTGCAACTGCGATATGGTCAAATGCGATAGAGCTAAACAGCGATGCCAAATGCGATAAGGCCAAATGCGATAAGGCCAAATGCGACACCTATCGCAATTCTCATACAAGAAATGCGATAATCACTACGAATTGCGATAACCTCGCTGCTTTTCTTCAATTGCGATAAAACGCAACTTTTGCCCACTTTTGTTGACTTTGTTGTGTCACATGCCCAGACCATATCTTGTAAGATATTGCTACTGACAATCTTTCACCAACTTGAGCAATAATTCTTTTGGAAAGAATTACACGCCAAAGAAAGTCAGTAAAATATTCACAAACAAATCTTGCATAATCTTCAATACTTTTGGTCGATCTAGAGACTTAGAACACCAAAAAATTCAACCTTCCACAACAAGATTTTTGCAAACCAACTCTTTAAATCACTAACTAACACAACCTTTGATCTTTATTTTGTGTACGATTTCAAGATAAACACCAAAACATCCACGTTTTTTAAGAAAAAAAAACGCAACAGTTGGGTTCATTTAAACATAAATCGAACACAAAAACATCCAAAACTGCTACTGATGAACAGTAACGAGCAAGAACACACCAAAAAATCACATTTTTACCTTAAAACACACCACGATTCGCCCCCGGTTAGCTCTTGATACCAATTATTATGACCAAGAAACACGTTTGGAGGTGGAGGAAACATGATAAACTCGAACTAAAGATTAACTTTGAATTTTCGGTTTATTGATTGCCGAGGTGTGTATGTATTCTAGAGAGAGAAGTCTAGAACACACACACACCTCGTGTGTTACTAATGAATCCTCAACCCTCCTAGTATTGACATAGGAGGGTATTTATTACAAAGCTACAAGTCTAACTTAGCAATATGACTAAACTAGTCCTTGTACTTTACATGCTATTGCAATTCCCACAAATGACAAAACTTTAAAGCTAACAATAACCTTTTGAAAGAGTCAGCAGAATTTGTTAAGGACCACAAATCCTTAGTGAAGGAAGCAAATGAAAATATTGAACACATCAAGGCATTGGAAAAACATAATGACATTCTCTGCTTCGAGGCTATATCGACCGATATTATGTCCATTATTTATCAAACATATTCTGTTGAGGATGATGAAAGACTTTGAGCTGAAACTTCTGAAATTGTTTTAAAATATGAAAAGGCGCTTTTTAAGCTTGAAAAACAAAATGACACATATTTTAAACAACTTGATCGAAAAACGGAAGAATGCAAGTATGACAAATTGCCGTATGAGCGTTCTTACAAACAAATGCAAGATCAAATTAATCTTTTGTTTCCCATAGAATCACCCCTTGATCCGTTTACCCTAGTTGTTTCCCATAGAATAGCCGATTACCACCATTATGATTCAATACTTAGATCAATCGCCATCGCAAAGACAAATACATTGGTTTCCTAGGCCCGCACTTGAAAATTGTTTTGGAAAATTTTGTGAAGTTTAATTTTCCAGTACGACATTTGTCAAACTTAGGGAAAATATAGAAGCCATCTAACTATGTAACAACCACAATATACAACTCCCAAAACAGCCATCATCTGTCACACTTAGGCACAATATAGAAGCCATCTAACTATGTAACAACCACAATATACAACTCCCAAAACAGCCATCTAACTATGTAACAGTTTACTCAAATCACTAGCAATAAAATCACAACTTTATATACAATCTTCAGGTTATAATTAAGAAAAAGCTAACAATAAAAAACATGACATACAGATACATAAACCCTAACACTAAAAAACCCTAATTAAAGAAACACAAACAATTAAATAATCAGATAAACAAAAAAAAACAATTAAATAATCCTTGAACAATTAAACTAACAATGAAAGTAACATACAAACAAAACCAATACAACAAACCCTAACCCTAAATTAGAGTAACCCTAAATCGAAAAGATAATTACTTACCCTACCCCAAACCATTTTTTATTTCGTTAGATCGAATCCAATTACTTTACCGTAACCCTAAATCGAAAACCAAGGTTGTTATCGGTTGCTTCAGATCTGTGTGTGTCTAATTGCTAGAGTTAGGCTTTCGATCTGTTGTTCATCGACGTCGTGTAATTTGACTTCTGGATCTCCTTTGGATCTAAGAAAGAAAGATTATAATTTCACTGAGATAGAAAGAAAGAGTAAAGTGAGAGTGAGAGAAAGAAGTTTTAAAAGAAGTGTGTTAGATACACTTGTTTTGTATTATGTATTTTGAATTAAAAGTATAAAAATTATAAAAAATATTAAAAGTATTAAAAGTATAAAGAATAATTTTGTATTTGAGTGTATTTTGTATATAAAAAGTATGACACAAGTTCCAATACAATAAAGTAATATAAAAGTGTACCCTCTACCTAATAAGTCGCCCAAGAATAAAGAAGAGTGGGACCAGTCGCCCAAGACGTATGCACTATTATATAATAAAAAAAGACTATACTTTTTAACAAAAAAAAACAAAAAAAGACAAAAAAAAAAAAAAAAAAAAAAAAAAAATCGCTTAAGAAATATGGGACGCAGTCGCTCAAGAAAGTACCTATTGTAAGTGGTACCATGTTAGTACTTGGTAGTTGGTAGGAACATGGTAGATGACACATATCACTATTTTAGGATATACGCCCAAGATATTTGGGCGGCCATCTCTCATGGGTTATTTGGAGAAAACAACAAATTTTGGGGTACCAGAGGTAAGTACTTTTGTACTTTCGGGTCATTTCAAGAATTATCCCTTATTAAAATACCAATGTAAAATAACTACTTTCTCCGTCTCAAAATAATTGTTAGGAGACAAGAATTACATAGTTTAATAAAAGTATGGTCACTTTAGTTTTCAATCACTCAAATAGAATATTCCCTTACTATATTCTCTAGTTTTTACTTAAAAGGGAAAGTGGACAATTATTTTGAGACATCCTTAAATAGAAATATGGACAGTATTTTTGAAACGGAGGGAGTAGTTTATTTGCCTTTATGGCTTTTGTCCTACGCATGCTTTTTAATATAAAATCTTGGAGATGTCTCCCACATTGCACTAAACAACAAAGTTAACATTCTAAAACCCCATTCGACAATGTCTGCAAATACAAAAGTTATTGCAAGTTTTAAGGAAGTTGTCTTTGGAATATCTATAAATAGGGAGGGGGTGTACTAACCGGACCCTCCCTACTCATGGGATCTACCTATTTTTGCTGGAATGTACAATCCAACAAAGTAGACAGTACAAGCGGCGGCAGCGGTAAAGTCAACACACCCTCCCTACAGGGAGGGTCGGTATATCTTTACCCATAGAGAGGATATATCATGAACCCCTTAGGGAGGGTGTTGACTTTTTTGCCTGCTGCCGCCATCTGTACTGTCTGGTTTAAAACTTGTACATTTTGACTAAAATATGCGGACCCTACATGGTAAGGAGGGTATGGTTAGTAGTACCCCTATAAATATTTGGTCCATGTTGACCGGACCCTCCCCATTTTTTTTATCCGGACCCTCCCATTTTTTTATTTTTATTTTTTTTTTTAATTTTTATAATTTTGTTTATATCAAAAAGCTATAAATCTGAAAATGCGGAACAGAAATACGGAAGAGAAACTGACAAAAACTATAAAACTGTCAGTAATACGGAACAAAAACTAAAAAAAAAACAACTGTGATGCACTGTAAATAGTGGGGGACAAGGGGGACAAATGTACAAACCCTCCCTAGTAGGGAGGGTTCGGTTAGTACAACTCTAAATATTTATTTAGAGTCAATTCTTAACTTACCCCAAAGGTACAAGTGGATTCACCTCATGCGCCTCAAAAAATTTCAACTTCTTCAAATGACCCATAGGTGACTATCGCATCATAATTTTTTGTCAACACTCATATATTTGTGACAAGTGTCCCTATAATAGTACTTTTCAAGTACTACCCTAGTACTAGTGTGTAAGCTTGTATTTTAGATACTTTATTGGGCAACTAGACTCACTATACCTTGGGCGACTTATTTTTTGTTTTTTTTTAAAAAAAATTGTTAACTATATTTTTGGTCCTTGTTGTTTGCTTGGTATTTCATTTTGGTCATACTTTTGATTTCTCTTTTACAAATAAAAAGAGAAATTGATAGATCAAAAACAAATCCATCATGTATAGTTCAATATATGAAACTTGACTTTCAAACTGTTGAATAAATTTAAAAAAGTTGAGATGGTTGGTGATTTAGATAATGAGGTGAAGTGAATTTGATATAGTTTGAGATTTGGTTTTTCATTGGAAAAATGTTTTACTAAGAACAATATAAACATGTTGGTTAACATAAAAAACATGTAATAAGCGTGGTGTGTTGGTTGGTTGTCGGAAAATTTAAGAGGTGGCTGGAGTGGGTGGCGGTGGCCAGAGTGGGTGGTGGTTAAAAGGGAACAAATGTACAAGTTTATAAGCTATAGAAACAAAAACAAATGTGAGGGTGTATTTGCAATTTACTATGGACAAGAAATTATATTTTTTCACTAAAAGACAAGTTGCCGAAAAATGTGGGTCCAGAGCTGATCTTTTAGCTGTCATGAATGTTGAGGCTGCCCACAGTAAGACGACCAAATTCCCCCATTTTTCTCTGCCACGTCAATTTTCTCTGCCACGTCAATTTTTTTTTTTTTTTTTTTTTTATTATTATTTTTTTTTTTAACACAAACTCAAATTTTATTGAAAATTAAAACGTTACATAATAATTCAAATAAAATAAAAACATTACAATAAAATTCAAACCACACTAAAACATTACGATACATATTAAAAACTAATAATTAAGGTTGTGTCGTTCCTTGATTTCGTCCTTAATTTCTTGCATTCTTTGTCTTACATTTTCTGGCAAAGACGGGTCGATTGGTGTTAGATAGAATATGATGTCTTTATCCCCTTTTTTTTGCCGGTCAAATTCAAGTCTTTCTCTTTCGACTTGAACTTTATTTTCCTTTATTTTCAAAGCTTTTTTCTTCAACTCGTAGTAGCCGTCTGCCATTTCCTGATTCTTTTCCAAAGCAACAGACTGAAGGGCTGCCATTTCTCGGCTACATCTGCCATATAAGAAGACTTGGAAGAACTCTTAGACGACTTCTTCTTATTTTTCTTAGCGGCGTCTCGGCCAATTGGTCGCTCATTTCGAACGACTACTTCTTCATCATCAGGCACATCCGAACCCGTTTCGGAAGTCCTTGCCTTCTTTCGACCCACATTTTGGCTTAAAAAAGCCGGCATCTCATTATCCTTCCAAACCTCATGGTCCTTCAGAATTTCCCAACAAGGCCCCAATAAGAACGCATGACCATACACTATTTGGTATTCTTCACACGCTCGTCTGTAAGTGGTGAGGTCATTCTCACCACTTCCAAAATTCTTAAATGAATTATCGTAAATGGCACAAAACTGACCTAACTCTAGGACGAATCCTATTTTTCCATTTGGTAACTATCGAGTTGTAAGTTCTGTCTGCACCAACATCATTTTCAAAGTATTTAATCACTTTCCGCCAAAATCCTTTGGCATTTTGGTTTTTTCCCACAATGCTATTCTCGGACACATCACACCAACCTTTGCACAACGCGATCTCTTCTTCGCTTGACCAAAGTGACGAATCATTCTTTGTTTCCTTCTCCACAGCCGGCTTCTTACCCTTCGTTGCTCCTTTTTTTGGTTTGACCGGCGACATCTTTTCTG
Organism: Artemisia tridentata subsp. tridentata; assembly: GCA_021014915.2. NCBI lineage: Eukaryota > Viridiplantae > Streptophyta > Magnoliopsida > Asterales > Asteraceae > Artemisia > Artemisia tridentata. Next base: position 12,874,711 of record CP139508.1, on the reverse strand, counting down.
AAATAGCATCGTCATTTGGAACCGATCCATGACCCGAACCTTGACCGGAACCGTGATATTCTTGAGTCGGATAACCCGAACCGGTTCCAAAATAAAATTCAGGATTGTTATATAATTGTTCATCAAAATCACAAGCATTAAAATTCATACGGTTAACCGGAGAATATTCTTGATAACCTAAATATGAAGACATTGACGAGTCCATCGTTAGACGATACACGGATTCGAGTGAGCCGTACGGTTGTTGTTGTTGTTGTCGTCGTTGTGGAGGTGGTGGTTGTTGTTGTTATTGTTGTCGTTGTTGTGGAGGTGGTTGTTGATATGGTGGAATAAATGGACGATTCGTAGGACGATTTACATAGAATGGATTTTTAGTTTATTGTTGTTGAGGTTGTTGTGATTGATAATCAAAACTAGAAGCTCGGAAATTAATGTTTGGTGACATACCGGTTAACAGGAAATTCGGATCCGATGTTAATTGCGGCATGTTTTGAGCCAATCGAGATTTCCGGCCTTTTGATTGTGGTGTTTTCTTAGACATGTTGAATTAAGGATTGATGTGTGAGATTTTGATTAAGAGAATTGAGAGAGTTTGGTGTAGTGAAGTGTGTTGAATATGTGTATGTATTTATAGTGTTTTGAAAGTTGTTGTTTTTTTTTTTTTTTTTTTTTTTTTTTTTTATTATTTTTTTTTTTTTTTGTATCAAGTTTACGTTACAAACAAAATATGGGGGAATATTCTCTTTTTCAAACCGATCGTAGGAGTGACCAAGTTGATGGAGACCGATTTACTCGATCGAGTCCCCACAAGAAGGAAATCGATTCCCACACTCGATCGAGCAAGGGGAGATCGAGTCTTCTGTGGCAAGCCTGAGAACAGAGCTGATCTTTTATTTTTATATTTAACGTGAATTTTTATTACTCCTTTTAGAAATAACCATGGACGTGATCACATGCATCTTACTATCTTACCATGTTTTTATTCCTTTAACAAAAGCTAATGCCCACCCACAAAAGATAAAAGTAATAAAGTTAAAACCTGAAAGCGAAGGAGAAAGAGAGAATCACCCTACCCACATGATTTTACTAGATGAAAAAAAACAAGTTACTTAATAAAACATCTTCCTAAGAAATTTTTTAGAAAAAAGTTTAAAAAGGTAATGTATACAAAAACAATAAATCTCCAAAAAGATGATCTACTGATCACACATCTTAATCGACTCATGAGAGCTCTTATGTTCACACCTTACTAGGTAACATCGTGTGAGTTGCCGAAGAAAGGGTTTGGAAACGGTCACATGATATCCTTGTTGGGTCATGTACATTTAAGTGAAAGACTCGTCTTCTTCGGTCAATTAGCCACAGAAAACATATCAACCCGTATGTTGTCTAGGTGACCGAGACATGATTATGGAATATTAGACATTTTGTTATGATCTTGGATTATCAATGATAACATCTATGAGAGATTAAGATCACAATACATTTGAATATTTGATATAAACGTTAAAAGAACAAAAAGCAACCGATAATCTTTTATATAATAAAACAAAACCCCTAGTGGGGACTTTTACATTTCAAAAAAATCCAAATCATACCTTAATAAGTAATAATCAAATTATTATTATTATTATTATTATTTTCTTAAATATTAAATAAGAAAAGCCTAAATACTTCTAAATTTATTCATATTCTACAAAAAAAAAGAATGTGATTTGTAATCATTCAATAAAAACTTACAAAAATATATGTGTCAAAATATAAAAAATTAAAACTTGAAAACGGTGGAGCAAGTTTTTCAAAGATTTGGGCTGAAACTTAAAATTCAGTATCATTCCCACTAAATATTTGTAGTCCCAACATTCCCAAATTCCTCCTCCATCAATCAAACTCGATATCTTATCATTCATTCACGCACAATCATTGACGCAAGAACATCTCCTCCAAATCTAATTAATATTAAAACCCACTACATTCGTAAATAACCCTAATTCAATACCTCAATCAAAGTACAATGGTTTTGAAGGTCCTGTTATAATAATTAAAACCCGAAATTAAAAATAATAATTTATTTAAATGATTAGAAAAAACCCCGCTCGTGCGCGGGGATTATATCTAGTATATATATAACCTCATATTCACAATATCGGGGCCAAATTAAAATCGAAACAAGATATATATCACGTACATACAGTGGCGGAGCCACCATGTAACTAGGGGGGCGGTGCCCTCAACAAATTGGCCGAAAAAAATTTTATATAGTGCAAAATTTTGGGTTTTACTCGACTTTTAGGCTGTTTGCCCTCGGCCAAAATCCTAAATTGCCCTCAACAAAATTGAGAACAACATATAATCTTTTTCTTTTGTAAAATTAGGGTGTTTGGATGCTGAAATTAGGCTGTTTGGCTGTAATTAGGGTGTTTGGATGCTGAAATTAAGCTGTTTGGATGCTGCTATAATGCTGTTTTTTGTGGTTGATTTTGCTGTTTTTACGAAAAAAATTTTTTGCCCCCCATATGCCAAAATCCTGGCTCCGCCACTCGAAACAAGATATATATCACGTACATATTGGACGAGGATGAAAATTTCTAACTAACTAGTACATGCACAAAATCTAGATACTTGTGGTAATTTACCATCTAATTCCTAATCTTATACTCCAATAGACCAATACTTATCATTTAATGTGTTCTCTTTCTTTTGCTTGAGGTTCATTTTTATGTGCAACTAAAAGGCATACCATGTTGCGAAACTGTCATTGATTCCTGTTGTTCCGACTGTAAGTGTTTGAAGATAACGGGTGCACCATTTTGCGGATGAATTAGCATAAGAACAGTGGGTGCATGTTGATACTTTGGAGACAACTCGAAAGAGAGCCTTTGTAATATCATTGCAATAGTCAATTTGGCTTGTAAGATTGCAAGATTTTGTCCAACGCATGTGCGTACACCAATCCCGAAAGGAACGAAAGCTAGAGGATGTTTACCCGCCCGAGCTACTCCATCCGAGAACCAGCTTGGGTTAAACTCATTAGCATCTTTACCCCAAATGGTTTGATCATGATGCACCGCCAAGATTGGAATGAGAAGCTCGGTGCCACGTGGGATCTTGTATCCGCCTAATTCCACGTCAGCTTTTGCTCGTCTGATTGATGCCACAATTGGGGGATACAATCTCAATGACTCGTTCAATATCATCGTCAACTACATGAGAATAATATCAATTAAATTTAGTAACAAATTAATATAGCATCTTAGGAGATCTATCATAGTTTGCTTGCTTATTAAGCATAGTTAGATGCATTAGCACAAACATTGGGGCGTTTTTCACAATCTAGTTTGATACTAAATAGGCTCTAAACTAATACTGAACCAAAACCGATAGCTGCCGGTTTTGAGTTCAGCTTTTTATAACTTTTTGCTCAAGCTTATTTCGGTCCGGTTTTGGACCATTTTACCGTATGAAGTGTTATATATATAGGCAATTTCAAGTAATTTCAAAGTAAATAGATAACAAAACATGATTCGAAATTAGAGAAGGATAGTTTGTTAATTACCGTTTTAAGCTTGGAAACACGATCTTTTGTAGGAATGTCACTTGATCCACATACACTAAGCACCTCATCACGTGCCATACCATGCCACGTGGGATGTATGGCTAGCAATACAGTAGTCCACGTCAACAAGTTAGATGTAGTTCTCCAACAAAGAAAAAACTCTTGCACTCTTCTGCTATGTCACGTGCCGTGATTGCTGACGCGGAATTTAGTAAAGACTTTTATACTAGCTTCAATCATAAGACCATGTGTAATGGTGTGTAAGAGAGGATGGTGCGTTTTGCGCCATGTGGCAGTATGGGCCATGTTGGAGCTTGATAGAAAAAGTGGTGTAGTGGTAATAGGGGCGTTTTGCGCCATGTGTCACCTTTTTTTTTTTTTTTTTTTTTTTTTTTTTTTTTTTTTTTTTTTTTTTTTTTTTTTTTTTTTTTTTTGTTTTTTTAATCACTAAAACTAATTAATTAAACTAAGTAATATAAAAAAAATCATTAAAATAAAACATAAAACAATTACGTAATTAACAAAAAAAAAAAAAAAAAAAAAAAAAAAAAACAAAAGTCACCAAACAACTTCCACTTTTCCATTTCTTCTTCTCCATTACTTCTGCAACTTTTACCATTAAATCAAATACCACTAAATCACTAAATCATTTTCTTCATCAAATACCACTAAACCAAATAGATGTGTATCCTCATTTTGAGCTAAATCAAATACCACAACCAATTAGAAGCAAGGGAGCGGGCGTGGAGGGTAAAACGCCTCCCAAATTTTTTTTGAACCACGCTCCATCGTAATGGTGGGTTGGGCGTTTTCGGGCGTGATATGGCAAAGAAAAGGGGGAAGAACGCCCCATTACGGACGGTCTAAGGCCAAGTAAATCTTTTGGCCTATTTACCATTTCCTCATCATCATCCCACTTTTTACTTCTCTTCTCAATTAGTTTCATCAACTTTTTCTTGATTTCTTTTTGTAGTTTCCATCTTTCTCTATTCCCTTTTGTATGGTCTCATGGAATTATGTCATGTGTTATTAAAAAGTATTTAAAGCATATGAACAAAAAGAAATATTCATTTCTCTCATGGTAAATGTAATTGCTTATATGAAGAAGTAGAGACATTACTAACTTTTCAAATATATTTAAAATTGTGGCAAAAAGCTAGCAGTAACCACCCACATGTCATATGATTGACTTATCTATACTACATATAAAAGAAAAACGGTCAAACGTGAAAAGTGAAATGTTGAAAGTCAAAGGTGAGATAAATGTATAGTGTAATTAATACTCTTATTAAAGCATCCCATTACTTAAAAGTACAATAATTTATTCACATTGTACAACCAATTAAAAGCATGTCTACCAAATTAAAAACAACCAATTAAAACACCCCTTACTAAAAAGTACGATAAAATTTTCACAATGTACAATTTAAACAAGCTACAACATAATCCAAAATATAAAATAATTAAACACACTAATTAATGTTATTTTTAAAACACCATAAAATGAAAAGTACATGTTATTATACACATTATACAAATTAATAAAACAGACAAAGCTTCATACAAGCTAACAAGTTGATGGTACATATAGTTTTGAAAATCGGACAGGACCAACGGGTTCAACCGGGAACCGGTGTCGCCACCGGTTCGGCTAACCAATAAAAGCCATCCGAAAACGGACCAGAGAGGACCCGTTGAAACCGATACAAACTGGTGAATCAGGTCTCATCGAGATCTATTTTTCGGTTAATCCTCACAGGGTGCCCGCCGCCGCAACGCGCAGTTACCCTACTATATTATATATAAAGGAAAAACCGAAAAGTAAAAAGTGAAAAGTTGAAACTAAAAAAGGAAATGTTGAAAACATATATTTCAAAAGGAAACTATTAATACATATCGAAAACCGGGTTGACCCGGGACACTCCAAACCCGTCGGGTTGACCCGGTTTAATTTGACCCGTTTTCGACCCAACCCGTCGGGTTGACTCGGTTTAATTCGACCAGTTTTTCGACCGGAACGGTTCAACCAGTTGAACAACCCGGGTCAAACCGGGTTTCAAAACATTGTGCTGAATCCCTAAATCTTCAAACTTTTATTATTTTTCGTTTATAACCCATAAACTTTTTTTTAACACAAAACGATCTGTCGCTATAAAATTCCGTTGCTATGCACGGATACTCATCTAGTTTTATTAAAAACTTGTATTTTAAATGCAAGTGATGTTTAAAGTACAATGAACAAGTATGGAGCTTTGTGTAAATTTTGAACAATGTTCATCCACATTGCATGTTGAAAATCAGACATTTTGATATAGTTTGACACTTTGATGCATGTTTAGACAAGTGTTTGGTTATATTAGACAACACTAAGACATATGATAATGGTTGACTTGAAAAAATGTAGATTCAATTTATACAGAATTTGAACAATGGTTTGTGACACATACCTATAACCTGGGATGGAAATTTTTGAAATGCCTCAGAAGTCAAGAGCAACAAGACTGGATCAACAAGATCAGTCGAATGATTTACTAGACAAGACAAAAGATTGATGAGCTCTTCAACACTGGTGAGAGTTATCCACCGTGAGAAAAAGAAAAGAGCCGTTGAGCTCAATTCAGGAGGAGAGCTTATATAGCCATCAACTTTGGAAGAAAAGCAACTTCAGCCCCTGCACAATAAAAGCATACATACACATTACAAACATAAAAGGTTAGATAAAAAACATGTTTCTGTAATGACAGAAACAACCCTTGAAAGTTTGGAAGGTATTTTAACAGATCCACTAATCACTCAATAAAGAGGTTGTCAAGTTGTCACTTTCTCATCCACACGTCAATGATTTTTTTCTTAATTGATGCTACAGCCTTTTAAAAAAATCTATAATTATCCTCCTAAAAGCATGTGTCTTGTTTTTCTTTGTTGAGAAAGATGATTCGCTTACTGACAATCCTGCCACAAACAAGCATGTAGCATTATTAATAACTTTTAGGAACATATTTAGGAGGCTAAATCATTTCCCCTTTTTCTTATTAAAATGAAGGCACGACGTTAGTCCAAGAATAATATTTTTTAGAAAGATAAATCTTTTCTCAAATGATGTTTCATTTAATTTGAGATTTGCCTATTATGTGTTCTGATTGTATAAAAAATAATAATAATAATAATAATAATCTGAGATTTGCCTATTATGTGTTCTGATTTTATAATGTGTGATAGCTAAGACCGGTGTAATGGAGTCTTCCATCATGTGTGAAGCAGATTTAACGCATGAAGGAGTGCCACAGTGGTGATGAGAACATTCGTGAAACAAGTTAGAGGGAGAGTGTTGCCGACCACCGATTGAAGGAGAAAGTGGTGGGTTTTTTTTTTTTTTTTTTTTTTTTGTTTTTTTTTTTTGTGATGTATGGTATATTTGTTTTTAAATTGAGTAAGTAAATGGTAAAACAGTGGTGATTACTACGATAGTAAAGGTGGTGGCAAGGTAGTATCAAGGATAGACGAGGTGGTGCTCACGTAAAAATTGTGGTGAACATCACCATTACGACCCGTCCAACTAACCTAGTCTTATTATAAGTTTATATAATCAAACAACCACTTTAAAAAACGTACCATATGGATGATCGGTTAGGTCATATATAAGTAAAAATTTAGTGGGATAAAGTTACAATTTGGCGGGATAAATTTGCGGCAACACTTTTGGCGGGGACATGTCCTCGCCAAAATTTATTATCATTAGCAGAAAACATTGGCGAGATAAAGTAATTGCAAGGAGGGAAAAATGGATAACAATTTTAGTGGGGACATGTCCCCGCCAAAAAGGTTAGTACTGTGTATGTAACCTTTTGGCGGGGACATGTCCCCGCTAAAAGTAGTGGTGGAAAAATACCCGGGAACAATAAAGAGTTACAACTTTGGTCAAATATCAAATCTGTCCCCGCCAAAAGTTTGCGTTGAAAATTTAGTAAACGGTTAGCGAGTTTGTGTACCAGCTCAGCAGTGTTTTTGTCTTTTAGCGACTTTCGGTGGGGACATGGGCGTCCCAGCCAAAAGGCTCCTCGCCCGTCTTCCTGATTGTTGTAGTGTCCATTATCTGAATCAACTTGTTAATGCTCGTATGATGAACATCACCAAAAGAAATCTAGCCACTGATTATTCCAAATTTATTGATATGCGTTTTCTCAATAATCTGACATGTAATGTAAATTTTTGGTTGGTGAAGAAGTAATTGAATGTCAGTGCACCGTTGAGTGTTTGGAGTAACTCCATCATGCTTAGCTCCTACATTAACCTCATGAAGACCTACCAATATACTCTATTTCTCATTTACTAGCTAGTCACTACACAGATTTATACGCCACACAAACACACGCAGCTACAAGAACTCAAACTCAAACTCAAACTCAAATTACAAACAAGAACCCGGTATTGATTCTTCATTTGTGCAAACCGAAACACAAACACAACCTCTTAACCTAATATCACCAATGTCTTCCAAGAAAAAATAATAATGACTATATGTTATCGTGTTGGGTTATCGGGTTTGGGTCAAAACCACCCGACAAGATATTTCAACCCGATTTAACCCGTCCCGATAAGCCTTATCGGGTTCGGGTCAACCCGACCCTACTGACACCCCTAATCACTACAAGAAACTCGCCTTTTAGCGACTTGTTTAATGATAGCGCCACCTTTAGCGTCATTAAATCAATGTTTTTCGCTTCTACTACATATCTGAAACCACAACTATATTATCTGCAAGTTTTAAAAGACGTAAAGATGAATCAATAGTTTAGTTAAAAGGAATAATAAACATTTTGATCATTAAGTGGATTGCAGCAGTGTTTCGAGAACATGATCCTCTAGCAGGGTAGTGGAATATCTAAACATAAATTATAGATATATTTGAGCAAAACATCAAAGTTGTGTAAAAATTTACAACTAAAGTAACATGTTTGCTTTGGACCAATGTAAAATATCAATATTTATAATGTACTAACCTGTGAATTTTAAAATAAAAAAAGAGGAAAACTAAAAAATGGTGTGGTAGCTAGAAGTTCTGGTACGAAACATCATATCTCATTTAACACTCAATACTCGTAACACTTATACATTTAACATTCCAACTACGACTCATTTATACCAAATACCAGATCTCATCTTATTTGTACTCTCAATAAGCAAACCACACCACCACAACTGTGACGTACAAAAGGTAATATGGTTTTAGTTTGTTTTGTTTTTTTTAAAAAAAAAAATATGGTTTATGGTATTAGTTTTGGTTTGGATTTTGTTTTTAATTTGGTTTATGGTTTTAGCTGATGTCCGACCCACCACCGCCGTTGTTTGTGTAAAATGTAAAAGGTTAATGGGTTTGTTTATTTTTGTAATTAAAGTGGTTTATGATTTGATAAGTGTGTTTGTAATTGTTAGTTGTGATTTAATAAATTTAGTAATGTGACCGAAATAGTGTTAAGAGATAAAAATCAATGATGCTAATGGTTTTCAAACAGTTATAAGTGTGGTGGTAATGGTTTTCCAAGAAAAAAGAAATGTTTTTGGTTCATCTGATGTTCCAGTTCTTCGTCCTCGTGTTTTGCATTCCTCGACCAGTTTTAAGTTGTATATGATAATTATGAAATTGGTAGGTGAAGGTGACCATAATATTGGTCATCCTCATCTAAGCTTAAATCTGACCCACTGATATAAGGTATGTCTGCCAATATTTTGATCTGCAGCGAATGAAGTTTAACAGATAAGCTTCTCGAGAGAGGTGCAAGACAGCCAATGCTGCCATCCTCGGTGCAAAACAGCGAGCCCATCCTTGACCCTTCTTCATCTATATTCGGCATCAATAACTCTAGAAACTTCATCACATGTGCGCCGACATAAAACCAGTCCGCGCCACCAAGTAAGCGAGATTCCTCGTTCCAAACTCCAGCTGCCTGAGTTTCATGCAAGAAAATTAAACCATTAATAAGATCACTACAAAAGAAATATTAAATCCATGTTCCAACATATTAGGAGTGGTTTAATCGTGGGACAGGTAATTTCTGGTGCGGCATATCCGGTTGGGCAGACTCAATGTTGAATCTTGAATAAGATCATTAAGTAAAATCTTGAATAAGATAAACTATGCATAAGAAATACAATTTTGGGCCACTTTCAACCCTTCCTCTTGAGACACAAAATTTCAAACTTAAATTTTTGGCATGTTTCCCTTAAAACAATTTAAACTTAAACGGTTGACCCATTACAGATAAAACATAACCTAAATCAACTAATTCCAAAGTAAAAAAGCTTAAGATTTCCCCCTCCACTGATATATAAATGATCATGGTTCATGAGGCAATTGAGAGCACACATCAAAACATAGCAATAATTCATATGAGAATTCAAAATATGTGATATGCAAATGGAAGTATAAAACCTCTCAAAAAGTGTGTGATGATACTCTGCTTTAATGTACATTAAGAATGAACACTGACCAAAACATTGCATAGAAAATTAAGAGAGGGATTATAAGCTAACCTGTACTTGCTTTTGATCATTTGAAACCACGATACATGCATGTTCCGATCCGAGTATACCGGATGACAAATACAGTTTGCCACCGAAACTATGGTCTAATACTTCCAATTGAGGAGCCCCATCTTCTGTTACGCGTAATAAATACACACCTTTGTGAACGTCCTTAATCAGAAGAAGTTCACATTTACATCTATGAACCTAAAACAAGTAAACATCATGTCATGAAAGGTCTAAAAAACAAAACATGAGTAAAATGCCACGAGGACCTAGGCAAGTTAACATAATCAAAGATTTTATGGCACACACTTCCCAACTCAACAATAAATTTCCCAACCGACCGTAAACAGAAATCGATGGACCACATTCTTTTGGTTTAGTGACTGGGTTTGTATGACCTAATAAACTTTACTTGACCTCTAAATACTTATATATCTGTCAAGATGGGAGCACCAAAAAATGGTTTATGGATGTATGAGAAAATTTGCATATCAAGACACAATAAGAGATACTCCGTACTTATTAGATGTTGTATTTCTCTTGCCGCTTTTCATCTTTGATGTGCCGTTCTATTAAATGCAAACCAAATATACAAGTATGATCACAACAATGAATTTGAGTACAATAAACAAATAAATGCAATTAAATACTTGCCTTTGTCATTCTTTACTAAGAGCTTGCTATTTCCGACACCACCAACCTTTATACTCTTGTCATCACTCATCCATATGTTATACAAAGAAAGAATTTTGTGAACTATATTTCTTTTATGCAAATGTTTGGTTAAGTATATTGAATTCTGAGTAAATTTGTTTTACTATTTTTAGAACAATACGAAAACTAATCTCGTTATGATAGAGTAAATTTGTAAATAGTTACTTTTTGCCAAATGATTATCTTGTTATCACTTACTAAATCAGCCAGGCATTTGGTAACACTAAATAACTTGTCTTACTAGTTTTAGAACAATAAGAAAACCCAATTTCACTAGGACTTATGTGCTACATAATGGTTTGATTTGCATGTCAAAGTAGGATACATTAGTTAATTGTCATGCATATATGGTTTCTTTAGTTCATATACATGGTTTTTTTAGTAGTTCATATAGTATTACCTGGTGTATATTTTCTATGTTAAACCCATAAAATAATCCGTGTTTTATCTATAACTATTCAAAAATGATCAAAGAAAGTAGTTGAGGTTGATTTCAAAGCATTTGCCATATTTGTAGTTCCCCACTTCTAGAATCCCAAAACTTACTACACCACAGGAAGTTTTCAGTCCCAAAAGTGAGAAGATCAAGAGGATACGGTCCTATATCATTTTACGAAGTTTATTCAATCAGTTTGCTTATTAATTACATCATGTCTTTCGTTTGTAATCCGTTTTTATTTTCCTTCGTATTTGCTACTGAAACCCTTGTTTACGGGTGCTTATATATAAAGTGCAGGCTACATTAAACTACAACAAAGCATCTAACTCATATATTAGCTACCCCATATCATGATAATATTTATCCACAAATATACTTATGAAACAAATAAACAACAAATGTTATGATCATATAGCAACTAACATATAACCAAGTCAAGACCAAGGCTAATCAACCAGTGCACCAAAGTTCAAGTTACCAAAAAATAGCTAACACACAAGATAAGCATACTATCCACAATTTGTTTCATCGTATTAACATCGACATAATAAGAACAAAGATAATATTCACAAACCAAACTGATCACTAACCCGTGTTAAAATTGTTATGAAGGTAGTCTAGTCCACGGACATCGCCGTTGTCAAGACACAAAGAGCGACATATCGAAATAACTAATGGGATATTGTCGTAGTTGCCCGTCGTATAGCACATAACCACCTGCATGTTTTAGGTTACTTGGTTAGATCGATCTCTACAAAACTCTTAGAAAAAAAACATGACAATTCATTAAGTGTTAATTTTACACAATTTTTAGAAGTGTGAAGAAAAAAGTGTATAGATTGAACCAATTTTTTGTAGTAACATCTAAACATTAACACATTATACACATTTAAACATTAACACGTTATACACATTTACAGGTTATACAAAATATATACACATTTACTCATTTAAACATTAACATTTATACACATGCATGCTTCTGCAATACTTGAACATACTACCAATTCACACATTTATTTTCGCATACTACGCATTATACACATAAACCATTATACACATTTTACCATAAACCAAAACCATTATACCTTTTACCATAAACCGAACACATTTTACCATAGACTAAAACCTTTTTTACCATAAACCAAAACCATAAACAATTATAAACATTTAACAAAAATAAGAAGAACATGAGCAACTCCGGCAGCAAAACCATACAGTATAAACCAAAACCAAACCATAAACTATAACCCAAAACCAAAACCAAACCATTATACACATTTAACAAAAATAAGAAGAACACTTTAAACAAAGCCGTAAACCACTTTAAAAAGTACAAAATCCTTTTACCTTGTTATAACCAAAAGTGAAGAACGGCAGCAGGTGGTGGTGGTGGTGGAGAACGGCAACAGCAACAGCGGCGTGTACTACACAAAATACACCCAAATTACCAAAAAACCCTTTTACCTTGTTATAACTACCCAAAAAAAGATCTGGTTTGCGAGGAGGAGATGAGAGAAAAAGAGGAAGAGATGGTGGTGTGAAGAAAGGAGGTGTGAGAGTAAATGATACTCCGTATAGTAGTTAAAAAGTGAAGTGTTTTGGTGGGAGAGTAAATGAAGGTGTTAGGTTAGAGTTTATGAAATTTTAAATATTTTACTGCCAATTGGTCAGGTACTATCTGCTAAAAATTTAACATTCCATTTATTACCCCCAACTGTGCCTTACTCACACGTTTTCCCTTTATAAAAAAGCTCACTTCACATAACAAAATATTGCATCAACTTCTAGTCTTTTACATAAAGAGTAAACTTAGAAAGGAAAAAGAGTGAAAAAAATGACAAGGTATTGTTTCATGTGAATATGGTTGAGAGTAAATTTTGGTTGTTGAAAACCTACCCACACTTAAATGATGCTCATTAAATTTGTGGGCTAAATGAAGCAGCTTGTTAGCTGCATGGAGTTGCAGCCATGCTATCCATTACACTCCATCATAAGTTATATTTACAGGTTTATTCCAATTTATATTTCAAACCGAAAGCTAGATCGTTTGCTAGAATTCACTATGCACAAGTGTATATGTGATCTTCTATTACTAGTGCTTTAATTAACAACAATGGCTTTAGAATCGTTTTAGCATCTTTAAATACACCTTAATGAATAAAGTATGCACATCTAAGATGCAACAATCAAGTGTAACAAATTTTCCTAAAACTAGAAAACTAAACTAATGAGTAATGGAAAACCAATTCTTGGCGTGTTGAGTCAATAAATATTTGTTTAAGAAAATCAAATGAAGCAAGTTAGCTTTTAAACATATATTCATAGAAACATGGATCGCAAAAGATGGTGGTGGAAGCACGTTTATGGTTGGTCATTGCTTCATTAGTGGTCTACAACTCTACACGTTTAATTAGTCAATGCTTAATTTCACATTTATATTTTCATTTACCCCCTCATACTATTTCATCATTACATATTTTGTGAGTTTTGTTACAATCAGAAATGAAACAGGATCGCGATACGCGATTCATGTACTTGAGTCTGCAGATTAACAATAGCGAAAAACAAATAAAAGACTAAAAGAAACAAGAACAAACTCAAAGCGACAAGAAGTTACTCGTTTCTGTATCCTACGATATAATTACCAAACATATACACGATCATATTCTCGTCTAATTAGCCTCTATGTTTACAAAGCTATACAGCAATCTATTAATCTACACTAGTACCAATCCTACGATATGTAACTTACTAGTTTAGCTTGAACCGTCAAGTGTTCCAGCCACGACAGCCATGCCTATTCTCAAACACAAAAACGCCAAGTAGATACCGATAAGTCCCATCCCCAACAGCTTGCTAGGTTGCATTTGGTTTCTAGGTAACACGACTAGTGCCCAGACAAGCCCGATTACAATAAACCCCAGATTACAAAACAATCCACTATCACGAGATATTGTATAAGCATCGGGTCTTTTGGACCATGATCCAATGAGCATAGAAACTCCCAAACCAATAAGCGTGTTGAACATTGGCCCGGCATAGCATCCAGATATCGCTATCTGCACACCATCCGCTCCATTCATTGCTAGTGCAAAGTTTGACATCAAATCACCCATTGAATTTCCCCATGCTAGCACGGTTAAACCAAGAATAGAAGGGTTAACTCCAAATATAAGACCAAGAGCAACCAACAGAGCAACTAACTCATTCGCAACCATGTAGAACCAAATAATACTCATAAAGAAGCCTCCTAGCACCCAAGGAAGCAAAAACTTTTGTGGTGGTTGGTTGGGTTTAGTAAAAGTATATGCAGCCACACCAAGAACACAACCGATGGCTGCACCTCCTATATAGATCATGTCTTCACTTAATTCACTACCTTCGTTCTGACTGTTCCATAGAAATGCTAGAAGCAAAGGTGCAAGAGTAACACTTGCTACAGCATAACCTTTTGACCACCTCTCTTCATCAATGATTGGAATAGTTAACCTTCTCGTTAGCATTAAAGGATACTCTAACCACTTTATCAACTTTGAACATGAAAATGAACAACCCGAATTCTCACTTTGTGTCTCTTCATCGATCCATCCCCATTGAGGCCTAATTGGGCCGCAATCTTCAGTACCGTGACATTTGACATCTGAATAAATAGCCACATTTGATCCCCACATCCAGTGTGGAACCTTAGACTTAACAAGATGTGGTACATCATCTGACTCCTTAACCCCGCTATTTTCATTAGTGTCCGCAAGAGGTAACAACGGCTCATACCCCTCTATCTTAAAATCCCCACCCTTTTTTCTCAAGAATTCAGTAGCAGCAACGAATGTGGCGTAGACAGCATATATAGACACAAATGCAATCGCCCCACCAACGGTAACCTCACCCACAAACAATATCACACCAAGGATCACCACAGCAAACAGAAACGTACACACATCCCTCACAAAGCAATTCTTATCAAGGGTCACACCTTGATTAGCCACATAGAGCGAAATAGTCCCAACGACAACACAAATAATAAAAACAGCCCCACCGGAGATACTATTAAGTCCAACATCAGCATTTTCAGTACCAACAAAAGAAGCAATGCAAGCAAATACATCAGGGGCACCGTTACCTAACGGAAGTAGAGTTACCCCTGCTACGGTTGGTGGCAAACTCAATACATTGGACAGTTTTTCGAGACAACAACAAAAGTAATCAGCAGAAGTATTTCCTAACAAATAGAACAAGGCAACTAACCATATGCCAAGAGCAATATAAGCGAAAAAAGCATAGTTAACACAGTCGCAGTAGAAAAACTCTAGGTAGTAAAAATAGCCACCTGATAGACATTGCGGATTATCATGCAAGAAGTCACATTCGTTGTCGTAACCTTGGTGTTGGTTAAGTCCAGAACAGTCAGCTGGTTCGATGATCAAAGCATTCAACCGGTTGACAACGTTGGATGACAAAGCTAACCGGTTGACAACGTTGGATGTTTGTTTATTATTGTTTGGTGGTGGTGGTTGTTTAAAGCACAAGACAATGAATACGAGGAGACATAGACCATGAAAAGAACCTCGTAACCGTATCCTATGGAAAACTGTTTTCAAGGTTTCCATGATCTAGCCGGCCAGAATAATATATAAGAAAAACAAGGCTCTCCTAATTTGTAGGAAAAAAAAGAGATGAGAGAATTAAGGGTGGTTAATTATATATGATCAAGAAACAAAGGGATCATGAAAGTGTTTATGAAATAAATACACAGAGATCGAGTAAAGTTATTATAAGAATGTTTGGTTGTAAGTGATGATGAAGAAAAACCAGAAATTAATGAGGGAGGTGGTAGCTAGTTATTCGTTACTTTTGACTTTTGAAGAGAACGCGTAAGATCATGTATAAAGCTACTACTATAAATTATTGTTTCTTAAAATATAAGATATTATTCATATCCATATTCATTTCATATGATTTGATGATATTTTTAATGGAGGGGTATTATTTTGAGTGGTCCCATGGATGTGAGATATCCAAATAACTAGCAAGCCAACCCACTATCTATGTCGATACGCAGTGAAACCCATTTTTCAGCTTTTTGGTTTTATCTTTGTCCATACACATAGGTCGCCTTTTTTGGTGTTTCGTAGCCACTCTTTATAACCAACTAACTTCACAACCGCCATCCTTTTTAATTGTCTTAATATTCCATTTGTCCTCTTATAAAAGGAAGGATATCGAATGATCAATTCACCGACGAGAGCATTAAACCTAAAAGGACGAATATTGTGTTATCAACTAAAATTTGGGTGAGTTTATTCACACTCTCCCTATGGGAGGGTATCCAATCATTGAATGCATCGATGGCTTGTACAGTGTGCATCGCGAGTTGTACGGTTTGACCAAACCCTCTCTGATGTGACAACATAGGAAGGGTATTTATAACACATCCCCTAAAATTTACATATTCACTTTTTGATCCAACATATTTGAGTGTATATTCACTTTTTGATCCAACATATTTGAGTGTAGGCGCATTCAAAAGGACGCCTCATATATGAGACAAGTAGGCATATCATTTCCATTTCCTTCATGAAATTATAGTACCTATAGTTTATTGTTTACTAGTTTATGTTTACTCATAAACTTTTTATGTTTTTTTTTTTTAAATACATGTGATTTCACGGGTATTTAGGCTAGTTTTTTATATTGTTATCATCTTAACTTTACATTTGTCCCATTTGATCCATCCTATCAAAGTGGATTTCATTAATAAAGACTCCTTAAAATACCGACAAGATGGTTTACCAGTCTTCGCGTTTCAACTACACTTGCAATGTGTTGCAGATCGGTCTCTACTCGAGATTCTTCGCTCGGCTTGAACTTCTTGATCCTTCTTTGAGCCTACACAATCAGCAGACACGTGTTAGCATCTCCCCGGGTGTTATCCCAAGACCAAGTTCCGACGTGAAAATAAGTATATGCGGGATACCGAAGGTGATAGTAATAAATGTGGGTAAAATGACTAAATGAGAGTAAATACGTGTAGTGTGTGTTAGTTGTGAGTCATAAATGGGGTTGAGGTATTTATATTGTTAGTGTTATGGAAAAATATTAAAGTTTATATGACTAGAATCGAACACGGGACCGAGGGATTGCACACTTTACGTATAAATGATCAAGTAATTAATTAATGTATATATTATTTATGTATATATTAATTATTTGGACACGAAATGATACATAACGGATGTTATGTAATTAACGGTGTTGACTAACGATCGTTAAGTTAATAGTTAAAGGACTATTAGTGAAAAAGAAGACTTGGAAGGATCTAGAACCCATCATTGATGGGTTGGCCGGTTTGTATATGGGTTTAACAACCCATTGTCGACCCATGGTACAACTTGTGCTCCAAGTTTAGGGTTTGCCTATAAATACAAATTGTAGGGTTATTTGTTAGCAATTAATTTATGCTACTTTGAAGTGATGGTCATTTGGCAATTAGAATAAATGTGTCATGTATAATATGTTGTAAGTAAAGTGGGCTTGTAGCATTAGAGCTATAAAGGTGTCATTTGTTTAAGTGTAATGTATATACAAAGCCCACTACATGGTCCAAGTCAAAGCCCACACATATCCATGTGTTGGCTGTGTAATTCGTATAAACACACACACACTCCTTTAGTTTTAGAGTGCCTCATTATTCATATGTAAAAGAGTGTGTGTGTGTGAGAGAGAGTTTCATCCCTAGTCTTTGTATTATCTTCTTCACTTGAAAATAATCATTCGACTAGTAATTTTAACCATAAGATCCACATCTACTCTTCATGTTCTTTATGTTTATATGAGTGTCATCGTGTTTGTTTGTGTGATAAAGAAGGAAGTCGTGGTCTACAAGTGGTATACAAGAGCCAATCAACAAGGTAGAAGGTAGTGTGTTCGATTTGTGCTTAAAAGAAACCAACTGCTGTGATTTTTGGCTTCTTAAAAAAATCACAACGAGGGTGGTTTTTGGTTCTTTAGGAATCGATATAACATAAATCTTGTGTGAAGGTTGTGTTTACTCTGGGTTTTGAGATTTAGTGAGTATTTCTCAGTTGGTTGTTGGGTAAAAAACTGCATTTTTATTGGTGTTCATGGCCTCTTTGATCGAAATATGTTAAGGATGATTCACTTTATGTGTTTTTGAATATTATATTGTAATATCCTTGATATTATTGGTTCAAGTGGGCAAAAGATGTCAGGAATATCAACAAGTGGTGAAAAGTTGTAAGACTTCACGTGGGTTAGTAAGGGAAAAAGTCAAAAAGTGGTTGATAAAGCAAAAATATCGCATTTGGCCTCATCAGCGTCACTTATCGAAATTGGCTGAAAATTGCGTTTTATCGCAATTCAGGGTCCTTAAGCGTTTTATCGCAATTGACTGCTTCTATCGCATTTCAAGCAAAAATGTCTATCGCAATTCAGCCCTGAAACTCTTATCGCAATTGGAGTCTGATAAGCTTATCGCAGTTGACTTATCGCAATTCAGGTTTGATCAGACTTATCGCGATTCAAAATTATCGCAGTTTTGTCCGAGATCTTTTTCTCAATTGCGATATCGGACAAAGAAGCCTTCTGCAATATCGGACAAAGAAGAATTTTCAGCAGTTTTCAGATTTGTCAATTTCAGTCCCTGTACTTTCCAGCAGCCTTAGAGAACTTTCAGAATTGACAGTTTTGGCCCTCGTACTTGTGTGAATTGTTTTCAAAGTTAAATAACTTTTAAGGATTTGATTCGAACGTAATTTCGTCAACTCAAAAGTGAACTCGGTAAACTTTTGACTTTGTCTTAATTATACTCTAATCAGATTTTGTAACTTTATTTAAATTTGTTTCGATTTTCTAAATTACAACTTCAACAATCTTCAACAACAACCAAGTTCAAGTTCAACCTTCAACGACAACAACTTCTATTTTGTTGAAACGATCCTTAATCCACTTTATCATACATAATTTCAAAGATGACTACACAACAAGACATTCATGTCGCAGGTTCAGAAAACCGTCCTCCAATGTTAGAAAAAGGTGGTTACCTTCCATGGTCGAGTCGTATGAAAAGATACATGAAAACCAAGCCTCTAGGACAAGGTAAACTTCTGATCAAATCCATAGAGGAAGGTCCATTCGTGCCTCGTCAGATTCAAGTCACAGCTGGGAATCCTGATGCAAGACCTCCAATTAAAGAAACCTTCCGGACTCAAACGGAAGAGGAATACACATTGGCAGATCAGAAGCAAATTGAAGCAGATGACATGGCAATGCATTTAATCCAACTTGGTTTACCACAAGAAATATTCTGTGCTGTAGACAGTTGTGAAACTGCTTATGCAATGTGGGAACGAGTCAAAAGACTCTGTTATGGTACAGACATTGGTAAACAAGACGTGGAAAACAAGCTTCTGATTGAATGGGAGAAGTTCACATCCACTCCAGCTGAACAGATTGAATCTTACTACACACGGTTTTGTACTCTAATGAATGAGTTGATCAGACACAATTTGGATCATAAACAAATTGTTCAGAACATCAAGTTCATCAACAACCTTCCAGAAGAATGGGGACGATATGTTACTATTGTCAACCAAACTCAAAACCTTCACGAGGTGAAATATGATCAGCTATATGACTTCCTAAAACAAAACCAAAAGGAGGCAAATGAAGTCAGAACAGAGAAACAAGCTAAACAACAAGATCCTCTTGCACTCATAGTCCAAACACCTACACCTGTAACAGTCAATGCACAACCATCATCATCTTCATCTCAACAATTCATGCAACAACAATACAATCCTCAAACACCGTTCTACCCACAACAACAACATGTAATCCCACAACAACAATACCCGCAACACCCAGATCAACATGATCAGGATGAGTCAACTGATGCTTTGACTCAAGCTTTTGCCTACCTATCAAAAGCATTCCAAGGACGCTACTCCACACCCACCAACAACAATCAACGAATCTCATCGAACACTCGCAAAAAGCAGATTACACAGCCGAGTTTCAACATGGGACAGCAAGGACAGATGGTTGGGGGATATGGGAATCAGCAGGGATATGCTCCAAGATATCAAATGGGTAATCAGAATGCAGGGCAGTATGTTGGTAATCAGATGGGTCAGTTTGTAGGGAATCAGATGGGTAATGTTGTTGGTAATCAAAGGGTACAAAATGCTGGGAATCAGTTTGGGAATGTTGCTCAGGGAGCTGGGAATAGGAATCAGGGTAATGTGATGAAGTGATTCAACTGTCAGGGTATTGGTCACATGGCTAGGAACTGTCCAGACAAGCCGAATAAAAGGGATCCAGCGTATTTGCAGAAAGCATTAATGTTGGCAAACAAGGAAACGGCTGGGCTTCCGTTGAGTGCAGAAGAGAATGACTTCATGGCTATTATGGACAATTCAGAAGATCAAGAGGACATCGATGCAAACTGCATTTTTATGGCTAATCTTCAGGAGGCAAAGTACGACACGGACTCAGAAGCACCTCCTGCTTTTGACACTAATGCGGTTTCTGAGGTACAACCATATGCTACATGTCACAATAATGAAATGTTTGATATGTCACCTCAAAATGAACAGCATCCTGAGACTCCTAATCTCATTTTCGATACATATTTGGACGAACCAAGTTGTAGTAATACTAATTTGGTAACTCCAGATATGGATCCTAATGATGAATTCGAGTCACAACATACTGATAATGATGAGGAAACACGTGCTATGTTTGAATCATTATTGCATAATTGTAGTATTGAAATTGAGAAAGTTAAAACGGTCAATCGCGATGTTAAGGCCGCGAATGAAAAATTGACCGCTGAGCTTGAGAGTTATAAGGTGAATGCAAGAGCTTATGATTTTCATAACGAAAAACAGTCAGAACTTGAGGTTAGCTTAAGAGATTCTGAGTTAAGAGAGAAACATTTGCAAATAAAATTTGACACTCTCGATGTTAATTTGAATTTGCAAATCAAATCTCTTGACAAAGAAATTTCTGAACTAACCAACCAGCTTTCAACACAAAAATCAACTTATTCCAATCTTGAAAAAGAAAAGAAGGAGTTGAATGAAAGGTTTTCAAAACGTGAAAAGGATCTTCTTAAAGAGATTACTGACAAAAAGGAAACCATTGCAAAGTTGGAAGATTTACTTGTAAAAACGGGTCATTCTGCACAAACGATTAATTTGTTAATAAATGATAAAAACCCGATTTTACATACATTAAAGAAAACGGCTATCGGTTATGAAAACCCTTATTATCTCAAGAAAGCTCAGAGTGTACAGAATGTGTTATATGATGGTACTCTTATAAATGATAAACATGATCCTATAGAGGTTCATGATTCTGATGAAACGATTGAGCTTTCAGAAGAGAGTAGAAAGAAAATGAGACAAATGAACCCAGAAATAAAACCCATTGACTATAATGAAGCAAACAAACTTGCTGGGGTTCATCTTGTTCAAAAGAAGTCACCTCTGTTTTTTCAAAAACCAGTGGTTTTCACAAAACAAAAGCTGTCTCAAATCATCTGTCTAACATCGAACAAATGGCATCTAAAAACACTTGTGAAACAAGTGCAGCTAGACTATATTTGGTTGATCTTAAACAGAGAATTGAAACACTTCAAAGTATTGTGGCATCTAAAATAAACAGTAACAACAAAGACTGGTTTTCAAGATTTCAGACTGAACTAAAAGGAATGTTTGAACAAGACATTAATCCACATATTGAGGCAATCTATGCGGTTGTTCAAAATGTGGAATACAATCTTTTGAAAGAGTCAGCAGAATTCGTTAAGGACCACAAATCCTTAGTGAATGAAGCCAATGAATACTTGGAACACATAAAAGTTTTGGAAATGCAAAATGACTCTCTCTTTTTCGAAGCTCTATCGACCGATATCATGTCTATTATTTTCCAAACATATTCTGTGGAGGATGATGAAACACTTCGAGCTGAGACTTCTCAAATTGTTGAAAAATATGAAAAGGCACTTTTGAAGCTTGAAAAACAAAATTGCACATATTTTAAACAACTTGATACGAAAAAGGAAGAATGCAAGTATGACAAATTGTCGTATGAGCGTTCTTACAAAAACATGCAAGATCAAATAAATCTTTTGAAGTCTCAACTTGCAAGTCAAAACGGGCAGGGTGAGGAAACTACGGGTATTGCGCCATCAACCCCCTTGCCTAATGAGAAACAAAAAGAGAAAGCAGTTGTCAAGAACACTAATGTAATAGCATCTGGCCTTTATAGGATTAGTCCCACTACTGCGTCTGCCTCTACATCTAAAACATATAGGGCGATAGACAAAAGTATTAAAGATAATCCAAACGAGATTAGGACTGCTAAAACAACATCTCAGGACAACAACATAAATTCTAATGAGTGTGTCTTACCTTCTACAGGATTACAAAGCAACTCTAGGAGCAGAAGACAGACTAGGAGCAATATCAAGAAACCTAGTGTCCCATCTGTTTCTGAGAATGCAAGCAAGAAAGTAGAAGAACACCCTAGGAATTTACCGCTTCCCAAGAAGAAACATGTATCATCTAGTTGTAATGTTAAGACTCCTATTTCTAATGCATGTAATGATTCTGATTGTTTAATGCAAAAGAAAACCTTGTCTGTAAATGCTTGTGATGATAATGTTTCTAATAATGTGAAAAAGAATGTTGGGAATTAAATATTCTGAAGTTAGAGTATTAGAAATTACTCTAAGTCAAAGGTACTGCTAGTACATCAAGGTACTGCTAGTACATCAAGGTACTGCTAGTTCATGATCAAGGTACTGCTAGTACATCAAGGTACTGCTAGTTCAAGTTGAAGGTACTGCTGATCAGTGACTCATAGGATAAGATCGAAAAGATATTTATTGTATTTTGGTCAAACATATACGGTAGATAATATCTTACTCCATGTGCTTAGTTAACAAGTTGTATACATAGATACATGTTGTATCTTATGTACTGACACCAATATGAATAAGTTAAACAAGTAAGTCGGTCAAGACTTTTAAGCAATTTGTAAAGATCTTTTGCAAATATAAAAGAGATCTTAGTCTAGTGAATATGTGTGTGAATATCTGTTAAGACATAGAACAAACAAAAATAACATATTACAAATCTAGAAGTATAAGATTCAAGGTTTTTGTAACCCTAGTGAAAAACACAAGATCACTCGTATTATTTGGAATAATATTGAATCGTTTAGTGAAATACTTTCTTTGTTCATTGTTAAGTAACAAATATAATTCTTCCATTTCCATAACATACATAACCTTCTAAGTGTGGTTAAGTAAATTCCGCGTACTTAATCATATTAACTCAATATATCTTATACACAAAGACACAAGGTTTAACCACCTTAACCGTGTATCAAACAAGAGGACCTCACAGTTGGTATCAGAGCTAGAGGTTGATATATTTGATTTAGAAGAAACAGAAATGGAAGCTCAGGATGTTCAAACAAATGTTGCTGCAAAGTTGCCCATGATCAAACCCAATGAGTTTGAGTTATGGAGGATGAGAATTGAGCAATATTTCATGGTCCAAGATTATACTCTTTGGGATATAATTATATATGGTGATTCCTTTTCACCAAGCTACTCAGAAGTTGTCCTAGAATGTAAAACAAGTAGAAAAAGAAATACTGGACCAGTGTCAAATGAAGAGAAGATACTGAAGAGAAATGATCAGAAAGCAAGAAATTTGCTGCTTATGACCATTCCTGGTGAGCAGATGCTATCATTTAACAAGTATCTTGGTGCAAAAACTCTTTTTGAAGAGATTTGTGCATATTTTGGTGGTAATGAAACTACCAAAAAGACACAGAAGACACTACTAAAGCAACAATTTGAAAACTTCACTGCTTTTAGTAATGAGTCCCTTGATAAGCTATTCTCTAGATTACATAAGCTTGTCAGTCAGTTAGCTGTGTTGGGTGTTGAGACAGAGAAGGAAGATCTCAACATGAAGTTTTTAAGAAGTCTACCTGATGAGTTCCACACTCATGTCATTGTCTGGATGAACAAACCAGACATTGAAACAATGAAGCTCAATGATTTGTACAACAACTTCAAAATTGTTGAACAAAGTCTTAGAAAGTCTGGAACTTATGGTACTAGTTCTGGGAACGTGGCACTCTTGTCATCTCCTAGTATTGGTAAGAGTGAAGAGGTAGATGAAGGTGAAAGTGCTCCTTCTACAAGTTCTCACAAGGATGTTGCTGGTCTTGGAGATTCAACATTCTATGCCTTTATTACCAGTCAATCTAATGGCTCTCCTCTCAACCATGAAGACCTTGAACAGGTAGATGGTGATGATTTGGAAGCTATGGATATTAAATGGCAGGTTGCTTTGCTTAGCATGAGGGCTAAGAAGTATTGGCAAAGAACTAGGAAGCAGATTACCATAAATGGTAATGACACTGCTGGGTTTGATAAGAAGAAAGTAGAGTGTTTCAACTGTCATAGGTTAGGACACTTTGCTAAGGAGTGTAGAAGCCCAAGAAAGCAGGAGAATAGAAACACATGGTATAAGCAAGATAGGAGAAAGGAAGTTACTGTTGAAGAGCCAAAAGCTATGTTGGCTATTGATGGTATTGGTTATGATTGGAGCTCTATGGCTATTGAAGAGGATGCACCACCAAATGCTGCTCTTTTGGCCAATGAATTTGCTCTAATGGCTCATTCTGATTCAGAGGTAAACAATATTACATCTTGTACTGAATCATGTCCTAATCTTAAAGCTTATGAAGACCTTAATAAGAGATTTGAAGCTCATAAACAAGAGCTACTTGATTCTTTGTTTAATTTGGCTAATCACAAAAGAGGTCTAGCTGTTTTAGAAAAACAAGTCTTACATTTTAAAAATAATGAAATTCATTTTGCTGATGACATCAATATACTAAAAAATGACATTAAGATCAGAGATGAGTGTATTGTTGAGTTGAATGATTCATTAGCTAAACACAAAAATGAAAGAGAAAATGTAAAGGTTTCTGTGGATGTTTTAGCACATTCCTCAGAAGGATTCAATAAGCTTTGGGAAGCCCAAGTTATTGATAAGGTTAATTCTGGTGTTGGATTTAAGTCTGTACCCCCACCATACAGAGGTGTTCATTCACCTCCAGGTATTGATTTAGCACACACAGGGTTACCTGAGTTTCAAGAACCAATCATGGAATATGGTTCTAAGGTCACTAAATCTCCTAAGATAGAAAAGGTAAGTAAAAGTTTAGATAAAACTTTATCTTATCAGGACAAGGTGTCCTTTGTTAAGAAAGGAGATGCTATAGTTGTTGAAGATTGCACAACTGATAGTGATAGTGAAGAAGAACAGGTTATGTCTAAACCTGTCTTGGTTAAGAAAGTAGGAACAAATATTCCTAAGATAGTCAATCACAACACTAACAGGCCTAAGTCAAATGTTAAGACTGTTAGGAAACCAGTTAGATTTTGTGAACAATATAGAACTACAAACAAGCCCAGAGGTAACCAAAGGAATTGGAACAACCTCAAGTCTAACCAAATAGGTGATGACTTTGCTTTTTATAATAAAGCTTGTTATACATGTGGTAGTTTTGACCATCTTGCAGCTTTCTGCAACCAAAGGGTTACTGGGTATGAAAACCATAGAGTGAATCACAAAAGGCAAACTCCTCAAACTCTCTTTCACTCTAATACTCATAGAACTAAACCCAGAACAGTCTCAAACAAGTCTGGACTCAAAGGTCCTGACAGACAAAAAGGTCCTGTTAACAAAGTACTGCCAGTTCAAATTAAAGGTATTGGTAAATCTAAAGGTACTGTTAGACCTTTGATGACTGTTAACCCAAAATCAACAGCTAAGGATGCAAAAACAACTTTCATACATGCATCTAAAACTGTTCTAAGACCCATTCAAACAAAAGCAGTGGTTCACAAACAAATTTGGAGACCAAAGGGTGTGACTTCAAAGTTAGCAGACTCTGCTAAGCATGTTACTCACTCTGTTGCTAAGGGTAATAGGGCAAATGCTGTTAAGGCCTCAGCATGTTGGATTCAAAAATCCAATGTTGCATCAACAGTCCTTAAAAGATTAAATTACATTGATGCAAGAGGCAGATCCAAGTCAGTAATGGCTTGGATCCCCAAAGAAAACTAACACTCTTATTTGTGTGCAAGAACATTCTATTGATCATCAAGATCAAGGATACTCAGATAGTGGATGTTCCAATCACATGACAGGCAACATGTCTTATCTCTCAGACTTTCAAGAATTCAATGGAGGATATGTTACCTTTGGAGGTGGTTTTTGTGGCAAAATTTCTGGTAAAGGTACTATTAAAACCGGAAATTTAGATTTTGAAAATGTGTACTATGTACAAGAGTTAAAGTATAATCTTTTTAGTGTTTCACAAATGCGTGACAAAAAGAATAATGTACTTTTTACTGACACTGAATGTCTTGTTCTATCTAAGGATTTTAAGATGCCTGATGAAAATCAAGTACTTCTTAGAATTCCTAGAAAGGCCAACATGTATAGTGTTGATATGAAGAACATCATTCCTAAAAAGGATTTAACTTGTCTTGTATCAAAGGCCACATTGGATGAATCAATGTTATGGCATAGAAGGCTTGGTCATATTAACTTTAAAACCATAAATAAAATTGTTAAGAATGGTTTGGTAAGAGGTTTACCTCACAAAAGATTTGAAAATGATCAAACATGCATTGCTTGTCTAAAAGGCAAACAACACAAAGCCACTTGTAAGCCCAAAATTTTTAACTCTATCAATCAGTCATTGTTTATGCTGCATATGGACTTATTTGGACCAGTTTCAGTAAGGAGTATACAACATAAAAAATATTGTCTTGTTATAACTGATGACTATAGCAGATTTACATGGGTTTTCTTTTTAGCCTCTAAGGATGAGACATCAAGCATCCTTAAGGAATTCATTACACTGATAGAAAACCAAGTAAGCAAGAAAGTAAAAGTCATTAGGAGTGATAATGGGACAGAGTTTAGAAATAGAGTTATGGATGATTTCTGCAAAGAAAAAGGTATTAGGAGAGAATATAGTGTTGCTAGAACACCACAACAGAATGAAGTGGTTGAAAGAAAGAATAGAACACTAATTGAAGCTGCTAGAACAATGTTAGCTGATTCCAAGCTACCTATAATCTTTTGGGCAGAGGCAATTAACACTGCTTGCTATGTTCAAAATAGAGTTTTAGTTGTGCAGCCTCACAATAAGACATCATATGAACTCTTTAATGGTAGAACTCCTGCAATAGGATTTCTTAGACCTTTTGGATGTCATGTGACAATTCTCAATACCTTAGACCATTTAGGAAAATTCGATGGTAAAGCAGATGAAGGTTTCTTAGTTGGATATTCTCTTGTTAGCAAAGCTTTTAGAGTTTACAACTTAAGAACTGAGAAAGTTCAAGAAGAACTACATGTGGAGTTTCAGGAAAACAAATCCAATGTAGTAGGTCAAGGACCCAAATGGATATTTGATCTTGCTTATCTAACAAACTCTATGAATTATTTACCTGTTGTTGCAGAAACTAATAATTTTTCAGGTTCACAAGCAACAAATGAGGTGGAGTTAGATAAAGATCAATCTGATGTCATTATGCCATTGTGGTCAAGTACCAGTGTGGATTTAGCTTCAAACAATGATGAATCTTCTTCTGGTAAAGCCAAAGAAGATGTTGAGGCTCAAAGAAGAGATGTTGGAACAGAGGAACAACTCAATATGTTAAATATTGATGGTACTGCTGAGTCAGAGCAAGGTACTGTTAGTACTTCTCAAGGTACTGGTAGTTTATTTGAAGGAACTGTTAGTTCAGCTGAAGGTCCTGCTGGTCCTTCACACTCAAAAGATGCAGAGTTCCAAAAAGATGAAGTGGATGTGACTAATCTTACACCATCTTATCATGTTCCTACAACACCACACACAAGGATTCACAAAGTTCACTCCCTGGATAATGTGATTGGAGATATACAATCTGGTGTGAAGACAAGAAGACAATTGGTTTCTTCAGACCAAAAAGGGATTCTTGATGCCCTTTATACTTCAAAACAACATGAACTTTCAAACTCATGTTTATTTGTATGTTTTCTCTCTCAAAAGGAACCAAAGAATATTCTTACAGCCCTAGATGATTCAAGCTGGGTAGAGGCTATGCAAGAAGAGCTTCTTCAGTTCAAGATTCAAAAGGTTTGGGTGCTAGCAGATTTACCTAGGAATGAAAAGGTAATTGGCACTAGATGGGTTTTTAAGAACAAAAGGGATGAAAGAGGAATTGTGATCAAGAATAAGGCTAGACTAGTAGCACAAGGGTACACACAAGAAGAAGGAATAGATTATGATGAAGTTTATGCTCCAGTAGCAAGGATTGAGGCAATTAGGCTGTTTCTAGCTTATGCTTCATTTTTAGGCTTCACAGTCTATCAAATGGATGTCAAAAGCGCATTTTTATATGGTGAAATTGGAAGAGAGGTGTATGTTTCACAACCTCCTGGTTTCATTGATCCATTACATCCAAACAAAGTGTACAGAGTAGTGAAAGCTCTCTATGGCCTTCATCAGGCACCAAGAGCTTGGTATGCAACACTTGCTTCCTACTTATTAGAAAATGGATTTCAAAGAGGAAAGATTGATCAGACACTTTTCATCAAACAGCACAAGAAGGATCTTCTGTTAGTGCAGGTGTATGTGGATGACATTATCTTTGGATCTACAAGGAAGGAAATGTGTTTAGAATTTGAGAAGCTTATGAAAGATAAGTTTCAAATGAGTTCTATGGGAGAACTTACATTCTTTTTGGGTTTGCAAGTTAAGCAATCATCTGAAGGCATATTTATTAGTCAAGACAAATATGTTGCAGAGATACTTAGAAAATTTCAATTTGCTGATTCAAAAATTGCAAGCACACCAATGGACCCAGAGAAGCACCTTCTGAAAGATGAAGATGGAGAAAATGTAGATGTACACAGTTACAGATCTATGATAGGCTCCTTGATGTATCTTACATCATCTAGACCTGATATCATGTTTCCTGTTTGTGTATGTGCAAGATTTCAAGTTACTCCAAAGGTTTCTCATTTAACTGCAGTCAAGAGAATTTTTAGATATCTCAAAGGTCAACCAAGGTTGGGTATATGGTATTCTAGAGAATCTCCTTTTGATTTGGTAGCATATTCGGATAGTGATTATGCTGGTGCTAGCTTAGACAGAAAGTCAACAACTGGAGGATGTCAATTCCTTGGGTGTAGACTTGTCTCATGGCAGTGTAAGAAGCAAACAAGTGTGGCAAATTCAACAACTGAAGCTGAATATATAGCTGCTGCAAGTTGCTCTAGTCAAGTTCTATGGCTTCAAAACCAACTTCTTGATTATGGGTACAATTTCTTAAACACTGTTATTTATATTGATAATAGTAGTACAATTTGTATTATTAAAAATCCTGTACAACACTCTAAAACAAAACACATTGAAATTAGACATCACTTTATAAGAGACTGCAATGAGAAAAGATTAATTCAGGTTCTTAAAATTGCTTCAGAGCATAATTTTGCAGATCTGCTAACAAAAGCTTTTGATGTTTCAAGGTTTCAGTACTTGGTAGCAAGTATTGGAATGCTTAATCTTTAAATTTTCAATATGATGTGTTTTTGTACATAAAATTTTGAAAGTACTGCTGGATTTATAAGGTACTGCTATATCAAAATTTGAATTGTGTTATTCATACATTTGGTTTTATGATTATTCTAATACAAGACAAGTACTTTGTACATTGTTCTTTTGGTTTTAGACTAACTATTTCAGGTATGAATATGTGAACACAAAGGATATTTCAAGTGAAATGGGAACAACAGAATTCTTATCAAATTGCTGACCATAGTAGATTTATGATGGACTGAGTTTAGGAATTTAACCTCCTTAAAACTTCTTTCTTGAAATCTAGTTATGATATTTCACATTGAATTGATGACTTAGTTGATCAGATAGTAACTGATACAACTCAATTTCTATCATTTTATACTTTCAAGTATAATGAGTTAGTCTAAGGACATCTGATAGAAATAACAGCTAGTAAAAGTGAATCTAACACTTGTGTTGGAGGTAACAATTACTATGAGCTGGAAACCCTGTCAAGAAAATCTTTTGAATAGATTTATCTTTTCACAGGCAGTTAGTGATAACTGAAATACATTGGTTCTCACACAACCAGAGGTTATTTTTAAACCGAAATTTTGATTAGGTGTCAGTTACACACTTGATTCTTTCAAAATGGTTGAATGTAGTATGATTTTTCAATTCTAAAAATCATAAACATACTACTAAGTTAAATGATTTCTTAAAAGGATTTTCAAGGATTCAGAAAAACCATTCATTGATGGACTATGAATCAAAATGTCCACTGATTCACCTCTCATAGGAGTTAACACACCTAGAAGTGATGAGGACAGAAACTTAAACTCTTAAGGAATTGATGGCTTCATGTACAATATTGTCTGAAAACAAGTTAAACTGATAGATCAGGTGATATGAAGAGAAGTTCTTTAGTACATAGTGAGATCTTCCAAACAAGGGGAGGAAACTAAAGTTATTTACTTCAGGGGAGGTTATAATCTCAGAGAAGGAAATAATTGCCCAGAAAAGGAAGAATAAACCAATATATGGAAGGAAAAGACAAGAGCATACAAGATGATGATGTAGAGGTTGAAAATGATTAGAACAGATCAAATATCTAGAAGGGATGAAGCATTTCTAAAGGAGAAAGTTCTATCTAGATCAAACGAAGGAAAGATTCAATTTCAGTTCATTATGTTTGTTTATCACTTGCAAAGGCATGCTGATAGATGATTTCACTTGCTGAAATCATTGCCTCTTACAATTCCTCCATCCAAGGAAATTGCACCATCTTTTGGTACAATGTTTTGATATTGCTGAAGTCAAAGAAGAACAAGGCAGATGAGTTCAGAATAAGAAGAATAGTTCAGATTCATGAAGTGTTTGAAAGATCTTCACAAGTCCTCATTTAATTCAGAAAAACATGTTTGAATTAATTCACATGTTTAGGGGAGGATTGTTAGGAATTAAATATTCTGAAGTTAGAGTATTAGAAATTACTCTAAGTCAAAGGTACTGCTAGTACATCAAGGTACTGCTAGTACATCAAGGTACTGCTAGTTCATGATCAAGGTACTGCTAGTACATCAAGGTACTGCTAGTTCAAGTTGAAGGTACTGCTGATCAGTGACTCATAGGATAAGATCGAAAAGATATTTATTGTATTTTGGTCAAACATATACGGTAGATAATATCTTACTCCATGTGCTTAGTTAACAAGTTGTATACATAGATACATGTTGTATCTTATGTACTGACACCAATATGAATAAGTTAAACAAGTAAGTCGGTCAAGACTTTTAAGCAATTTGTAAAGATCTTTTGCAAATATAAAAGAGATCTTAGTCTAGTGAATATGTGTGTGAATATCTGTTAAGACATAGAACAAACAAAAATAACATATTACAAATCTAGAAGTATAAGATTCAAGGTTTTTGTAACCCTAGTGAAAAACACAAGATCACTCGTATTATTTGGAATAATATTGAATCGTTTAGTGAAATACTTTCTTTGTTCATTGTTAAGTAACAAATATAATTCTTCCATTTCCATAACATACATAACCTTCTAAGTGTGGTTAAGTAAATTCCGCGTACTTAATCATATTAACTCAATATATCTTATACACAAAGACACAAGGTTTAACCACCTTAACCGTGTATCAAACAAGAGGACCTCACAAAGAATGATATGCCAGAACAGAAAAAGGGTCCTTTTGTAACTAAGGCTAAGTCTAGATACATTCGAAGACTTATTGCAAAAGCTAGGAAAACAACTAGCAGCCTATTACCTAAGGATCACATTAAGTTTTGTGAATGGAAACCAACGGGTAGAATGTTTGCACCTAAGAATGGCACAGTAGAAATAGTTCCCAATGCATCAACGGAAACCATCTCTAAGTGTACTCCACCTGTTACATCTAACCCCTTGGAACCAAATGTTAAACGGTTTCCATATACAAAATCCTCTGTTCTTTGCAGGTCATTGAAATTTGTCTTTGGATCGTCGACTCGGGTTGCTCCAAGCACATGACCGGGAATCTGAAGCTGCTGATCAATTTTGTGTGGCAGTTCATGGGGACTGTACGGTTTGGGAATGATCATGTTGCAGCTATTCTGGGTTATGGAGATCTTCGGTTTGGAAATTACTTGATCACTCGGGTTTACTATGTCGAAGGGTTGGGACACAATCTGTTCTCAGTCGGACAGTTTTGTGATGCTGATTTAGAAGTTGCATTTCGGAGAAACACTTGCTTTGTCAGGAATTTGGTTGGGGATGATCTCTTAATTGGGGATCGTGGCACCAATCTTTATGCAATTGACATAAACCAAATGGCCTCTTCATCACCTATGTGTCTCATGACCAGGGCAGGCGAAACAAAATCCTGGTTGTGGCATAGACGTTTGTCCCATCTGAACTTTGACACGATCAACAAGCTTGCCAAAGACGACGTCGTCTCCGGTCTTCCAAAATTCAAGTACACCAAAGAACACCTATGTCCATCTTGTGAACAAGGCAAGAGCAAAAGAGCAACATTCAAACCTAAACCCGTACCTAGTTCGGTTGATAGGTTGCATTTGTTACATATGGACTTATGTGGCCCAATGAGAGTTCAAAGCATAAATGGGAAAAAGTATATTCTTGTAATTGTTGACGACTATTCAAGATATACATGGGTGAAGTTTTTGAGATCAAAAGAAGAAGCACCAAGCACCATCATCACCTTTCTGAAGCGGATTCAAGTTCTACTTCAAGCTCCAGTTAGGATAGTAAGAACGGATAATGGCACGGAATTTGTCAATCAGGAGTTAAGAACATTCTTTGAAGAAACTGGTATTACTCACCAGACATCAGCGGTTAGAACTCCACAGCAGAATGGGGTAGTTGAAAGAAGGAATCGAACCCTTGTTGAAGCTGCTCGCACTATGCTGATTTATTCCAGTGCACCACTATTCTTATGGGCTAATGCTGTCTCTACTGCTTGTTTTACTCAAAAACGATCCCTAATCCATCCAAGATTCAATAAAACCCCATATGAACTTGTCAACAACAGAAAACCGGATATTTCTTATCTTCATGTTTTTTGCGCTTTATGCTATCCAACAAATGACAAGGAAGATCTGGGAAAGTTGAAGGCTAAGGGCGATATTGGAATCTTCATTGGTTATTCTGAAAACTCGAGGGCATTCAGGGTGTATAACAGGAGAACGAAAAAGATAATGGAGACGATGAATGTGAAGTTTGATGAAATTTCACAAATGGCTTCTGAGAGACTCGCTCTAGAACCCGCGCTTAACCCGATGACTTCCGGACATATCAGTTCGGGACTCGCACCTCAAGGAGCTCAATCAATTCATTCAGAACAACCCACAACTCAAGAACTGGATAATTTCTTCGAGTTCATGTACGATGAATACGATGGCGGCGCTTTAAAAAATGTATCTAACCAACATTCCGCTGCATCCACTCAACATCAACAACCACTACCACCTCCACCAAATCCAGATGCATCCACAACATTCGAAGCTGGCGAACCAACTCCCTCAACATCAACCTCATCTACATTTACTCTAGCAACTCCATTCATTGAAATTGTTCTACCAAGAATTGATGAGCAAGAACAAAATAATGCTGTGTTAGACGATGAAGTTTTTGAAAACCCGTTTGGAACGGAATCTGGTGAATCATCTTCCAGATTACATGAACCGACTAACACACATTCATTCAGTCCAAGGTACCCTTCAACATTACAGTGGACAAAAGACCATCCGATTGAACAGGTTATTGGTGAACCCTCAAGACCAATTCAGACGAGAAAACAACTTCATACCGATTGCGACATGTGCATCTATGTCTGCTCAGTCAGTCTCATAGAACCTAAGAACATTCGGGAAGCAATGGCAGATAATGCCTGGATTGAAGCGATGCAGGAAGAACTTCTTCAATTTCAAATCCATGACACCTGGGATTTAGTTCCAAGACCAATTGACAAACTAGTCATTGATCTTAAGTGGTTATGGAAAAACAAAAAGGATGAAGAAATGACTGGAAGAAGGGATAGATTTTGAAGAGTCATTCGCACCGGTTGCAAGGCTTGAAGCAGTCAGGATTTTCTTAGCTTATGCCGCTCACAAGAACATCACGGTTTATCAGATGGACATCAAGACAGCGTTCTTGAATGGAACTCTGAAAGAAGAAGTGTATGTGAGTCAACCAGACGGTTTCGTTGACAAAGATCATCCGGAATACGTCTACAAGCTAAAGAAGGCAATCTATGGTTTGAAACAAGCCCCACGGGCGTGGTATGACGAGTTATCATCTTTCTTGTTGTCAAATAATTTCACCAAAGGAACAATTGATCCGACCTTGTTTACAAGAAAATACAAAAATGACATTTTGATTGTTCAGATTTATGTGGACGATATAATATTTGGGTCCACTAATTCTACAAATTCAAAATATTTTGAAAATCTCATGAAAAGCAAATTCGAAATGTCCATGATGGGTGAATTAAAATTCTTTTTAGGCTTACAAATTCATCAATCCCCACGTGGTATTTTTCTTAATCAGGCTAAATACACAATTGAGATTTTGAAAAAACATGGTATGAAAAATTGTGACTCTGTTGGTACTCTAATGGTCACTTCACCAAAAATTGGCGCTGATCTATATGGGAAACCCATGGATCCGAAGAAATATCGGAGCATGATTGGTTCTCTCATGTATCTAACTGCAAGCCGACCAGATATTCATTTTGCTGTTTGCTTACTTGCACGGTTTCAGGCAAGGCCTACCGAACTTCACCTCCAAGAGGTTAAACGGATCTTTCGATACCTTCGAAGAACCATTAACATGGGTCTTTGGTATCCGAAGGATTCGGAGTTTACACTAATTGCCTTTTCAGATGCTAATCATGCTGGATACCAAGTAACAGCGAAAAGTACATCAGGCGGAGCGCAATTTCTGGGAGAAAAGCTAGTAGGCTGGTCTTCAAGGAAACAAGACTGCACTGCTTTATCAACAGCAGAAGCCGAGTATGTGTCTCTATCTGCGTGTTGTGCTCAAGTCCTTTGGATGAGAACACAACTCACAGATTATGGTTTCTCTTTCAACCGCATACCTTTGTATTGCGATTCAAAAAGTGCCATAGCCATCTCGTGCAACCCAGTGCAACACTCGAAGACCAAGCATATTAGAGTCCGCTACCACTTCATAAAAGAGCACGTTGAAGAGGGTACTGTTGAATTGTTTTTCGTGAAGACTGAATACCAACTCGCTGATCTATTTACTAAAGCCCTCCCAAAAGAGCGGTTTGAAAACTTAGTTCGTCGAATTGGAATGCGAAGCCTAACTCCCGAAGAGTTAGAAAATCTTCTCGAATCTTATTGATTTATATCAAAAAGCTTCGCTGTAACACCCCCAATTTCGTGATGTGCAGCGGAATTTAATTTGGGTGTTACTTCATGGCACAACAGTTGAATAGTAGAAAACGATCATCAATTTGGTCGTTTTAAAAGGTTTATCATTCGAATATCAGAGTTTACAAAGTAAGGTCCCCAGTGGTTTTCAAAGTTTATTAAATAGGTTTTCGAATGATATTTATAGCCTTCATAATTGTCCGTGCTTCTCCGTACCATCCGTGCTCATTGTGAACCTGAGATAAAGACATGCTTAAAATGTCAACACAATGGTTGGTGAGTTCGTGGAGTTTGATAGAAAATAACTTTCTTTGAAAGGTGTATAGTGATTGTTGAAATAAATAATAGTTCTTCATGAAATAAATAACAATTTGCGTTGTATAAAAATCCACCAGCGGATCATGTATGATCTCCAAAATCATAAGTTTCATGTTATAATTGAAGCTGAGCTACGTTGTTATACGCTCGAAATAGAATGTTGAGTCAACTTTTAAATGTAACGATATATCATGCCTTTTTGGGTTGTCTTTTGTAGAATTCTCATTTAAATCACATACGATAGCAATTAAAGTTCAAGTACAGGATTCAAAAATCATATCACATAGTGGGAAGAGTAACTTAGAGTCTGAAATCTATCCGTGTAAAGTGGTGGTTTTCTAAATACAGCTGTATCCTAGGATATATATGAAACATTCATATATTCATAAAGTTATATTGCCCTAAGCCTCATGACACGCAAAACGTTAACAGAGTACCGTAAAACGGCGGTGCCCCACCAGGGTTACTGATGGGTTTTTATGGCCCTCATGTTAATAGGTGACTTGCCAATTCCTATTTTTCTCAAATATAGTGCATCGCGACTAAATACGACTAACCATGTAGGCATTCCGTCCAAGTATTTAGTGGGATAGGTCGTCAGCCTCTAACAGGTTTCGAAGCTGTTCACTATATTCGCGCTCACCGCAGTGATTAATGGCTCATGATCAAGGGACTTTATGGCAATAAAGTAAACTTAGGCAATACAGGTGAATCATGCGTAATTTTAGTCTTGGCAATTATTTATAGTGAAATGTAGAAATATCATATTAAAGTAGCAGTACATTCATTTGTCACATGAATGCATACAATGAGTCTCAGTGTCATATTACATCAAGTAGCTTAAAAATGTTATCTTCCAAGTTTCGTGTTAAGCTAAACAGACAATTTGCACATATAATGAGCATGTATTCCTTTCAAGTATGATTCAAACATGTAAAGCATAGTGGATGATTTTGAGTAAATCATGAGAGTTTTATATAAGTAACTTAAAACAGTTAAAGCATGTATCTCCCCCAAAAGAGTTATTAAAACAAGTGTTAAAAGAGTAGGGGCCACGACTCACCTGGAGTGTAATTGACAAGACGAAATTATAAGACCAAGTAAACGATCACGAAAACTTCTTCAATACAAGACCTGAATATAAGCGAAGTCTAAGAGTCTAACTTTCTACTAATAACGAATGTGGAAAGGATAAATCGTGTAACGATTTGATCGGTGATGTGAGTGTGTGATATGCTTAAAATGCCTCAAGTTATGATATATCTATAATATTATCTTGATCCTTATCTTAATCGACCCAAAATATTACTTTCTCGAAATATGCTGAAATAATATGCAAGTGAAATTGCTAATGTTTCTAATAACGAAACTTTAAATAATGCATAACTTAAAATGAAACATGCATATGAAATGAAGGGTGCAAAATGAAAAATAAACTAAGAATGTCAAGTGAAATTAAATAGGTCCTTGTTCTTTTCAGATTTTATACTTTTTAGTCTAACTGCGATTGCGTTACGTCGTTAGTCCTCGGTTAAGTCCAAAGTCCATAATAGTCCAAAGTTTGTCCATATGTCCATATAAGGCTTGAAGTCCAAAGGTATGTCAACTTAAGTCCTTTATAACCTGTTTTAACAGCTTCAGTCCATAGTTTTCACAGTTGGCAGTTTTAGTCCCTCCAGTTAAATCGCGTTATATTTTTAGTCCTTTTTGCATAAAAATAACGGGAAAAATATTCTGAAAATTTCTATAACTTTAGTAAGTTCGTTTTAACTTATTTCAATTGATTATTTCATAAAATACCTTATTTTTAGCTTATTGGACTTATTAACGAAATATACATAGGCCCGTTAAGAAATCGAGAGGCGAGGGCATGAAAATAGTTTTGGGCTTGGACTTGGGTTATTTTTATGATTCTAAAAATATGTCATATGGATCTGTTGGGCTGTTTAATCGTAAATTCTTATTGGGCTCAACTCTTAGCCCACTTCGGAAATCATT
The DNA here is from genome assembly GCA_021014915.2 of Artemisia tridentata subsp. tridentata. NCBI lineage: Eukaryota > Viridiplantae > Streptophyta > Magnoliopsida > Asterales > Asteraceae > Artemisia > Artemisia tridentata. The sequence goes on along the minus strand of CP139508.1, from coordinate 12,836,568 downwards.
AAATTCCTGAAATTGAATTTTAAAAGTAGTGACAGGTAGTTTCAATTGAATGAGTTAGATCGACATTTTGAGCTTATGGGAGGAATCTTACAGAATGAAATATGTAGTTAGCTAGGTTGACTTTCGACTTGTGCAAAAATATTTATACATTTTGTGTGAGAAATTGAAATAACTGGGATGGATAGTGGACTAGTTGAGCGATGTTTAACTTAATTATATCCAAGATTTTATAAGTGTTTGTGGTACATGTGAATTGATCGACTCTCTTTGGTCCTTTGCGAGGGTCGGGATATAATGATTTTTATATGATATTTATATGAAGATCGTAGCTAGCCAAGTGGTTTAACAGGTCGTGTAATTAATAAATTGATTCGTGAGATATGAAGTCGCGTTTGGAGTGACTTAGAACGATATTATACAATGAAACACTTAATACTTTTCTAAATGTTTTCCATTTTTAGTTGTGATGAGTGAGCTGTGCATGAATGTTAAATGCATGTAACTAGTTGTAAAAGTGAGAGTGGTATAAGTTGTGAGAGTGAGTTGAGAGAAAAGTAAGGCTCGTTGTTATAGAACGATTATAGCAAATAGTTTGTATATATATATATGTTCGTGTAATGAGAAAAAGTCATGCATGAGGTGTTTTTGTACGTGGATAATGATGTAAAATAACTCTAGAGGGACTTACAAAGAGTGAGATGGAGATCGTGGCTCGTTGGATACAAGCAGAACCAAGAAACTTGCAACCCTTATACCGTATATAGCAAAATAATTCCTTGATTTGGACAGAAGGGATCCCGATCAATTCTTGTGTTTCTGGGTCTTGTGGTCTGGCAAAAGGGTGCTAGAGAGCTAGAGTGCATTGCATGGGGTTGTTATAATGAATGGAAGACAAGTTGGGGTGAAATGGCTATGAAAGTCAAGATGGGCATACGTATGAGAGTCATATATTTTAAGTCAAGTTTATCAACTTGGTGTATACAATATCATTTCTATCTTACTGACAGTAACATGTGGTCTTTATAGAACAATATGATGGGTTGTGTGTGATTGAGAGTAGGTGAGAGATGGTGAAGGTGAAAGGTGGTAAAAGGCAGTGGGGTTCGACTGAAATCACAAGGGCAAGGTAACAATTTATTAACTAAGTTCGAATTACATTTTTACAGGTTTCTGCTTTGCTTGGTTGTTTCCTGAGTTTAGACGAAAGTGACTGGACTTCTAAGGAGATTAGTGAGAGTGAAAGGGAGGAGAATGAGAGTAGTATAGAGGGTGGTAGGTTGAGCTAGTTTTATAGAAGAAAACATATACACGTTTCTTATTGACTAGAAGACTTCCATTCAATCATTTGTTTCTACTGTTCTTTGTTGGAGAGGTGGCATGTTTTACTAATTCTCAAGATATTTTAGGGGGTTTGGTAGGGTTTTGTCTCTTGTTGTTGGATGATATTCTTGTTCGGTTATTCTATATGGTTGCAACGTGTAGTTTTGCAAAGTACCAGTTGGCTATTGATGTTCTAGTTATCATAATATGCTTAAAAGGGTTATTGGGAAAGTATAGAAAAAGCCGGGTTTGTATTAGTCAAGTGTTGAGATTTTTACCTATGCGGATGTGGTTGAAATGGGACGAACAATTGAGTCCTCAAAACCATATCAACATTCGACTTGTGTTTCTGAAATTTGGCATACGGTTAGTCTATTGGGTGATGAATGAAAGTAAGTAAAATAATGACATGTTGTTTTTAAAACTCGAGAGATCAAAGGCTATTTTGGAGAGGTTGTGACTGTCGAGTTTTACAATGAATTTACAAAGTTAAATTTTGAATTGGAATGGGCTTGAAATCATTTGCTGCGAGTTGGGCTTAGACATGTTAAGGGTCCGGTTGGGTTATGTCTTAGTTAACAAATTAGTGTAGTGATTAGTGAATTATATTAGGAACAATTAGAGGCGATTAAGAAGACTAAATACACTTAGTGTAGTCACTTTACAAATACTTATAATCGTTTGTAAAACTTGGATTTTGTGAGAATGATGTTTTGTGAATAATTGTGTATTAACGTACGCGTCATTATTTGGTAAGTATTGCGAAAACGCAATGTGGTAAAGATATTAAAAAAAATTTAAATTTCCCCGTAAAAATGGGGTTTTAGTAGATAGTAACTCGAGGTTATCTTTAATCGATGAGGATTATCAGATTTTCGTGGGTTCTTACATTCGCATGTAAATATTTTTGTAAATATATACTTGTTCAAAATTAATACTGTAAATACAGAAAATTTTAAAAAGCCAAAAAAAATATATATATAAAACATCAAAAACCAAAAATATTCTTCTCACGACATGTCTCTCGTCTAATCTATATTCTGTACGTACGTAGAAATGTCATTCAACAATGATACGGGTATTTACAAATGCTTGAGCGGGAGTTATTTTTTATGTTTTTCTAAAACATGTCGTTTCTCAAATTTTCTTCATTAAGGCTTTCGTATATATCCGTACGAAACCCGTGCTTTACTGGGAAAACTTCAAATGTAGCCTTTGTTTGAAATCTTCAAAGACAGTTCTCGTGCAATTCTGTACGAAACACGCGCTACATTGAATGACTTCTGATTATTTCCGATCAGAACTCGCAATGTTAATGGCGAAAAGCTAAAACCCGTGAGCACTTAATCAAAATTGTTTCAAAAGATTTTTCAAAGTCTTTTTATAAATTTTGTGCTCACAACAACTCCCTCAAAGACCTCTAAATGCTTTTAAACTCAAAAGTTTAACCATTTGCTCTGATTAAGGGGGAGTAGAAAAAGAAAAATGTTCCAATTTCATGCTAAAATCAGTCCGTCTCTCCACAAAAAGTTTTATCGAAAAGACATGTCCTGGACGGGTAATAATTTCAAGCTGGTCTAACTAGTGATGTAAGCGTGTCTCGCAAAGGACTTGTCTGAGTAGAATGTACCAATTCGAGAGATGATCTTTGAATATGACCAGGACGGGTAATAACTTCAAGCTAGTCTAACTAGTGATGTAAGCGTGTCTCGCGAAGGTCATGTTCATTGAAAGTCGATCATTTCAAATGTGCGAACTCTACCCAACATGTGCAATTTATTTCAAAAATGCATGAGCACATGTGAAGGGGGAGTGTTTCAAAAATGCAAAACTCTCGATGTGTTAACAAAATGTGTTTTCTCATAAACAAGTTGAGAGATTTTCACAAGGTTTAATGGCATGTGACAAATAATCTAGGATAATCATGGAGTAATAAGGTGATTATGGTTAGGTTATGTCTAAAGATCCGCCAGAACCGGAGGGATCTACCCAAGGACAATTCCAATAGCTTAGCATTAGAAGTCCTTAGGTATGATTGAAAAAGGAGTATAATGAGTGTAAAACCCTAAAATCTGAAAAGCATGTAAAATGACAAAAATGCCCATGCAAGTTTAAAAATTAATTAAAAGCTTATAAAGTATCAAATAAATCCCAAACTTCTGAAAATGCATAAGTTATGATCCCAAATAATTTTAACAACTTCATTTAACATTTATACAAGTGGCAAAATTACTAAAATGCCCCCATAGAGCCGAATGACATTTTATTAACATTTTAAATTATACAAAGTGAAATAAATGAATTAAATGGAAGAAATCAATCACTTGATTGTGCCAATCAATTTTACCAAAATTCCTGGTCATCCTCCCCCCCCCTTGACTCGGCTTGCCTATTTTAAAACCAATCCTTATCATTTATCTCCTCAAACCCTAATTGCCGATTCAAAATAACACACACAAAATTCATTTAGCCTCCATTCGATTATCTAAAATCTCCAAAGCATTTTTTTGAGTTTGAGTAGCATCCAAGGAGTCCTAGAAAATCGGTTTGAAGTCGTTCATGGTGTGATTCGATCGTGGCATCATTATTCTTGTCGCTAGAGTAATAATAAGGTATAATTCGTATTAATTCAACCGAGCTTCATAAAATTCGTTTCTTATTTTTCCTAAGATCCTTATATTGTGTATGACCTACGAAAAATGTGTACAAGGTGGTTTGGTCCCGTTTGAAGTCGTGGTGATTTCTTTTGATTCGAAAGTTCTAGCCGAGAGACACAATTCCATTCAGCCTCTTTCACTCGTTCTAAAATTATCCTGGTATTTTTCTCAGCTCCTAATGATCATATCTAATGTGGGAAAAATGATAAAAACAGCCCATGCATCATGAATAAATCGTATGGAAATTATTGTGTTATAAACCCTAAAATCGAATTAAATCTATAAAACATGCATGCGATTTTTCTGGATTAGATACATAATTTTCGTGGCATCTATGATCATTATTTAACACTAGAAAAATGTTCATTTGAATTTTAGATACCAAAAACTATTATTATGGAAATTATTTTGTAATCGGCTAATAAGGAAAAATAAAAGAAAATTTGGGAAAACCCTAAGAACAATCGACCTAGGGTTTATGTGGGTGAATCTGGAAATTAATATGATTTAAATGATCTGGTTATGATGATTTAATGATTGGGGAAGTTTGGGCTTGATTTTGTTATACAAATGTTATACCGATTAGATTAAAATAAATAGAAGGGTGTGTTTTGCAACTTTTAAAACTCATGGGTTATTTTTAAAACTTATTTTGGAATGTGTACTATTCGTATAAAATATAAGTTGAGGGGGCCTAGTGTCATTTTTATATTTTAAAGGATTAAAATGTATTTATTATTTAATTAGGGTTCGATTTGTAAATAATTAAATGAAGGGACTAAACTTGTAATTTCTGGAAACTTAGTGCTGTTTTGGATAATAAAATATATGCAGGGGGTCATGTGCCATTTTGGATAATTTCATGGCTTAATATGTAATTGTTTATAATTAAAAGTTAAAATTGTAAATTAAGGAACTAAATATGTAACAATGATAACTAGAGGGGCTTAATGTGTAAATTATGAATACTTGAGGATACATTCGTATAATATGATAAAATAAGTGATCATTGTGTAAAATGGATAAATTAAGGGTTTAATGTCTAACTATGAATACATGAAAGTGTAAAGTGTAACTTCTGGAATATAAGGGTATAAAATGTAAATTATGAAACCTAAAGGACTAAAAGAGTAACTTGAGGAATCTAAAAGCTAAAAAGAGGAAACCTTCTAAATATGGAAACTTGCTAAAGTTGGAAAGTTACTTAAAATGGAAAGGGTTGTGATTCGTTTCTACCCCTCTAGGTGTGAAGAAGGAGAGGACCTGATTCTGTTTCATCTTATTCATTTCTGAGTTGTATTTGCTTTTGGAATAAGGTACAGATATTCTGACCTTCTCTGTAAGGTTTCCTATGACCTCTTTCATATTCTGATCTGTTTAGCCTCTGATTTGATACCTGAGACTTGACCTCCTGATAATGAACTCCTGCATTTATCTCCTGTCTTGAATCCTGATATGAACCCTGACATGAACCCTAATATGATACCTGACATTTGATACCTTGCTATGATTCCTTTGCCTTGAACCTTTGACCTATTATATGAACCTAGACTGTGAAGCCTTTTTAATTCTGACCTGGAAATGATTTGAGAAAAAGCTATTTTAAAATGATGACTACAAATGTGATACAATACTCTTTTAATTGGGATTTTACTAACTTTTATGAAAAACCATTTTGAAGGATCATTTTATGAAGATCATTATTAAAAGATTATTTTAAATGGACTCTTAATTAGAAACCTTTTTAAATGAACTGTTACTATGGAATCCTGGATTATTGACCTCCTGATATTGACCTGCTGATATTGACCTTCTGATATTTGAACCTTCTGATATGACACCCTGATTATAATATGAACCTTTGAACCTTTGACCTTTGACTCTCAGTTTGATACCCGAGCCAAAATATGTTCCCTAGCCATGAAGGTAACATGGTCGTGTCTGTGATGCACCACTGGCATGACTAGTGTGTAGCCCTAGTGATTTGGTTACACCGTCCCCATTCTGATTCTGATATGTGCACACTCCTGTTATTATGGCCAATATGATTTGTTCTGGGGGGCGAATGGATGCATCCTAGACTTGTTCTGTTTCTGATATATCTGGTATGTCTGGTGACTGGTACTGTGTGCAATACATGCCTTTCACAACCCTGGGAGCTTGCAACTCCAACCCTGGAGGTATCCCCTCAACCCTGTCTTGGTATGCTGAGGTCACCCCTCCATACACCCTGGTATGTGATTTGATATGATATGTTTCTGGGCTCGTGGTGGATTACTGTCCTAAACCTTTACTCTCTCTCTCTGTACCTTTACTTATCTATTTCGTTATACTATATCTGTTCTTTTCCTTTTACTTTCATTTCTTTTGCTTTCGTTTCCGTTTATTATATATCTATTCACTGGGCTTTTTAAGCTCAGCCGCACGTTTCTTTTCGTGTGCGGCAGGTTTTAGTTGGAAGCTCGTTTGTTAATAGAGAGAACCTTGGCGTTAGAAGACCTTGTTAGCTATCCTGGAAGTAGAGATGATTAGAAGAGATCCTTATTTCAGACTTAGAAATTTGTACCTTTCAATTGTGGCCTTGTAATATCAGATTTTCAGTTGTAACCTTGGAATCCTATTGTATTATGTATGTCATATGCTTGTGTTTGTTCTGATAAGAATCCGTATTTGTGATACCTTTGCCCTTGTCGGGTTGGGGTGTTACAATTATGGTATCAGAGAGACAGGTTGCGACTTGTAATACATTTACCCTTGACCTGTGAAGTTTGGACCACTAGGTTTCCACTGTAGGCGCTCATAAGATAACCTGTAAGAATTGCTCTCGGATTTCCCCTGTAGGAACATAAGTTATGACTAGTAAGGATCTAGGTTGACATTAGGAATCTGTTGATGTTCCTGTTGTGCTTATGTTCCCCCTGCTCTTTTATGTTTAGTTTCTTGAGTTCATGAGTAGTTTAGACATCTGTCGGATTCTAGTGCTTAGCATCGCGTATGTCATTTTCAGAATGGCACCCCCCGCACTCATCAAGCGCCGTTGGACAACCGCTTTTCCTACTGGCCGTAGATGGATTGGGAAACTGAGGCGGACTGCAAGGAGGATCTCAATTCCTGCGAGTATGTGGCCGTGCCGTATTGAAGAAAAGATGACCATGGAGAATCGAGACGGAATGGAGGTGCAGGTGTACAGTACAAAGATAACCGATAAAGACGGAGTCATAACCAGATACCCGGGAGAGTGTCCCAAGTTTGTTGAAGAAAATGGAGTTGTGCGAGCTGAGCCCCGCAATTTGGATGGCCTTGTGGACGGCGAAGCAAATGGAAGGAGAGACGCTGAAGATGGCTTTGCCAGGCGACCCCTGCCACAGCCTGAGGGGAACCATAACGGATGGCTCAGCGAAGATGATGAAGATTTGGAGTCCACTGCAAGCAACTCGATCTAGGGTTAGGATTAGAGCTCAAGCCATTTATGCTATTAGTGTTTAAGACCATGTTTGGATTCCTTTGACATTAGTACCTTGTTTGGATTTCGGGTTTTCCTAAGTATTTTGACAATAAGGCTTGAGATATGGATGAGGTTTTATATGTGATACGTGTTAAGTCATGGTTCTCAATCTTTTAGGTCTTGTTCTGCGTGTAACCTGCTTCCACTATCCGCTGTGTTTTCTACTTCTTTGCAAATTTCGAGGACGAAATTTTTCTGTTAGAGGGGAAGAGTTGTAAAACCCGAAAATCTGAAAAGCATGTAAAATGACCAAAATGCCCCTGCAAGTTTAAAAATTAATTAAAAGCTTATAAAGTATCAAATAAATCCCAAACTTCTGACAATGCATAAGTTATGATCCCAAATAATTTTAACAACTTCATTTAACATTTATACAAGTGACAAAATTACTAAAATGCCCCCATAGAGCCGAATGACATTTTATTAACATTTTAAATTATACAAAGTGAAATAAATGAATTAAATGGAAGAAATCAATCACTTGATTGTGCCAATCAATTTTACCAAAATTCCTGGTCATCCTCCCCCCCCCCTTGACTCGGCTTGCCTATTTTAAAACCAATCCTTATCATTTATCTCCTCAAACCCTAATTGCCGATTCAAAATAACACACACAAAATTCATTTAGCCTCCATTCGATTATCTAAAATCTCCAAAGCATTTTTCTGAGTTTGAGTAGCATCCAAGGAGTCCTAGAAAAATCGGTTTGAAGTCGTTCATGGTGTGATTCGATCGTGGCATCATTATTCTTGTCGCTAGAGTAATAATAAGGTATAATTCGTATTAATTCAACCGAGCTTCATAAAATTCGTTTCTTATTTTTCCTGAGATCCTTATATTGTGTATGACCTACGAAAAATGTGTACAAGGTGGTTTGGTCCCGTTTGAAGTCGTGGTGATTTCTTTTGATTCGAAAGTTCTAGCCGAGAGACACAATTCCATTCAGCCTCTTTCACTCGTTCTAAAATTATCCTGGTATTTTTCTCAGCTCCTAATGATCATATCTAACGTGGGAAAAATGATAAAAACAGCCCATGCATCATGAATAAATCGTATGGAAATTATTGTGTTATAAACCCTAAAATCGAATTAAATCTATAAAACATGCATGCGATTTTTCTGGATTAGATACATAATTTTCGTGGCATCTATGATCATTATATAACACTAGAAAAATGTTCATTTGAATTTTAGATACCAAAAACTATTATTATGGAAATTATTTTGTAATCGGCTAATAAGGAAAAATAAAAGAAAATTTGGGAAAACCCTAAGAACAATCGACCTAGGGTTTATGTGGGTGAATCTGGAAATTAATGTGATTTAAATGATGTGGTTATGATGATTTAATGATTGGGGAAGTTAGGGCTTGATTTTGTTATACAAATGTTATACCGATTAGATTAAAATAAATAGAAGGGTGTGTTTTGCAACTTTTAAAACTCATGGGTTATTTTTAAAACTTATTTTGGAATGTGTACTATTCGTATAAAATATAAGTTGAGGGGGCCTAGTGTCATTTTTATATTTTAAAGGATTAAAATGTATTTATTATTTAATTAGGGTTCGATTTGTAAATAATTAAATGAAGGGACTAAACTTGTAATTTCTGGAAACTTAGTGCTGTTTTGGATAATAAAATATATGCAGGGGGTCATGTGCCATTTTGGATAATTTCATGGCTTAATATGTAATTGTTTATAATTAAAAGTTAAAATTGTAATTTAAGGAACTAAATATGTAACATTGATAACTAGAGGGGCTTAATGTGTAAATTATGAATACTTGAGGATACATTCGTATAATATGATAAAATAAGTGATCATTGTGTAAAATGGATAAATTAAGGGTTTAATATCTAACTATGAATACATGAAAGTGTAAAGTGTAACTTCTGGAATATAAGGGTATAAAATGTAAATTATGAAACCTAAAGGACTAAAAGAGTAACTTGAGGAATCTAAAAGCTAAAAAGAGGAAACCTTCTAAATATGGAAACTTGCTAAAGTTGGAAAGTTACTTAAAATGGAAAGGGTTGTGATTCGTTTCTACCCCTCTAGGTGTGAAGAAGGAGAGGACCTGATTCTGTTTCATCTTATTCATTTCTGAGTTGTATTTGCTTTTGGAATAAGGTACAGATATTCTGACCTTCTCTGTAAGGTTTCCTATGACCTCTTTCATGTTCTGATCTGTTTAGCCTCTGATTTGATACCTGAGACTTGACCTCCTGATAATGAACTCCTGCATTTATCTCCTGTCTTGAATCCTGATATGAACCCTGACATGAACCCTAATATGATACCTGACATTTGATACCTTGCTATGATTCCTTTGCCTTGAACCTTTGACCTATTATATGAACCTAGACTGTGAAGCCTTTTTAATTCTGACCTGGAAATGATTTGAGAAAAAGCTATTTTAAAATGATGTTTACAAATATGATACAATACTCTTTTAATTGGGATTTTACTAACTTTTATGAAAAACCATTTTGAAGGATCATTTTATGAAGATCATTATTAAAAGATTATTTTAAATGGACTCTTAATTAGAAACCTTTTTAAATGAACTGTTACTATGGAATCCTGGATTATTGACCTCCTGATATTGACCTGCTGATATTGACCTTCTGATATTTGAACCTTCTGATATGACACCCTGATTATAATATGAACCTTTGAACCTTTGACCTTTGACTCCCAGTTTGATACCCGAGCCAAAATATGTTCCCTAGCCATGAAGGTAACATGGCCGTGTCTGTGATGCACCACTGGCATGACTAGTGTGTAGCCCTAGTGATTTGGTTACACCGTCCCCATTCTGATTCTGATATGTGCACACTCCTGTTATTATGGCCAATATGATTTGTTCTGGGGGGCGAATGGATGCATCCTAGACTTGTTCTGTTTCTGATATATCTGGTATGTCTGGTGACTGGTACTGTGTGCAATACATGCCTTTCACAACCCTGGGAGCTTGCAACTCCAACCCTGGAGGTATCCCCTCAACCCTGTCTTGGTATGCTGAGGTCACCCCTCCATACACCCTGGTATGTGATTTGATATGATATGTTTCTGGGCTCGTGGTGGATTACTGTCCTAAACCTTTACTCTCTCTCTGTACCTTTACTTATCTATTTCGTTATACTATATCTGTTCTTTTCCTTTTACTTTCATTTCTTTTGCTTTCGTTTCCGTTTATTATATATCTGTTCACTGGGCTTTTTAAGCTCAGCCGCACGTTTCTTTTCGTGTGCGGCAGGTTTTAGTTGGAAGCTCGTTTGTTAATAGAGAGAACCTTGGCGTTAGAAGACCTTGTTAGCTATCCTGGAAGTAGAGATGATTAGAAGAGATCCTTATTTCAGACTTAGAAATTTGTACCTTTCAATTGTGGCCTTGTAATATCAGATTTTCAGTTGTAACCTTGGAATCCTATTGTATTATGTATGTCATATGCTTGTGTTTGTTCTGATAAGAATCCGTATTTGTGATACCTTTGCCCTTGTCGGGTTGGGGTGTTACAATGAGAAAGGAGAAAGAAGGGGTTGAAGAATGAAAAAGAAAAGTTTTTGTAAGGGTGAAAAGAAATAGCCCTCCATGAAAACTTAGGACAGAAACCGGGTTAATACATCTGCTATCGGTATTCACTAAGGTGATACTGGTATTGAAGACAAGACGTCATGGACCCAGTGACGCATTTGCACCACCCCTCCTATCCACTCAGATATCTCTCAAAAGATATTTGTTTCATTTCTCACGGAAAACACTACATAATCTATCGACCTCTCACTCCGAGAAGTGTTGATATTGAAAAGGTGGCACTCTGCTCCATGCCTCCGACGACTAAAATCAAAAAGCACATAATTGAGTCTAGAGACATGAGATTCATCAAAAGATCTCTTAGAAACACTTCCTATGCAATACACTTGTGTTCATCAAAAGGATACAAGTTGTATGAGTCTTAATGAGATCTAAGGATCTTGCCTCACGACATGATGGCCGCTTGACGATTTATTGCTAACTGTTTTATGCAGGTACCGACGAAAGTTCATCTACCATCATCATCTGCTATAACGACGCATCGGGAACAGAAGAAGCAGATCAAGGCAAGTCAGACCAGAAGACGATTCTTTGAAGATCACAGTGCATGAAGGAACATTGATTGAAGAATATTATACATTGACACACGAAGTTCAAGACGTCAAATGCAAAAGACCACTCACGGGAGCATCATTGAAATGACCATCCCTTAGGGGGAGATTGTTAGCATTTAATTTATGCTACTTTGAAGTGATAGTCATTTGGCAATTAGAATAAATGTGTCATGTATAATATGTTGTAAGTAAAGTGGGCTTGTAGCATTAGAGCTATAAAGGTGTCATTTGTTTAAGTGTAATGTATATACAAAGCCCACTACATGGTCCAAGTCAAAGCCCACACATATCCATGTGTTGGCTGTGTAATTCGTATAAACACACACACACTCCTTTAGTTTTAGAGTGCCTCATTATTCATATGTAAAAGAGTGTGTGTGTGTGTGAGAGAGTTTCATCCCTAGTCTTTGTATTATCTTCTTCACTTGAATATAATCATTCGACTAGTAATTTTAACCATAAGATCCACATCTACTCTTCATGTTCTTTATGTTTATGTGAGTGTCATCGTGTTTGTTTGTGTGATAAAGAAGGAAGTCGTGGTCTATATTATTGTTTTGGTTACCTTGTGCAATACTATAACCCTAATATTGTGTTTTCTCCTCTCTTTGATATTAAAACCGATCGGCTCCTAATTCTATAGGATCGATCCATAAGTTTTGTGTAGCAAAATTATTTGGTTTTAATTGTGTCTAATCACTAGCATCATTACTTGATTGGTTATAGTACTTGTGTACAAGAGTTCGGTAACAATTTATTTTCGTTGTTTATCTTGGATTGTGGAACAAAACGGTAAGAGGTTTCACGCTAATCCTATTTGTTGATCTTGTGATTAGAAGAGAAGACCGATCCTTGTTCTTGCTAGGATCTTGTGGTAACCCTAATTTACTATTCGGTAATTCATTATATGTGTTAATTAAGATATTGATTCCGCTACGTTCTCTTGATATGTTTATTTATCTAGATGTGTTACATCCAGTGTGGTGTTGGTTGAGTCCAGAAAAGTCAGTTGGTTCGATAATCAAAGCATTTAACCGGTTGACAACGTTGGATGTTTGTTTATTATTGTTGGGTGGTTGTTGCTGTTTAAAGCACAAGACAAGGAATACGAGGAGACATAGACCATGAAAAGAACCTCGTAACCGTATCCTATGGAAAACTGTTTTCAAGGTTTCCATGATCTAGCCGGCCAGAATAATATATAAGAAAAACAAGGCTCTCCTAATTTGTAGGAAAAAAGAGATGAGAGAATTAAGGGTGGTTAATTATATATGATCAAGAAACAAAGGGATATGATCATGAAAGTGTTTATGAAATAAATACACAGAGATCGAGTAAAGTTATTATAAGAATGTTTGGTTGTAAGTGATGAAGAATAACCAGAAATTAATGAGGTGAGTTGTTAGGGAGGTGGTAGCTAGTTATTCGTTACTTTTGACTTTTGAAGAGAACGCGTAAGATCATGTATAAAGCTACTACTATAAATTATTGTTTCTTAAATTATAAGATATTATTCATATCCATATTCATTTCATAATGGAGGGGTATTTTTAGTGGTCCCATGGATGTGAGATATTCGATCCAAATAACTAGCAAGCCAACCACTATCTATGTCGATACGCGGTGAAACCCATTTTTCAGCTTTTTGGTTTTATTTTTGTCCATACACATAGGTCACCTTTTTTGGTGTTTCGTATAACTACGTAGACACTCTTTATAACCAACTGACTTCACAACCGCCAATCCTTTTTAATTGTCTTGATAAGAAGGTGAGTTGGCATGTCTTTTGTATCTTGTTTAGTTTTGAGTTGTCTTAAATAATAAAAATAATAATAATAATAATAATAATAATAATAATAAAAAAACTTCAAACCACCATCTCCGTTATCTTAGTGTCATAACAGCTTTTCTTTTCGCAACTAATTTTATCACCAACTTAATCTAATAAGGACAACCAACTTTGTCATCAACTTCTATTTCTTTTATTTTTTTTAAACACTAAAATTAAAATTTAATTAATAATTAAAACACATTAAATTAAATTAATAATTGAAATATAATAAAAACATTACAATTAAAATTCAAAAAAAAAAAAATGAAACTACAAATTAGTGTGTATTTGTTTCACGCCAAATGTGTTTCACTAATCGACTTTAAGGCTTAGATGAGTTTCCTCATTGACTAAATCACTAACAACTTGTAACGAATTTTCATGCATTCGTACGAGATCATCATAACGATGTTGCTCCCCTTGATAAAAGTTGAAAGAGTTTGTTTTTCCTTTGTCTTTTTTAATCATATTATAAAATATGACGCATGTGTACATTATATTCATTATTTTTTTAAGAGTTATCGGCCGTGCGGGATTTTTTTATTATAGCCCAATTTTTCGTTAACGTGCCGCTTGTTCCACATCTTTTCTTGCTGCTTCATGCGGTTTCTTGTACCTTGTTCGCTTTGTATCATCATTTTTTTCGACATCACTATATGTAGGTTTGTAACACCCCGCACCGAAAGGGCCGAATGTCACACTTACATAACCAAAACGAATGCAAGCAGATTACTTTACTAATAAAATGGTTTGGACAATATACCAATTCCTAAAGAAATACAAAGTCTATAACATAAAAACTTTCTATGGTAGTAATTGTTGGGAATTAAATGTTCTGAAGATTAAGTATCAAGAATTACAAGTGTTGAAGGTTAGTACTGCTGAGAAGAATACTCTAACAGTTCCAACTGCTAGTGTATTCTTAGGACTGTTCAAGTTATAACTAACCGTACTAACTGAAGTTAGTACTGGTAGTTATAAAGAAGGTACTGCTAGTCGATACTGCTGAGTGGATAATTGTCACATATACCACTGCTGGTTGGATAAGTATTGAAAAGATATTTGTGTACTAAAGTCAAGTATATACGGTAGATAATATCTTTGGACAAAGTGATCAGTAACAAGTTGTGTACACAGATACATGTTGTATCTTATGTACTGACACACTCAAGATAAGTTAGCAAGTAGTTTGATAAGACTTAACAATATTGTAAAGATCTTTTCTTAACATATAAAAGAAAGATCTTAGTCTAGACATAAGTGTAACTGTGTGTGAATTATAAAAGTGCTTAGAAAATAACTCTTAGAACATAGAACAAACACAAATATCACAAGTCGTAGAAAACATAAGATTCAAGGTCTTTGTAACCCTAGTGATAGTGAAGATCACTCGTATTATCTTGAATAATATTGAATCGTTTGGTGATAACATTGCATGTTCTTTGTTCTATATACACAAGCATAACTGTTCCATTTCCATAACACAAATAACCTCCTAAGTGTGATTAAGTAAATTCCGCGTACTTGATCATATTAACTCAACTTATCACATACACAAAGTAACAAAGGTTTAACCACCTATCAGTGTATCGAATCCCCTCAATAATAGATCCAACTTCCAATGTCTAAATAACTTTTAGTGTAGATGTGATATGCTAGTCCCTTAAGATTTATGGTTCAATATGAGCTCTTCACTCTTCACTCTTCACTCTGCGGTTGAGCTAAATAGCTAAGTGAATAGATATAAACAAAACAAATATGATAGTATGTACAAATAATCCATATATATCGTATCAAATTGTACATGGGTACAACAGACTCCAGATGTACCAAAACAAATGTGCGATGGGGTGTTGACACCACACAACCATCCACCAAATCATATCCAAATCAAATGATATTATAATAAAGAAAAGTCAGGATTGATTGCTTTCAAAAGTTAGTTTGTACTTGTCTGCATATTGTTTTAAAAAATAGATAAACATAAGTTGTATGAAGAAACCAACACAACACAATGTGAACAAATTCCTAAACCAATAGACGGGATGAAAGCTTTCTATGATTGTAGATACATGTCTGCGTGTGAGGTTGCATGACAGATATATGGTTTTGAACCGGCATGTACAACTATCTACAAGACGTGTTTTATTCACTTTTTATTACTATAATCAACAACAACTTAGACACTTAACTTTTGTTTTTCATATATTTCGATGTTCACGCAATCTACATGGACTATTCAAGTTAACAACGTTGGCCGCATTGTTGTGCATATTTAAAATACTATATAAGTACCCGTGCATAGCAACGGAATTTTATAGCAGCACATATTTATACTGATAGTTTTTTAAAAACAAGTGGCGCCATCCGTGGGACCCTACACTAAGAGTTTTACCAAGAACTAGAATGACGAAACACGGAAGTCACAAGAGTCCGCATGGGAAGAAAGCGCATGATGACCCACTAGGGAAGAAGCATCAAGCGGATGCGCCCCCTAAGCAGGCCCCTGGGACAACCAGCACGCCTAGAAGCTTAGGAGCGTATTCAGATCTGGTCTTTCCTACAGTGGAATCGCTTACCAAGACTACCCCCGCTATTACAACAAGTGCTAGCGCGGTAGAACTGGAGCGCACTCCTCTTACCATGCCAGAAGTGAACTTCACTGAACCTCCCAATGCACCTATCCGAAACAAGGATCCTGCCTTGGAAACAGACTCCATCGCGCTAGAAGGAGTCACTTCCGAATTGGCGCCAAGCGACTTTGTCTCTCAAAATTACGAAGCCTTGGCTGCGCTCATGCGAGAGGAGGCAAAGAAGAGGTCAAGCCAAAGTCTGCACGGCAGACTCAACTTCGACCCTGAGCATGAGGCGTCCCCAACGCGCTACCAAAAGGAAAGACGCGAGAAGGATAGCCGCAAACAACCAGTGTTTACCAGGATTGGAAGGAGGATTATGGATGATGAAACAGCCGATCTTCAACATCTGGAAGAGCCTGAAGAGGGGGAGCGGCGCGCCAATGTCCACGCTAGGCTTGGCAGTCGCAGGATCCAAGACAGGCTTGGGCGACGATGCTCCCCAAGTGAAAGCCCCTCAAGCTCTGATTCTGAGGATAGTCGGCGCAAGCGCCGCAGAGGAGCAAGCTCAGACTCTGATGATAGTCGACGCAAGCGTCACAAAAGAGTTCGCTCATCTTCAAGAGATTCCTCGGACAGCGAGACTGGACACTGGAAATCAAGAGGAAAATACCGCGACCAGGAAGACGAAGACATGTCTCTTCCCTGGCGTTGCCAAAAGGTTGATGCGTTCACTAGGCGCATCAGCGATTTTTCGGAGAATAAGAAAAGGCGCATGCCTGCTAACGTCAAAACATATGATGGGACAGGTGATCCTGATGATCACCTAAAAAATTTCGAATCAGCAACTACTATCGAAAATTGGCCACAACCTGTGTGGTGCCATATGTTCAACTCTACATTAGTAGGAAATGCGCGCAACTGGTTTAGCAAGCTTCCACGTAGAAGCATCGATGGGTTTGAGGAGTTGCGCAAGGCGTTTCGCTTAAACTTTACTCAAAGGAAGAAGTGCGCCAAAAACCCTGTCGAACTCGCTAGGGTTAAACAGCGACAAGGGGAACCCACAAGTGCTTTCATGGAACGCTTTAAGGATGAATGCATGAAAGTCAAGGCGTGTCCAGAGATACTAAAAATATCGGGTTTTATGAATGCAATCAATAACCCAGATTTGATAAAAAAGTTAAACGATAAGGTTCCCTTAACTTTCGATGAACTCATGAAGCGCACGAGGTCTTTCGTCCAAGGAGAAGAAGCCGCTGCGGATAGCAAGAAAGGCTATTCGAACCATAGGCCACAAGAAGAGTCAAGGAGACAATCCAATGACCAGGGCGGCAATCGTAATAGGAGTTATCGCACTCAAGGCGGTGGAAGGGGAAACGACAAGTACACCTCATTAACAAAAACTCCAAAAGAAATATTCGCGACGGAAGGGGCTAACTTCCCGAAACCACCACCAATGCGCACCCCAGAGGATCGGCGCACAGGGAATGGCTATTGCGAATACCATGGACAGAAAGGCCACACAACCAACGAGTGCGTCCAACTGCGCCAATTGATCGAAAAATTGGTAAAGGAAGGAAAGATGGACCACCTAGTAAAAAACATCAGAGAAGGGAAAGACAAACCAAAACCAGGGGCCAAGAAAGAGACATCAAAAGAAAAGGCAGATATCATCTACATGATACAGCCATGGCAGCGTACGACAAGACAGAAAGTTAGTCAACGTTTTTCTAAAGGAAATGAAATTTCTTTCCCCTCCCTGACTGCGAACAACGCAGTAGTGGATCCACTTACCATTGAAATACATACGGGGGGTCATGACATCCGTCGCATGTATGTAGATGGAGGTGCATCCGCTGATATTATATATGAACACTGTTTCAAGAAGCTACGACCTGAGATACAGAATCAGTTGATCCCAGCCACAACGTCGCTCACTGGCTTCACAGGGGAGAAGATATGGCCCATGGGGCAATTACGTCTATTTGTAGAAGTTGGTGACAAACCACACTCTACAGTCACCTGGATGAACTTCATGGTAATCAGATCCCCCTCTCCGTACAACGGCATCATCGGGAGACCTGGAATATCATCTATCCGCGCCGTGCCATCCACAGCGCACGGGATGCTAAAGTTCCCAGTGGAAGGAGGTATTGTCACTCTTTACAATACCACCATACCACCCAAAGAATGCAACGCAGTGACAAACGACGTAAGCGATGCTCCAGAACAGCGCGCAATCAAAGTCCCAAACCTAAAGGTCGCCATCCACCTTGACTACCCGGATCAACAAGTATCTATTGGCGGGTCTCTGTCTGACAAAGGCAAATCAGCTATATGCGCACTCTTGCAAAATAACTTAGATATTTTTGCATGGGAGCCAAAGCACATGACAGGAGTGCCACGTTCTATCACGGAACACAAGCTACAAATCCGACAAGGATATCCTCCAATACGACAGAAAAAGCGCGGACAAGCCCTAGACCGCGCAAAAGCCATCCTGGAAGAAGTACACAAACTAGTAAACGCAGGCATCATGCGGGAAGTGTACTACCATGACTGGCTCTCTAACCCAGTAATGGTAAAGAAGAGCGATGGCAGTTGGAGAATGTGCGTAGACTTCACAGACCTCAATAAAGCATGTCCACAGGACTGTTACCCGCTACCGGAGATAGACTGGAAGATCGAATCTCTGTGTGGATATCCCTTCAAATGCTTCCTGGACGCATACAAGGGATACCACCAAATTCAAATGGCGGAGGAAGATGAAGAAAAAACGGCCTTCCACACAAGTCAAGGGGTCTATTGCTATACAAAGATGCCCTTTGGCCTAAAGAACGCAGGAGCAACATACCAACGATTGGTAGACACTGCGTTCGAGAAACAAGTAGGCCGCAACTTGGAAGTATACGTCGATGACCTCGTCATCAAAAGCCATACTGAGGAAGAACTAGTGCGCGACATGGAGGAAACGTTCAAAACACTGAGGAGAATCAACATGAAATTGAATCCCAAGAAGTGTACATTTGGCGCTACATAAGGCATGTTTCTCGGGTACCTAATAGAACCCGATGGAATCAAGCCTTGCCCAGAAAAGACTCAAGCAGTCATTGATCTTCCCTCACCGCGCACACTGAAGGAGGTCCAGTCACTAAACGGCAAGCTAGCCGGACTGAACCGATTCTTATCCAAATCAGCGGACAAGTCACTTCCCCTATTCAAAACACTCAAGAAGTGCACAAAAAAAGGAGACTTCAGGTGGACCGCGGAAGCAGAAGAGGCCTTCCAACAGCTCAAACAACACATAGCAGCCCTACCAAAGCTTGTCGCGCCCCGACCAGGGGAAGAGCTGATCATGTACCTATCTGCGACTCAGGGAGCAGTCAGCGCAGTACTATTGACTGACAGGAACTCTGTCCAAACACCCATCTATTTTGTTAGCAAGGCGCTCAAGAAGACGGAGATTAACTACACTGCAATGGAAAAGTTGGTCCTAGCTTTAATATTTGCAGCAAAAAGACTGCGCAGGTATTTCCAGGCGCACCCAATAGCTGTTATCACAGACCAACCCATCAAACAAGTTATCTCGAGACCCGACGCATCGGGACGCCTACAAAAATGGAGCGTTTTACTGGGTGAGCATAACATATCATACAGACCGCGCACTGCAATTAAAGGGCAGATATTGGCCGACTTCATCATCGAGAAGCCAGATACTGACACTACACCTGCGACAAGCAAGGGGGAACCTCAAGAACCATGGATCCTATTCACTGATGGATCCTCATGCGTAGATGGATCAGGAGGTGGCCTTATTCTCACTAACCCAGAAGGAGCTGAATTCACATATGCTCTGCGCTTTGAATTCACAGCCACGAACAACGAGGCAGAATACGAAGCACTCCTGGCTGGGTTACGCATCGCAATTCAAATGGGCGCACGCAACTTAGAAGCGAACGTCGATTCACGGCTAGTTGCTAACCACGTGTTAGGCGAGTATGTAGCAAAGGAGGAACACATGATCCAATACCTCGAAAAAACAAAATCTCTGATCCAGAACTTCGATAGGTTTACCATCAAGCAGGTTCCCAGGGGTGAAAACAGGAAAGCAGATGCGCTGAGCAAGATTGCATCCACCAGTTTCGCACATTTATCGAAACAAGTATTGGTGGAAACCTTGAAAAATAAGTCAATCGAAGAGATGGAAATATCCACAGTGATAGAAGAACAAGGCCCTACGTGGATGACACCAATCATTGACTTCATTAGTAAGGGCATACTCCCCCAAGAACAGAAGGAAGCTAGAAGAATCCGGCGCACAGCGCAGCGATTCGAGCTTAGAGATAACATCTTATATAGACGCTCATTCCTACAACCATGGCTCAGGTGCGTTGGACCTCTCCAGGCAGACTATGTACTTCGAGAGATCCACGCAGGCTCATGCAGCATGCACTCAGGACCACGGTCCATTGTAGCGCGCGCACTAAGGTCTGGATACTATTGGCCAACTATGCACCGTGACGCGCGAGACTTGGTACGGAAATGCAGTGATTGCCAAGTTCACAGACCTATTCCGCGCCGACCACAGCATGAACTAACGCCTATTACATCGCCATGGCCATTCCACAAATGGGGTATCGACATCGCTGGACCTTTCCCTATTGCCGCAGGTGGATTGAAATTCCTTATTGTGGCAATAGACTACTTTACTAAGTGGATCGAAGCAAAGGCAGTAGCGACCATAACAGGTAACCAGATAAAATGATTCGTGTGGGACAACATAGTATGTCGCTTTGGATTACCTGGTGAAATTATCTCAGATAACGGAAAACAATTCCGTGATAACCCGTTCAAAGATTGGTGCGAACAACTGAACATCACGTAACACTTTGCATCAGTAACTCATCCACAAACCAATGGTCTGGTTGAACGCGCAAATAGAAGCCTAGGTGAAGGAATCAAAGCGCGCCTGGACAGACACAAAGGAAGATGGGTAGAAGAACTATCACATGTTCTCTGGGCGCACCGAACAACCATCAAGGTTAGCAACGGGGACACTCCCTTCTCTCTGGTCTATGGGACAGAAGCTGTAATACCAGCTGAAATTGGAATGCCAACTATCCGTACTGCGGAAGTTAATGCGGCAACCAATGATGATGAGCGGCGCATAGACTTAGATCTATTGGACGAACGACGTGAACGCGCAGCAATACGCGAAGAGAAAGCCAAGTCAAGAATGAAAGGATACTATGATGCCAAAGTACGCAGCACGTCATTCAGACCAGGTGACTTCGTATACCGCGAAAACGACTCAAGCCGCGCAGAAGACACTGGTAAGCTAGGACCAAAGTGGGAAGGACCTTACGAGGTCATAGAAGCACTTGGCAATGGAGCGTACAAGCTACGCGACAAGGACGGACATGAGCTGCAGCGAACATGGAACGTCCGCAACCTGAAGCGGTGCTATCTTTAAAGCAGGCTACGGCCCAACATGGACACTCACGCACTTTAGAAAGTGCCCCAATAAAGATCCATGTAATTTTATTTTTTAAGTATTATCTAGATAAGTATTCTCTTTTAAAACTTGCAAGTATTAATAAAACGTTATGGTTTCTAGCTAACTCCATAACACATTTAACTCTATTGTTTGCATCTTTCATTATCGTGTTTCAATATTGTTATAATTTTGCCTACATGGCGTGCATGCACACACTAAGACCCACGATGGCAGATAGGATGGCGCCACTTGTTGATACAAAAGTTGGGCGTTCCTTGTGAGGGCTTCTATTCTCGTACCAATTAGATCTTAATGCTGGGTGGAACCTGCGCACTAAGAAAAAGAACCAACACCGTTAGGCTTATCGAGGGATTGTCTCCCCCGATTATCCTCCGGCGTGAGAGTAAGTAATCGAATTTTAGGGTTTAGTGAAGAGTTAGGGTTTGAATGAAGTCGTACCTTTACCGAGGGCATGGGTGCCCTTTATATACATATGAAACCCTAGTAGGTTTCTTGTTCCCTACTCCTCGGCGTATTCGCCGACCTTGGATATTTGGTGTATATCCCCTTTATTTAGGAGATATTCCAAATCCTATCCGAAAATAGCTTTGGGCTTGGGTCTTGTAGGCCCAAACCGTATAAGTGGTAGTCCATTAATTGCCGTAGCGGCCCATACGTGGTGGGCTTATATATTAGTATTGTTTACTAATCGGGTCCGTGGCCCGGGTGTAGACTATACGTCATCAGTATATTTGTTGCCTGTTCTTATTTTCCATTTTTTATTTTGAAAGTTTGTTAGACCATATTTTGATAAATTTTAATTTATTAGTGTTCTGAACAAGAATTGAGGGAATGAATATTCTTCTTATTAATTATTAACTATGAGATTTACAAAGAGTATATATAGACAAACATTAGGGCAAAAACCCTAATAGCTAACATGGGCCATGGGCCTATTATGGGTTATATGGACATCCACTAATAATTATCCATAACACTCCCTCTTGGATGTCCATATTGTTAATACGCTTAGGGAATGCTGCCTCATTAAAAACCTTGCCAGGAAAACCCAGTGGGACAAAACCATGACTAAGGACAAAAAGAGTGCAGCGCGTATTATCTCCCTCTGATGACTACATCAATTGGTATCTTGTAAATAGGTCAACGAAATCATCACTGGAATGAGAAGTGTCTTGTCGCCTTTGATGTAACGTTACTTGAATATAGCAAGGTATGCTACATTATCTTCATGCAATAGTTGCTATCTCCTTTCCAGAATTTATGTATGGTTTGATGAAGTCGCCTTGATTGTTTGCTCTATCAAATGCCAGGAAAAATATTCGCCACTTGTAACAATATATCCATGTTGAGATCGATCATTGTAAGTTAAACATATATCCTGCATCTGCAAAACTAACTAAACTTGTTTTGACGGGTTAGTAAAATATAAACCCATATCCTTTGTACCTTAAAAATATTGAAATATTTGATTTACTGTGGTTCAATTTGATCAACTACTATTCTCGAGAATTTTAAATCATGACACGTGTTCCATGCATTCTATATTCCTTAAGGAATCTCAACAAAAATGAGCTCTTGTTTTATAATATTAGACGCATACAACTTATTTCTCATATTGCCAGACATAACATTAAATATCCTTTCTCATAACATTCATGTGTATGGATTTCACCCAATAATCACGTTTCATCATAAGAGACTTTCATAGTTCATTAGTTACTTGCGTCTTTATATTCTTTGGCCATTCATTTTACAACTACACTTCTTGTAGATATCCAAGATCCTCACCTTGTATTTATCATGCGCATTATTATATACAGTATTATCGACGTCGTTTCAGTTCTTTTCGATTCCACACTTTACTAGACATTATATTCTATCATTTGTTGAGATCTCAAAGTTTTTTTTTTCATGTACCCGGGGTTTTCAATATCCTTTCATGTCTAGTTTTTCTTTCAGAGACTATTATGGGGTCTTTATTACCTCGATTCGACCATCTTAATTTATTGCTCCATTTTATCTATTCATTCGAGGACTTTTTATTTGGAATTGATTCGTCTATCACGCTGCAGACGTGCCATAGACTTACTACCAATCAATGATTTTACTGTTGGGACACACATTGTAATTGGAGCAATAGCAGCATAATATAATCTAGTCACTTTCTTTAGGTCACTAAATATGTCTGGCATTTACTATATCTGGAATGTTATTTGTCCCTTGAACTTTAAGTTCATATTCATTAATGTGAGGATCAACATCTATATCATAATTCATTCCATATTTCTCGCTGCTCATTCTCTCCCCCTGAATGAATTATCAATTTAAATATCCCATTTTGTGTGTTTTGGTGTATTTACTATATATCACACAATTACAAAATCTCAAATGAGAAATTTGGTTTGTGACCAAAACCATTCTAACGGGGAGGATTCATTATAGATTGTTGGCAAGATGCGATTCATATGTCATAACATGCCCCATAAACTAAAAGTTTTGTTCTCACAATATTATTGGCTTTGCAATCAACTGAAGACGTTTTATAAACGTTTCAACAAAAGCAATTCGCGTATGAACATGGGCTACTTTTATGTTCAACACTTATTCCAATAATCGCCCAATACTTGGAAGTTTTCACCACCATTTTTAATAATTTAATTTGGAAAACATTGCTCGCATTTTATAAGCCGAGCCATTAATCACGCTAATCTTAAGTTGCGTCTTTGATGATCATTTTGACGATGCATCGATTTTATAAATCAAAATGATCCATATGGCACATGTATAGGCCTACATACATGCCCTTTATATTTTTCCACAATTTAAGGAAGCAAGTCATTATTTGTATTTTATGGTGATAAGTAAATAACCAACTTCCACTGAGAAAAATAAAAATTTATCTTGGAAGAAACACATCATTCTTCTATATATTTCGCATCATCACTAAACCGGAATGGTCGAACCGGTTTGCCAATCAATACAAGTTGCACAATGTTCTTAACACATATACATCATATATCATAACATAATGTCCATTAAAGAATTTACAGAAACAAAAATTAATAAATAAATTATGCACGTTACTATGCTTGGCCACAAAACAATAATATGTAAAATAAAATCTGTATACGTCATTCAACTATATTGCTATAAACATGTTTATAACTCAGATCACATAACAAACTAGATAGCCTTAAATAGGTTATGTGTTATTATAAAATTGGTATGTGTCAAGTAAAGACAGATTGAAGTCTTGAAGCATTTATCAATTCGAAAAAAATATAATGGACACCAAAGAAATAAAATAAATAAAATAAAGCCTAATAAAACATTCATAGCCAAAAATAATAGGAATCCAAACATAATCAAGAAAGCCTAAGAAAAACACCTAAAGAAAATTCCAAACCAAACACTTAAAGAAAATTCCTAACAAAATACTGAAAGAAAAATTATTCATGGCTTGACTCTACCAATTAATCATCTGTAAGAAAATCATCAGCTTCCAAATAAGTTTCATCATCAGTATGGTCTTTAGGACCATCGGGGATATCATTTTTATTATCATAAACAAAGTTTATCGTGTTTGTTCAAACATGCCCATTTCTTTTATATCAAAGCATCGTTCTCGATATATGAGTATATTCGAGGCATTAACCATCTCACCGCATTTTTTCTTTTCATCATTCAGATGTACTACTTAATATTGCAAAAAATGTGCTCGCATTTGCAAGAATCTCTTGCTTATGATGGGCAAATCTTTCTTTTAGATATTTAACGGATCTTTCACCGTTATATATTTATTTTTTAATTCAGATCTAACACTGAAAAATGTGTTTGGTTAATTTAAATTATACTAAACTTTAAGCAAATATAATAAGTTATATAAAATAATTACGGCAGAATGCACATATTAAATCATGTTACGCTTATAATTAACATATTCTTTTGCGTTTGTAAACAAATTTGCTTATAAAATTGCTCAATCGTAGATGATTTTTGTCTATAAAACATAAAAAGGCCCTGCTTGATGATTACGGTAGAGACAAGTAAGTGGGATATTGAACTTACTAAGCTAAAAAGCCAGCTCAATATCAGATCTATAGAGCAATCCAATCAATAAATAATTGCACATGACCCACAAGATATAACTGATCTCGCTAATAACTCCATGTACATCTTCATAAGTTCATATAATATCTCCTATAGATCGAGTTTTTATCTACATGTAGCCAACACAACTTAGTAGGAAGAAAAACCAAGTACACCAGCATCAAAACTATACACAAGGGCTACCCTTAAAAATAGTTTAACTTCCATTCATAGCGGTTAGCCCACTGAGAGGCTCATTACAACAATTACACAAAACCACCTGCGCAACTGCTAATATCCATTACCTCCATATACACGTTTGATGGTTTAACTTGCATCGTAACGTTACAAGAATCGCCCTAAAACAGAAAAACTATGTATATTTTTAATTCTTAGATCCGCAATGCACATACTAATGCGACAAACTTTTTGACAACTAATTTCAAAACTAACTCGAAAAACTAATCATATATTTCATCCTACTGGTTCTAATTCAAACAACTAATAACCTGTGGATTTTGGGGGCCCTGTGACATTGTCGCAAAAGAGGCCCTTAAACTTCATAGCATAATTTAAAAATATATATATAACTCCTTGTTTACGAACTGATGTTAGATTGATTATAATGACAAAGTGAATTAAGTTATTATTGTCTTATTATATAAAGTTTCAAACTTCCATTGATTACGAATGTAAAGTATAGTTTATAAGCTACTAAAGTAATAACTAATAAAGGAATTAAACTAATGATTAATAATGATTAATGAAACAGGGGAGATATGTACCTGTTTGTGATCAGTAGATAATGAAGAATGAAGAATGTCGAATCTCGAATGCGTAACCCAGGGTATATTGGCAGAATGCACAATAAAAAAATTGAGAGCGTGCTGATAACGTGTTCTGAACAAGAATTGAGGGAATGAATATTCTTCTTATTAATCATCAACTATGAGATTTACAAAGAGTATATATAGACAAACATAGACAAACATTAGTGCAAAAACCCTAATAGCTAACATGGGCCATGGGCCTATTATGGGTTATATGGACATCCACTAATAATTATCCATAACAATTAGTTTTCATTTTTAATTTTTAAGTTTTCAAGATTTAATAATAAGGATACACCTTTTATAGATAGTAAATATAGATATAACAATTAGAGAACATGAGATATGCACGTTTGTTTTGTTAAAAGTTACACACCAAATTGTTTATAGTTTAATTATCACATTATATCTTTTTTTTTTCTTTTTCAAAAAACAATGTTACCTATTACATTTTTCATTGTTTGTTAATTTATTTAAACACATAATCTCTTAATGAATACATCTTTTTGAAATACCCGTAATTCTACATGTTTTTTGATTTTTTTTTATTTTTTATAATTTTATTTATATTAAAAAAATTGTGAAAAGAAAAATGCAGAACAAAAAATATAAAATTTAACAAGTCAGAGTATTAAATTAGCAAAAGTACAAAACAGAAACTGATAAAAAAAACTAAATTGTACTGTAAACAGAATGTCAAAAGTGGCAAAGGTTGTTGAAAGTAAAAATATGTGAGCTAAAATTACTAATAACACTATTATTAATGGATGGGGTATATTTGGGTGGTCCCATTGATGTCAACCGTGTGAGAGATCCAAATAACTAGAAAGCCAACTGCTATTTATGTCGATACATGGTGAAACCCATTTTTCAAGCCACTATTTAAAATTAAAAAAATAATAATAATAAAAATAAAAAATCTAAACACAATTGTTAATACACGTACGACACCTTTTTTGGTTTTTTGTATGACTATGTAGTAACTTTTTATAACCAACCATAATAAATTAGTATAAAATACACGTCAAACAAGTTTGAGATAAAAAAGCATTTTCAAGGTATTAAAT
Source organism: Artemisia tridentata subsp. tridentata (assembly GCA_021014915.2). NCBI lineage: Eukaryota > Viridiplantae > Streptophyta > Magnoliopsida > Asterales > Asteraceae > Artemisia > Artemisia tridentata. The sequence continues at coordinate 12,809,025 of CP139508.1, read as the reverse complement.
ATGACGAGTATGAACATGCCATTTCTTAATGTAATCAACAACCTATTTATAGCTAACGAATATATATATATATATATATATATATATATATATATATATATATATATATATATATATATTGTTTGATAATATGAATAATCTATTTTGAGAAGGAGGTCAAGTTAAGAATAACTTATAAAGATAAGCTAGATATGATGAACAGAATAACTTCAAAAATTAAATGGAATGACTTGAGACACAAACCATATTTAACTTGCTTATTAGAGTTTCGTATTTATTTTGTCTCTATGATCCAATAGGTTAATAACCCATGTTTGATATTAAAGGAAACGTAATCTTATTGTTAAGGAGGAGATTAAATACGATGAAAAAGTGTTTATATTTTCATTTTGGGATATCTAAAATAAGTGATCATTTTGTATTAATCAATTAAGAAAAAGTAGTGTAAATTCATGTGGAATAAAGATAATATTTTGCGACAAAAGATTAGAGGTCACATCATATCTTAGAGTTAACAACTAGTCCAATTTCGAATCATTTCAATCAACATAAAACTCATACATCTTTACACAAACAAAAATTTAACATCTTTTAGTAACCATCAACAACAATAGTTGTATTATATTGACATTGGCTATAAACAATACATAGACACGTAACCACATATCTTGTCACTTTAGCTAGTTCTTCATCAAGATTTGAGGAAGCGACAATAGTTAGCCCAAAGTCAGTCCTTGAATGGGTTGGCTTTCACTGTCTAGAGTCCGGTGTTTCCATTGATGTTGCCCTTAAAAATCAATTCAGCTAAAAAATGACAAAAAACATTTTTTGAAAAGTCGAAACATGTTACATTGCAAACAAAAATAACTTGAATACTTTAAATGGAAAAAAAATAAACTTTTTATTTTTATTTTTTTTTATTATTATTATTTTTTTTATTTTTTTATTTTATTTTTTTTAAGAGGTTGACGTGTACAGCTCTCTATCCCTAAAAAAATAAAATTGAGTACCTAATTGATTTTTAAGTGTGATGCGATTTGCTCCGAAACTTATTACTAGTAGATGTGTTGACTTGGAAAGTGAATTAGTTGAAAAACGTCTTATTTTAGTAACGGAAGATAATGATGTATTTTAAGGTTAGACAATAATAATAAGAGAAAATTCCGACATTAGATCAGTCGATGAACTTTTATATCTTTTCTAGACAAAAAATAATGATATTCCCCAACTAGACATAGCGACTTGCGACTTTTTTCTTTTAATTTAAGCAAGCTATGTGTCCCTTTAAGGTTGCTGCACCCTAGCTTCACTTTTGTACTTGTGTAAGTACTTTTCTGTCATGTCTTTTGTACCTTATTAAGCTACTTAAGTTAAGTTACTTTTTTACTTTTGAGCGACCTTCTATTTTATCATTTTAATAAAAAATAGTCAAATATATTAATGACCACCACCATTATAAATCATCTTCACCACCACCATCACTCTCTTTCTCTCTCCTGGTTACAAAATCCAGCCATCACCACCCATATATTTTTATTTTTTTTTTCAAATCAAACTCATACCCACATAAAAATAATTACATCTTCGAACAAATCAAACTCATCATCTACGACCTCCAAGATTTTAACACATATTTAATTCATAAAATCCAAAAATGAAGAAATTAAAAAAACCGCAACAAAGCATGTTATAACTTATAAGAAATAGTCATCTCATTTAAGCTGTAAGTATAAAATGAGAGTAAATGCGTGTAGTGTGTGTTAGTTGTGAGTCATAAATGGGGTTGGGTTATTTATACTACCCCAACCTTGGTACCTGTTTTGCCTAGGGAAGAGGCGTCGCCGATCTAGGCCTATCCTACTTTGTAGGTGTCAGTCTACGTGTGAGACAAGATCCCATGAAACCTGGGAAGGCGGCGTAACTGTTCATCTGTACTTTGTTTGACTGTTTGATCGTCCTTACCCAAAGGACAGAAGGTTTGTTCAGGTCATAGGTATCAACTGTTTTGGCCTCTCGATTGTGCCGTTCGGCTTGAGATGCATCGTCTGGTACGTGCCTTCCGGACACCTACACCAACACAATGGATATTAAATTATGTACATTAGGTGCCTATTTAAATTTATGTTACTTGCAAAGTCTATCTTTTTTACTATGCTATATTTTAATCAACGGAATTATGTTGACTATAGTGTGTTTCGAATTTTATCGGTTATTTGTCTATATATTTTATTGTTATCTTTTTTTTTTTTTTTTTTTTTTTTTTTTTTTTTTTTTTTTTTTTTTTTTTTAAGTACTAGTGATTTCACGAGTCGTTAAGCTATTGAGCAGTATTGTCATGTCAATTGTAAAACAAGAGAATAATTTATTTTGAGACCACTCAATTTTTTAGATTTTATCATATAAGCCACCCAATTATAAAACAAATTTATAAGCATTGTTTGTTGTGTCACATTAACGTTGAATGGAGCAACCAGACCGAATCATCAAATATATGTTTAACTATATAAACAAAGGTCCCGATAGAGTAAAAGCAGATCTTGTATGAAGAAACCAACACAACACAATGTGAGCAAATTCCTAAACCAATAGACGGGATTAAAGCTTTCTATGATTGTAGATACATGTCTGCGTGTGAGGTTGCATGACAGATATATGGTTTTGAACCGGCATGTACAACTATCTACAAGACGTGTTTTATTCACTTTTTATTACTATAATCAACAACAACTTAGACACTTAACTTCTGTTTTTTCATATATTTCGATGTTCACGCAATCTACATGGACTATTCAAGTTAACAACGTTGGCCGCATTGCTGTACATACTTAAAATACTATATAAGTACCCGTGCATAGCAACGGAATTTTATAGCAGCACATATTTATACTGATAGTTTTTTAAAACCGTGTATGCATATATGTTCTTATAAACCGTGTATGTATATTTGTTGCCGGTTCTTATTTTCCATTTTTTATTTAGAAAGTTTGTTAGACCATATTTTGATAAATTTTAATTTATTAGTTTCAATTTTTAATTTTTAAGTTTTCAAGATTTAATAATAAGGATACACCTTTTATTGATAGTATAGATATAACAATTAGAGAACATGAGATATGCACGTTTGTTTTGTTAAAAGTCACACACCAAAATGTTTATAGTTTAATTATCAAACTATATATATATATATATATATATATATATATATATATATATATATATATATATAGGATAAAGATCAAATAAAAAGACAAATATCCGTACATTACGTAAAAAGATTTTTTTTTTTCAAAAATTTTCTCGAAAAATTCCAAAAAAATTCCAAAAGATCCGGTATGTTGGTGCATGAAAAAGTTATGAAGGAAGTTTTTCTAAAAGTTGATATTTTTTCTGAAAAAAATTTATGAAAAAATACGTTTGTGCATTAAATCGCTTTTTTGTGCATCAAAAATTCATTTTTGCACCCAAGTTCTTTTGACTTTTTTAATCAAAATAACATTGCGCATCTAACTAAAACAAGTTGAAAATTTTGTGCATCAAAAATTTTTTGCGCATCAAAATTCGTTTTTTGTGCATTAAAAAAAACGTATAAAAACTCAAAATTAGAAAAACTTCTTTCACAAAAGTTTCATGCACCAACATTCCCGATCTTGTGAAATTTTTATGGATTTTTTCGGGGACTTTTTTGAAAAAAAAATCTTTTTACGTAGTGTACGGATATTTGTCTTTTTATTTTAACTTTACCCTCTATATATATATATATATATATATATATATATATATATATTTATTTATTTATTTATTTATTTTTTTCCTTCAAAAAACAATGTTACCTATTACATTTTTCATTGTTTGTTAATTTATTTAAACACATAATCTCTTAATGAATACATCTTTTTGAAATACCCGGAATTCTACATGTTTTTTGATTTTTTTTTTAATTTTTTATTATTTTATTTATATTAAAAAATTGTGAAAAGGAAAATGCAGAACAAAAAATATAAAATTTAACAAGTCAGAGTATTAAATTAGCAAAAGTACAAAACAAAAACTGATAAAAAAAAAAAAAACTAAATTGTACTGTAAACAGAATGTCAAAAGTGGCAAAGGTTGTTGAAAGTAAAAAATATGTGAGCTAAAATTACTAATAACACTATTATAATATTATTAATGGATGGGGTATTTGGGTGGTCCCATTGATGTCAACCGTGTGAGAGATCCAAATAACTAGAAAGCCAACTGTTTCATGCCACTATTTAAAATTAAAAAAATAATAATAATAAAAAAAAAAAAAAATCTAAACACAATTGTTAATACACGTACGACACCTTTTTTGGTTTTTTGTATGACTAGGTAGTAACTTTTTATAACCAACCATAAATTAGTATAAAATACACGTCAAAAGAAGATATTAAATATGACGAGACATGCCATTTCTTAATGGAATCAACAACCTAATTATAGCTAATGAATAAAAAAAAAGAAGATATTGTTTGATAATATGGATAATCTATTTTGAGAAGGAGGTCACGTTAAGAATAACTTATAAAGATAAGTTAGATATGATGAACAGAATAACTTGAGAAATTAAATGGAATGAATTGAGACACAATCTAGGACAATCCACGCATGTTTTTTTGTCGCACATAACCTTATTTAACTTGCTTATTAGAGTTTCGTATTTATTTTGTCTTTATGATCCAATAGGTTAATAACCCATGTTTGATATTAAAGGAAACGTAATCTTAATGTTAAGGAGGAGATTAAATAATTTTGTATTAATCGATGAAAAAATGTTTATATTTTCATTTTGTGATATCTAAAGGAGGAGATAAATGTTAAGGAGGAGATTAAATCATTTTGTATTAATCAATTAAGAAAAAGTAGTGTGAATTCTTGTGGAATAAAGATTAGAGGCGTGGCCCGTGATTTAGACCATTAAAGGTCACATCATATCGTAGAGTGAGCCACGATACAAAAGAGGTAGAATTCCAATTGTGTTTGTGCATCCAGGCCCGGCCCACCATACCTTACTAGCGTTAACAACTAGTCCAATTTTCAATCATTTCAATCAACATAAAACTCATACATCTGTCATCTTTACAAAAACAAAAATTTAACATCTGTTAGTAACCATCAACAACAATAGTTGTATTATATTGACATTGCTTATAAACAATACATAGACACGCAACCACATATCTTCTCACTTTAGCTAGGTTCTTCATCAAGATTTGAGCAAGCGACAATAGTAACAAACACGGTTTCGGCTTTTTTTTTTGTATATACTTTTTGTCTACCGAACCGAAATTCTTCAAGTTTTCTAATATGTAATGGAGAAACAATATATAGGGAAAGTTTACATTATGCATCAGATATACATGTTGGAAGTTTCCGTCTAAGTAGATGAAGTAAGCTTCAAGCGATAAACCTTGGCAATGATCCAAGTGCTCGATCGTACGTCATGCCTCAACTGATTCCTATCCGAAAAAGTTTGGTCGCCTAATTACCCTAAAAACTTTTTTCATAAACTCTTTCAATTCATTTTATTCAACAAATCTTCAAGCAATTGATGTCATATGAACAACACTGATTCCAAATTTCAGATATAAAACCATCATTTGTGTTCTTTGCAACAAATGTTCAAATTACTTTTGCAATAGATATGGGCTTTATCAATATTTTCATGCAACATATTATATATACTTGCAAGAAGCTAGATCATATTTAAAACTTTCTTCCTGCATGTCTTCCTGCTACGTTAAAGTAGTTGTCTAGATCATTGCGTTTCATATTAATCGGATATTAGATATCCAAAAAACGAATAGAGGTGAGACAAGGGTGATATTTATACCTTGTTTAGATTTTGAGCCCAGGTAGTATGTAGCTCAAAACTTCATACTCGTCTCACAAACTGTTTGCATGTACATACTTAACTTCTCTTATCGAAAAACTTAATAAAAATTTATACTTCATGTGTTACCTTAAAATATTAATACTAATTTCGTAATGTTTTGTTTGCGCATTATCGTAATTGATCGAGTTCTCATATGTAGTAATCTGATTACGATTTGAGATCAACATACATGCAAAATATGGGATATGATGTTACAAATTACATAAGAATCGTGATTAATAATCTGTAGTAACTTTTACCTCAATTAACAACTCCTTTTACCAAGAAATGTTTCTTGATAACTAATCCTGCTGCGCCATTATTCTGTCTTTTGAGAACTCAGTCGTCTCCTGAGAATCCTCCCCATTACTGATATAGGATGGTCTGCGTCACTGAATGGAAGCCTGCAAGATGATCTAAAGCTGTTGTAGAGATCAATGTGTCTAACCAATGCTTCTTCTGTGGTTATAATATTACCCGCTCTCAACATTTCATACTTGAAAGCCTCCATACACAGGCCACAGATCCAACGTCCGTTGTAGTGCTCCTTGATCTGAGAAATGTAAGGCAAAGTGCATGCATTCTTCCATGAATCCACATGATTCACATTTTACTAATTCTACGCATGAAGGGAAATGAACAGCATCAGCAACTACTGCATTTGGTTTGATGGCTGTTGTTGTCAATGATTCCCAGACATCCATTGCTTTTATAGCATTCCTAGCTATTTGTGGTAATAATTGAAGATACGTGATGCTGTGTCAAATATGGGGTAGACGGTGTTGGTTGAGTAACAATCATGAATCTTTCACCCGGCCCATTGATTAAATTTGGTCGCTTCATGGACAAATATATATAGTCACCTTATCCTATTATAAAATCTTGAAAGAGAACGTCAAGATATACGCTTAATATACACATGTGTAAACAACATGTGTATGTATATGTCTACATATATATATATATATCGAGATCTACACGTACATGGGCTAATAGGTAACATTTAAACTTTTGAGAGATTACAATCACAAAACCTTTTCATTTGGAACATTACATAAAGTTATGATATTTAATTTTCCAAAATTTGAACTTAAATCAAATCAGTTTTGGCAAAGGAATGTTAAAAGTATATGACAGATTTTGCCGCATTCATAATGCTTAAAATAACTCTTACTACAACAAATGTATGTTGCCTTTGAATAGGTATAAGTTATAACTTCTTTTCCATACAGAAAGTGTTGATAAACTTGAATATAATTTTCTAGCTGTTTGTTAAGTCCCTTGTAGTTTATGCTATACAACCTGCAGACTGTCATGCAAGTAATTAACTTGGTAATATTATATCTTATCAATTAATCCTTCTAAATGATACTTGTATAAATGTTATATGCATTATTGTTCCTATTTCATAGAGTTAGGAATTTGGAAAATTGAGACATAGATATGGACCATCTGGCGATTTGATTAAGTTAAGACCATATGATCAGAGGTACACTTTGTCATATCTTGGGAAAATGATAGTTTTGCAAGGGGATGTGAATGGATGAGTGTGTCGTATAGTAGGGGCCAGTTGTGAGAGAGGTTTTTGTTTTAATGGCAACGACCAGCCATGTGCGGCAAGTAATCAAAGTTAATGGTGATGTTGAACTGTTTGATATTGAGGTTGTTGAAAGGAGGATGACAGTATGGCTTTTGTAGCGCCACATGATCATGGTAGCGTGTGACATTTACATGCAATGAACTTGATTCTTGAACCATCACTTGTTACTTGACAACAAACACACGTACGGTTACCTTTTTTGATACTTCCATCACGACTTTGATATTCAATGTTGCACGCCTTTTACGTTGTAATGGATGGAGCGAAACTGACAAGTCGAGCGTGTCCCCTTAGAACCGTTATCAATCATGTTTAAGTTACTCCATTCGGGATAACTTGCTTAGGTCATTAGTAGTGTCTGCAATGAATGTAGAGCGAGTTCTTGAAAACAAAGATCCAGTTTTCAAACCATGAAACTCATTCTGACCTTAATTCAAGAAAGCAGAATTGGATCACAGTTATATCTTTATTTTGGTGTTCAATGGCATGCGAAGAAATTCACATGCATCGGGTAAAAAATGAAAATAATTGAAGTGGACAATCACAATTGATGAACATGGGATACAAAGTGTAGTCACACATCCAAACACGAAAACAATATAAATCATTCTTGAAAATCACATTCCAAGCATCTCTTTCTTTTTCAAATTGAATTTGTTTGACCATTTTATGAGGGATAAAACAAACGAGACTTGACCCGTCACAAGATGTCGATTTCACATGATACTTTCGATGGTGCTTTCTCTCTGAATAATTTCAAAATATATTTCTCAAGTCAGTAACTCTCATTGTATGAAACAAAAAAGATGTACTTTCGCAAGCCCAACTTGATTACCTGAGATGCATGAACGCAAAACCTTGTCGGTAAAACATATTGCCATACATTCAAAGGACTATGAGACATACCAATGTCCTCATCAAGTCCCAACAATGTTAGTATAATAATACTCAAATGTGTGTATTCTAACTGGCATACAGGTACACGAAGTATTCGAGCATTGATCCTAAGTTGTCACTTATACTTGAAAGATTGCTAGAACGTCGAGGCCTGCCAAAGCTTTTCTAATTGTGATCTATTAAGAAACAAGGAATACGTTACAAGTTATAACAGTGATGATAAAGAATAAACTCTTGTATAACCTGTGGTTCAATGTTGTCACTTATTCTCATTACATTTTTTTCATTATACTTTAGATATTTACTTAATACTGCCCGTTTTGAACACGGTTAATGAGCTAGTAAAGTTTTAATGTTCTTTGGACATATCCGCCGAAGCAATCTCTTGGGTCTCAGTTTTCAAATATGACATCCTTTATGGGACTGCGATATCAGTTAACTCAAAAACGATACAAGCACGTGCAACTGCCTCCTTTTGGCTGTATTTAACAATCCATGTGATGTGGTTTTCATGTGTTTTATAATTCCATGTTCTATTATTTAATCCTACATGTTGATTTTCGGGTGATTGAATAATAGTACCAGTTGCAACATAATGAAGAAATAATTCATATTCATTTTCACTTAACGAACCAGAGCATACAATCAAGATACCTAATGTAAACTCCTTCTCCCTCCCTGTTGGTTCTCGAGATTAATGCTTCTGATAATTTTCGAGAGTGTGGATGGGCGGCTTTAGCTTTAATTTTGTGCCTGGGTACTTGTAATTATTGTGTGCTAGACGGTAGTAGTTTCTTGGGCATTCACTATTTACTTGCTTGAGGTGTAAACAAGAATATGTACTCGAATTCATCATAAATATCTATTGTATGTCATATATAGAGTTAGGATCAAATGAGAAGAAATATTAAAATGAGAAAGATGAGAAAAAACCACAACCATACATTTCAAATGTACTTAAAAAAATAGATGAATATTCTCTTAAAATTCTCCCTCCTATTTAAAATGTGTGGCTAAAAATCCTTCTTATTCTTCTCATTTTAATTTTTCTTAGTACTGGATCACTTCCCATCATATATATATTATTTAGCAGATTCTATAATCTTCAATCTTTGTAAGTTTAGTCAAATTATCTTCATTGCAGCAACAAGAATAGCAGCAAAATAAACAGACTAGAAAATCCAACTCTCCTTCTGCAACCATAGACTATATTTTCTTATGTTTCCACCTTTCTAGCTGGGTCAAAATGGGCAGGTTTTTTCAGCACACGTCAAACATTTGTGTCTCTCTGTGTACCGTATAAACGATGAATATCTAATAATACATTTAAGAACTCTTTTTTGATGCCATCATGCATTAATATGTTGCAAAGTAAATAAAATGAGTGACATACCCACTCAACAAGCACTACACCAATTCAAATATTTGTGCAAGTTCATCTGGATAACCACCAACGAAACAAGAGGTGCATGACATACAATGCTAAACGGGTCACAAACAAGTTTTACTACAACCTAGAGCAAAATAAGCTAATATCAGTCTTGACAAACAAGTCATCTCAATCTCTTCTTTCTTGTGTTTACACTTCATTTTAGCCGTTTCCTCTTCATGCCATTACATCAACTTCTACCTTTCTTCCTATATTAAGTAACTTGTTGGAGACTTCCTTTTCGACTTGCTCCTTCCGGCCTATAGGAGTCAATAATTAAAAAATTCAGAGGGAGATAGTAAGAAAGGTGGAAACATATATTCAATTGACATTTAAAAACTGATTTTATTATTATTATTATTTTTTTTTTGTCAATTATACAGATTAACAAATTTACGAAATGCCTTGGAATGTACACAGCTCATATTTGTGATGTATGTTTACTAGGGATTTCCAACTATATTTTCCCATGTCTCCTAAACTAATTCATTAGCTTTCGGTTTCCATATATGTTGTATATCCACTGGACTCTAAGTGAGGATGACTACACAATCACCATCAGCCAATATGGTGTTACAACTATGCTCAAGTAGTGCCATTTCTTGTAATTGTTCCATGCCAGCACACATGATCCTTTGAAAAAAGTCGTACCTAGACCCCAATAGACAGTTACACGAGTTCAAACTCCTATCATAAATTGAAGTGCAGTTTTAAATAAGGCCATCTTTGTTCAGACATGGAATCAATGACATAAACTTTATCCACTTTTTAATTCATTGTCTTTATGCATATGCCATTTATCACCTCTCGGTTGCAGGATTTGGTCCCAAGTTGCCAGGAATATTTATAAATTGGGATGGTACATCATTTATACAGAAACCCCTTATTTGGTCTAATAGAAAACTCGTAAAAAACCTAACTCGTGCTAATCAGATGATAGAAAGCATGCAATTGATAGAATTTCACAATCACGATATTCCAAGATTACAAAAACTCCGAAAGTAACACACCCGGTATTAAAAGAAAGTAATATAAACCAATTTTTTAAGTAAATGACGAAGAACATACATACCAATGTTTCAAAGTTGAAACTCAGGACGAGTGAGTGACAATGCAGTACGATCATAACTGCCAAACCAAACATACCTTAGAGAAGGTATATTAAACACATAAATGGTAACAACTTGCTCGCTAAAGGGACAACCTCTCAGTTTTAGCTTTCTTAACTTTGGGCACCCTTGTGATAACTTTACAAGTCCTGCATTAGAATTTCCTATATAAGTAAGAGACAAAGAGCTCAAATTAGCACCATACTTCCCAATATACTCCAAACCCACATCCGTCAATCCTCCATGCAATCCTCCATGCCAGAGACTGATATCTAGCCTTTCGAGTTTGCTGCAACCCATTAGCATAGCCCGAATACCATTGTCTAGCGGCAGATCTGTTGTCCCATCTTTCTGAATCAAGTACATGCGGAATTTACGGAGATTCTTCAAATGAGTTCCTAGACACTTGATAGATTCATTTGAAACATCTCCGAGTATAACATTTAAACACTCCAAATTAGTACATCCTTTTGCCAGAGCAATCAGTCCCACGTGGGTTACAACCCCATTAAATGTAAGTTTGCGCAATTTCTTGCAAAACTGACCAATAACTTGCAATCCCTTGTCTCCACATACATGTTCGGTAGATAGAACTTCCAAATTGGGACACATCTTAGACAACAAACACGGGCGATAATAATCCAAGTCTAAATATGCTTGTTTCAATTTCCTTATCTGATTCAAAAAAGGGAGTGCACTCACAAATTGAGTTAAGGGCAATTCCATTCTACTTAAAGAACGTATATTAGGGGGAAACTGGAAACCATCAAGCTCACCCCCCTTAATCCCCTTATCATAAATATCTCCACCAAAATTTTCCAACCTAACAGCATATCTAAAGGCATCTCCTAGTTTACTTAGACAGCACTTTCCAATCTTCAACGATATTAGAGAGTTACAACAGTTTTTTGCAAGAAGTGTAAGATCTTCTGCATTAGAAATGTCCGTATACGTAACATGTAACTTTTCCAAGACCGTGCTATTCAATGCCAATTGATGTAACCAAGTCGCATCTTTCACATTACCATAATGAGAATATCCCAAACACAAAGTTCTCAATTGGTTACAATACTTAGAGACATGCATTAATCCATCTGTTCGAAACCCTTTACACTTCTTAATCTTCAAACTCCTTAAATCCTTACCACGTGTTCTCGCCAATGTCTTGAGATCTTTATCACAAACAACCAGATGATGGATATGAAGCTCTTTCAAATACCTAAACTCGCGAGCTAGTTGTTCAATCCATGGGGTGATTCGCATATCATAATAATATTTTTGACTAAACTCTGGGGGACCTTTAAGTGTTAAAGACTCGATAAATGGGAATCTTTTACTTAAACGAGAAGGGTTGGAGTAAAGTGTGTGGACAGTTACGTGCTTACACGTAATGCCATCAATCTCATAAAACTTACGGGAAACTAACGAAATAGAGTTTCGGTCCTCAACGTTGTGTATGTAAGATATAACTATGTCTAAAACTTCCTCCCCCGCTTTGTGTTTTTCGGGCTTGTGTTTGGTCTTACGTTTAGTGGGTGCCATTATAGTTTGGTTTGGTTTAGGTTTCATGTTAAACTTTGAGTGAATTAATTTCTTGAACCTCTATAACTACAGCACTAAACCTGCAATAAATGAAATTAAACTAATAAGAAAAAATTTAACAAGAAGATGTAAATTGCTTTGTAGTTCATACTATTAGATACGTCATATTCATTGTGTGAAATTTTCAAATGTATTGAGACACTTTCAATCCATTAGCTTAATACTTGAACTTACAAGTTACAAGTTACAACCATACTATACACAGTGAATCCAACAGTATAGACAAACAAAAAATAAGGTACTTCAATTCTCTTTGGACGTCGCAGTGTGAGGTACGTACGCGTATATATATTGTATAAGCTAACTAACATCTTAAGAAAACAGTAGATCCAAATTACTTTAACATCCAAAAGTTTGAATACCATCATGATTAGTATATCAAATAGCTCCAATATGTCTGCACATAACTAGATAATTACCAGCCTGTGCTTCACACGACAGTGTAAATATATTCGTTATATTTACAAAATAAAGCAAACTATAATCCTTATTGACGAATTACGAATGAAGTAAGTTAGATATTGTACTTTATATTTGGATTTATACAGGTAATATATAGTCTCTTTAAAATCGAATTACAATACTTTATATACACTTAAATTCTGTGAGTTATTTACCACAAAATCATGCAAATACATAATATAATGTTAGGGAAAAATTACATTATTATACATATCTTCTTGTCGAATTACAAAGAAAAAACATACCCTAGAACTTAGCTAATATACATAGATTTGCATGCATTCACTCAGGTTAACGATAACAAATTAAACACATTGTAAAAGAACATACTTATTACTTCAAACAACAAGTCGATCGATCTCTTTAATTTTTGCTCTTCGTAAGTATGTATTAGCTGTGTTTATCTTAAAACAAGAAGTCGGTCATATCTTCTACTAGTATTCTTTTTACAAAGTGGGCTATGAACATCAATGTGCGATGGGCCCAAGTTTGAACAAAGTTTAACCTATTCTTTTTGTGTACCACTTAAGGCCCAGGTACCACCTACGTATAGCTTGGTTCGATCAGTACCCACTTTTGGCTATGAACATCAATGTGCGAAATAATATTCAAATGTGTACGTGTATTCTCTAAATGGCATATAGAGCTTTCATTAAAGAAGCTGCTGCAGAATCCGCTATAAGAGTGGCTGGTATATTTTGTAATGCACAACCCGATCAAAAGCCGTTAATCTTGATCCTTACAAGTAAAAACAAGGCTTCTTGAGTTCTTTCAACTCAGATAAAATAAACCACAAAAAGAGAACTGGTTAAAAGTCAATATCATACAAGTTGAACAACATTTGTATCATGTTAAATCTAAGTTACAAGTTCCAAGCTTGTTTGAGTCTTCTTTTGGCTGCAAAATTTGTAGAATGCACTCAATTTTTTTTATGAGAAGGTGGTTGGCATATGTATTTTCCTAATTAATATACTCTTGTTATAATGTTGGCCAATTATATTTTCATTACATTTTTTTCATTATACTTTAGATATTTACTTAAACTGTCCGTGTTGAACACGGTTAATATAATGAGCTAGTAAAGTTTTAATTGTTAGGAATAAAATAAACGTAATACAAATTGTTTTGTATATAATCGTAAGATTACAACAACAGATTGAGGCCTGCGATTAGCAGTGTCCTTAAACAGAAATTCGCCCTATCAAGTACGAACTGTTTAGAGGATACAACAATTAAATCAAGTATGAAACTTGAATCTAGCGAATCGGTTATGTTACAATGATGAAAATGAATGATGTTTTTGTGTTTTTGATGATTCCAAAGTGAAAAATTCGTCCTCTATATATAGGCACATGGTGACCCTTCAAAACAGTCACAATACCCCTTCAAATGGTCTTAGAGACACTTCTTTTCGTAATAGTCACAATGGTTCAGAATTAGTGACGCTTTAGCGACGACCTAGCGACAGAATAACCGTCGCTAACTGCCACTGGTTCAAACAGTCGCGATGGTTCGCTCAATGATGCCTTTTTAATAGATCTAACCGTCACCATTGCGATTAGGCACGTCTTTACCTTCGTGATGGTTAATTAGAGACGGTTTAGTGACGGTTTACCGACAGAAAAACTGTCACTAATCTCTAATTCGTGGCAATCACTAAATCCATGTATAAATTTTAATGCTTTTTGCTCTTGTGTGGTTTGCAGAAACACAAAGCTGATGTGTTATTATTAGGAATGGGCATACCTGTGTGTTAGTACTTTTGAGTTTTCCTCAACTAGTTTTCCTATTGAACCTAGACCATGGGATCTCCAATTTTGCTAGGTTAGGTTTCCGCCGAGTAGTCACTCATTGTGTTGGCTTTAAGCCCATACCCCTCGATGTAAATATGACTTGTTCTCTACAAAGGCCTTTTGTCAAAGGATCTGCTAAATTTTTCTTTGACTTAACGTAGTCGATGGAAATGATTCCATTTCTTAACAAGTCCTTTATCGTATTGTGGCGACGTCTTATATGTCTTGACTTGCCGTTATAGATTTGATTCTTTGCTCTGGTAAGAGCAGCCATACTATCACAATGTATACACACAGCAGTCACAGGTTTTGGCTACAAGGGAATACCCTCTAGAAAGCTTTTAAGCCATTCTGCTTCTTCAGCAGCTTTGTCTAAGGCTACAAATTCTTCTTCCATTGTTGATCTAGTATTCACAGTTTGCTTAGACGATTTCCATGATACAACAGCCCCTCCAAGTGTAAATACATAGCCACTTGTGGACTTTCCTTCATTATGGTTGGAAATCCAATTGGCATCACAAAATCCTTCTAATACAGGAGGATACTTAGTGTAATGTAACCCATAAGCCATTGTATGCTTAAGATATTGAAGCACTCTTACTAGTGCATCCCAATGATCTCTCCCAGGGTTATGTGAGTATCGACTAAGTCGACTTACACTATATGCCAAATCTGGTCGTGTACAGTTCATTATATACATCAAGCTTCCTAGTACTTGTGTATATTGTAACTGAGATACACTTTGTCCTTTGTTCTTCTTGAGTTGAACCTTAGGATCAAAGGAAGTTACAACCGGTCTATCATCATAGTGCCCAAATTTCTTAAGGGTCTTCTCAATGTAATGAGATTGGGTAAGGATGTATCCATTAGAATTCTTTTGAATTCTTATACCAAGAATGACATCTGCTTCTCCCATGTCTTTCATATCAAATGAAGAATGAAGTATTTTCTTGGTTTGGTTTATAACATCCATATTTGTACCCATGATTAGCATTTCATCTACATATAAACAAATGATGACAAATGCATTTTTGTATTGTTTAACATAGACACATTTATCACATTCATTTATTTGATAGCCGTTCGATAATAGAGTGTTATCAAACTTCTCATGCCATTGCTTTGGAGCTTGTTTAAGGCCGTAAAGAGATTTAATCAATTTACATACCTTATGCTCTTGACCTTTGACAACAAACCCCTCGGGTTGTTGCATATAGATTTCTTCATCTAATTCACCATTTAAGAACGCAGTTTTCACATCCATTTGATGTATAATCAGGTTGTGAATTGCTGCTATTGCCATTAACGTTCTTATAGAGGTTATCCTTGTAACCGGGGAGTAAGTGTCAAAGAAATCTTGACCTTCTTTTTGACGGTATCCTTTTGCTACTAAACGAGCCTTATACTTCTCTATGGTACCATCAGGTCTTAGTTTCTTTTTGAAGATCCACTTATGGCCTATGGGTTTATGTCCCGAAGGTAGATCAACCAATTTCCATGTATTATTATGCACAATTGAGTCTATCTCGCTTTGAATAGCCTCTTGCCAATAAGGTGCTTCTGATGAATCCATAGCAGCCTTATATGTTTGTGGTTCTTCATTAACAATATAGGTCATATAATCTGGTCCAAAGTCTTTAGAGACTTTTGCACGCTTACTTCTTCTAGGTTCATCATTCTCCTGTTGAACCTCAGAATTGTTGTCTCTTTGATCTTAAGAAAATAGATCATCTAATACTCTTTTCCTTGAATTTGAGATTTGTTTCTCTTTATCCTTATAAGGAAAGATATTCTCAAAGAAATCTGCTTCAGCAGATTCTATAATTGTGTTGTTGCTTATGTCCTCTAGATTGGATTTGTAAACCAGGAACCTATAAGCAGCATTATTCTTTGCTGGACCGAGATAAACACAATCAACTATTTTTGGTCCAAGTTTGGTTCTCTTTGGTAAAGGCATTTGAACCTTTGCCAAACAACCCCACACTTTCATCCTTTTATAAGAAGGTTGCTTTCCTTTCCATAATTGATATGGAGATTTGTCACTCTTCTTATGAGGAATTTTATTCAACACTATATTTGCAGCAAGACATGCTTCACCCCATAGACTATGAGGAGCCCCTGAAGTAATTAACATTGAATTAATCATGTTCTTCAATGTTCTATTCTTACGTTCAGCCACGCCATTTTGTTGTGGGGTGTATGGGGCTGTTGTTTGGTGTACAATACCATAAGTAGAACAAAATTCAGCAAAGTCATTGGATTCATATTCTCCTCCTCTATCAGACC
Organism: Artemisia tridentata subsp. tridentata; assembly: GCA_021014915.2. Classification (NCBI taxonomy): domain Eukaryota; kingdom Viridiplantae; phylum Streptophyta; class Magnoliopsida; order Asterales; family Asteraceae; genus Artemisia; species Artemisia tridentata. Next base: position 12,791,954 of record CP139508.1, on the reverse strand, counting down.
TTAGAATTTTGATCCTTTTGTCTAGTTGATTTTCAACTTCTGCCTTATATGTCTTAAACATATTCAAGGCTTCATCTTTGGTATTTATTAAGTACACATAACAAAATTTGCTGCAATCATCAATGAAAGTAATATAATAATTCTTTCCTCCTCTTGATGGTGTTGCTTTGAAATCACATAAATCTGTATGGATTAAACCAAGTATTTCATTTGATTTTTCTACAGATTTGTGTAAATGACTTGTGTATTTAGATTCAACACATATCTCACACTTGGATATTTTGTCCATTGTGCATTTAGGCAACATGCCTAAGTTTATCATTCTTTTCAAGGAACGGAAATTAACATGGCCTAATCTAGAATGCCATAAGTAAGAAGGATCAATCATGTACACAGAAGAGGTGCTAGTGCCCGCGTTATTATTATTAATAACATTGTCATCAGTTACAACACTTAGTTTAAAGAGTCCCTGATCAAGGTAACCCTTTCCTACATACACACCACCCTTGGTAATTACAAACTTATCTGATTCAAATACAAGTTTAAATCCCTTATTACTAAGAATAGGGCCAGAAATCAGATTCTTGATGATGTTAGGCACATGCAACACGTTTGAGAGCACAAGATCTTTTCCAGAAGTCAACTTCAATATGACTTTGCCTTTTTCTTCAATCTTTGAAGAAGTTCCATTCCCCATGAACATTGGTTCAGTTTCATTCACCTTTTGGTAAGATACAAACATCCTTCTTGAATTACATATGTGCTTTGTTGCACCAGTATCAAACCACCAATCAACATCATTTGTGGTTAAGAAGGCTTGAATTACTCCAGCAAATTCTGTTGGAGATTCCACATGGTTTGCTTGGTTGGAATTTCCTCCAGAATTTCCCCCTCCATGTTCTTTCTTGTGGCGACAATCCTTGGCTTTATGACCAGGTTTCCCACAGACCCAACAGTGATAAACTTTCTTGAAGTTGTTCTTCTTTTGTTGGGTGTAATCCTTCTTTTTATCCTTGGACGAATTATGTCCAGAACCACCACCCTTTTTGTTGTTTTTGTGGTAGTTCTTTGGTTTTGAAAAGCTTTCTCCAACCATGTTTGCATTTGGTTCTATCGAATTTAGATCAGCCTTTTCTTGCATCCTGTTATCTTCCTCAACACGAATTTTAAGAACAAGTTGCTCAAAACTCATATCGTCAGTCAAATGTTTAAGATATAACTTAAAATTTTTCCAGGATTGAGGCAATTTTTCAATAATAGAACCAACAAGAAAGTTAGAGTTTATACCCATGCCTTCTACTTCCAATTCATGGACTATGATTTGGAGTTCTTCCACTTGCTTCACAACTGGCTTTGCATCATTCATCTTGAAGTTCAAGAATTTGCCAATAACAAACTTCTTGGAACATGCAACTTCAGTCCTGTATTTCTTTTCCAACGATATCCATATATCCCTTGCATTTGCAAAGGTAGAATAAATATCATACAAGGAATCATCCAGAGCATTCAGAAGATAATTTCTGCAATTATATTCATTATGATTCCATTGTGAGGCGGCCCTTTCATATTCTGCCACTTGTGCCTCAGTTGGAACATTCTGTCCTTCCACATACGGATCTGTTGGTTCAGGATCCGTGAGAACATTTGACACATGCAACGTTGTCAAATAAAACAACATCTTTTGTTGCCAACGACGAAAATCAGTTCCTTTGAACTTTTCAGGTTTTTCAACATGCGGTTTCTGAATCGTTTGATCCATCTCTGAAATTTCTGTTTAAGATTGTTAGGAATAAAATAAACGTAATACAAATTGTTTTGTATATAATCGTAAGATTACAACAACAGATTGAGGCCTGCGATTAGCAGTGTCCTTAAACAGAAATTCGCCCTATCAAGTACGAACTGTTTAGAGGATACAACAATTAAATCAAGTATGAAACTTGAATCTAGCGAATCGGTTATGTTACAATGATGAAAATGAATGATGTTTTTGTGTTTTTGATGATTCCAAAGTGAAAAATTCGTCCTCTATATATAGGCACATGGTGACCCTTCAAAACAATCACAATACCCCTTCAAATGGTCTTAGAGACACTTCTTTTCGTAATAGTCACAATGGTTCAGAATTAGTGACGCTTTAGCGACGACCTAGCGACAGAATAATCGTCGCTAACTGCCACTGGTTCAAACAGTCGCGATGGTTCGCTCAATGATGCCTTTTTAATAGATCTAACCGTCACCATTGCGATTAGGCACGTCTTTACCTTCGTGATGGTTAATTAGAGACGGTTTAGTGACGGTTTACCGACAGAAAAACTGTCACTAATCTCTAATTCGTGGCAATCACTAAATCCATGTTATAAATTTTAATGCTTTTTGCTCGTGTGGTTTGCAGAAACACAAAGCTGATGTGTTATTATTATTAACAACCTTCTACTATTACAGTTGTTCAGTGTTGCAATTATACTAGCAGCAGCAGCATTGTAATTATGAAAGGAGTTGGAGGAGGCGGTCATGTGTATGGGGTGCTTAAAATGTTAATATTTGTTGTAAATTTTATTGTGTAATTTGTCATAATGTTGTTAATATTTGTTGTAAATTTTATTGTGTTATTTGTCATAATGTTTATTGTTTTAATTTTGTTATAAAATCTATTATGTAAATTTTGTTATAAAGTTTAATTTGTAAATTTTGTTATAAGTTTATAATATAAATTTTGTTATTAAATTTATTATGTTGATTTGTTTTAAGGTATACGATGTTAATGAAATATAAAATTTATAATGTGAATTTTGTTTTCAAAGCCGCATGTAAGATATATATTGCAAAAGTAAACGCTAAACTCAATCATGTGACTCATGGCTTAAAATTCATTCTTATTTCCACCTTCCGACCCATCCATAGAGCTTTTAGGCTGGACACTATCTTTGGTCACTTGCTCGGTCACTTGCAACAAAACCACAAAGCGACCTAGGTCGCTTGGATAGTGAGGGAAAGGTCGGTCACTTTTTTGTGTGAATATCGATCGCTTAAGCGACCGATTATTCCAAACGGTTTCCATATTTAATAAAAAACACATAATCAAACACACAATTTCAAACACAATTCAAATTCAACTTATCATCCATAAACACACAATTTCAAACACACTTCAAATTCAACTTCTCATCCATAAACACACATCCGACGATGAGCAATTATTCTACATCTTACGAGCAATTATTCGGTTCTTCGTCTTCCGACGAAGAGGAAGTTGAGAGTCAGTTTGTTGAGTATTGTTGGAACGCTTACCAGGCATCACAGGCAAAAGTTTCACGAAGGTACATACGCAGGGATCGTGAGGGTACTCATAATCGTTTAGTGGCGGCATACTTCTCCGAAAACCCGCAGTTCGACGAAAGAACATTCCGTCGGCGATTCCGAATGAGCCGAGAACTTTTCATAGAAATTGTTCGAGAGGTAACCGATCATTCTCCTTTTTTTCAACAAACTGTTGACGCTATGAGCGCAGTTAGTATTAGCCCATTAGTCAAGTGTACTGCGGCAATTCGTCAATTGGGATACGCGGCCGTTCCTGATTCTCTTGACGAGAGTCTGGCAATAGGTGCAACAACATCCCGTAAATGTCTCTGTATGTTTTGCACGGCTATCATCGAGTTATATGCTGCTGAGTATTTGCGAAAGCCCACGTATACTGATCTTGAAAGATTATATGCTCATCACGAGCATAAGCATGGGTTTTCTGGGATGATGGGAAGCATTGATTGTACAAGTTGGGAGTGGGAGAATTGCCCAAATTCTTTGAGAGGTCAATATGCTAGGGGTGATCATGGGCCACATCCATTCATTTTATTGGAAGTCGTCGCCTCCCAAGATTTATGGATTTGGCATGCGTTCTTTGGTGTCTCCAGTATGAATAACGACGTAAACGTTTTACGTCGTTCACCTGTTTTCAATGATATCAAATCTGGGAGAGCACCAGACCTTGAATTCGAGGCTAACGAAGTAGAATATAAAAGGGGATATTATCTTACTGACGGGATATATCCACAATGGTTCGTGCTTATTAAGTCCATTTCAAATCCTCCCACGGGTGATGAAAAAAGAATATTGTACAAGAGGAAGCACGAAACAGCAAGGAAAGATGTGGAACGGGCTTTTGGTGTGTTGAAAAAAAAGTGGAAAATGCTTAAAGTTCCACCTCTAGGGCTACACAAAAACGATCTCCGGGATATTATGTATACATGTATCATATTACATAATATGATCATTCGACACAAGGGAAGAGCGATATGTCCTACATGGTTCGAAGGTGAGGGCCATCAGGATCACGATCCCTTAAGAACGCATGAAGAATCGTTAGTATAGACCTTTTCCAAAGACACAGAAAGTGAAAAGGATCGGATTCATAATTGTGACCACGTCAAATCAGCTAGAACATATAATCTACAAAACATATTAATGCAAACACAATTCCTATTAATGCAGCCAATGGTATCACAGCTTGTGTTATACCCTCACTCATGGAACCCATTCTATACTATTCTTAATCTTTTAATGAGATTCTAAAAGATCATGCAAGTAAAATTGAATAAAAGTTTTAAAAAAGAAGAGTTGCCTAAGAAATCAATCCATGTACCTACGATAATTGGTAGCAAATAGTCTTCATCACAATTACATGGAATCTTGAGAAATATAGTGGCGGTGGGTGGCGCGTGGGTGGTGTTGCGGTGGGAGTCACGAGCTAAAACGCTCCAGAAACGAAGAGGGTGCATCGATCTATCGATTTGGCTAGAAAAGTAGCTCGCCTGAAAATTTTCCGGTGGCCGGCGGTGGGGGAAAAGAGAGAGAAGAGAAGTGAGATGTGGCTATTTATATATGGGTTTGAGGGCATATTTGTCATTTAAGCTAAAAACAAAAAAAATATCTCCAACTACCACTTGTACTTGCAAAGACAAGTGTCAAAAAAGTAATAGGGTCGAGCGGTCGAGCAGTCGAGCGTGACCAAAATGGGAAAGAGGTTTTGAAAGTGACTATTAAATACAGTATTATGCTGTTGTTTAAATGTTAATGCCTGTTGGATGCATTTATGTCTGTTGTTTAAATGTTAGTGCCTGTTGGATCCATTTATGTCTATTGTTTAAATGTTAATACCTGTCGGATCGGATCCATTTATGTTATGATTACTTCATTTTCACTCAACACTTAATTCTTTGATTCAACCCACCTTAAACACATATATTCATATCTCTCTTTCACCCTCACCAAATCACCACCTATCTTCCCGATATTACGGCCGCCATCACTATCATTGTATCACCATCGCCGTCACTCTCCACCACCGTAGCACTAACACCTCTTATTTGGATGGATGATGATCTTAGTGTAAACTAAATAGTGGTGTTTGGATTTAATTATGGGTGATAAAAAGAGGATTTAAATGAATGGTTTTTAAAATGTTTTATTGATGAGTATTTTGACTTTTAAAGTTTGATTTGATTCTAATGATAAGAAGTATGGGTTTTGATTTGTGGCACCTGTTAAAAGTTTTAATTTTTTAGAAGTTTTGTTTGCTTTGAGTTTTGAAAGTGGCTGGAATATAATCTGGGAAGTTGGCTAAAAATTATGGTGAGAAGGTAAAGTAGATATGAATATGTTGAAGATGATGGTAGTTTTGTCACTTCACACATTCCAACAAAAAAAAATCTAAAAAAATGTTTTTCTAAAAAAAATTATTTTTTTTTAAATTATTTCGAAAAAAAATATTTTTCTAAAAAAATCGTTGCAAACGCTTGTTTGGTTAATAGACTAGCGTTGCCACTTGCTAACGAAAAAGATAACGCCAGTTAATGATAGGGACCACCGGTGTGCAATTGAAAAACCATGGCTTAAATAGTGGTGTTTGGATTTAATTATGGGTGATAAAAAGAGGATTTAAATGAATGGTTTTTAAAATGTTTTATTGATGAGTATTTTGACTTTTAAGGTTTGATTTGATTCTAATGATAAGAAGTATGGGTTTTGATTTGTGGCACCTGTTAAAAGTTTTAATTTTTTAGAAGTTTTGTTTGCTTTGAATTTTGGAAGTGGCTGGAATATAATCTGGGAAGTTCGCTGAAAATTATGGTGAGAAGGTAAAGTAGATATGAATATGTTGAAGATGATGGTAGTTTTGTCACTTCACGCATTCCAACAAAAAAAAATCTAAAAAAATGTTTTTCTAAAAAAAAAATTATTTTTTTTAAATTATTTCGAAAAAAAATATTTTTCTAAAAAAAATATATATTTTGAAAAAAAAAATTTCTAAAAAAATTATTTCGAAAAAAAAATATATTTCGAAAAAAAATATTTTTCTAAAAAAATTATTTCGAAAAAAAATATATTTTTCAAAAAAGGACTAACGTTGCAAACGGCCGTTAGTAAAAGGACTAACGTTGCAAACGCTTGTTTGGTTAATGGACTAGCGTTGCCACTTGCTAACGAAAAAGATAACGCCAGTTAATGATAGGGACCACCGGTGTGCAATTGAAAAACCACAGGGACCAACGATGCAAAAAAAAAGGACCGAGAGTTAAATTTGATCCAAACCACAGGGACGAACGGTGTAATTTACTCTAAGATATATATTGCAAAAGTAAACGCTAAACTCAATCATGTGACTCATGGCTTAAAATTCATTCTTATTTCCACCTTCCGACCAATCCATAGAGCTTTTAATGCCTTAAATTCCATCTTTATTCTCACACTTACTTTTCCACTTCCTTTTCAACAGTTTACATTTATTTAAGCCATATAAATACAAAATGATAAATGAGTGTAATAATGAGAGATTTAATGTGATATTTGTAATAACTTTCTAGCCCATGTTCATTAGGATATCTATAACACTATAAACAACCCACTTGTTCAATGTGGCCCAATGATGGATGCTTATTAAGTTAAGCGTGCACATGCGGGAGTAGTACCAGTGTGGGTGATCCACTGGGAAGTCCTCGCAATGTGCAAGGGCCACTTTGCTCTGTTGGTATCAGGCAATGAAGAGGAAGAGCATGTAAGCCAATGTTGCGCAGGTTCCAATCCGAGCCGCCCCCGGTTTTCATCCGGTCGTTACTCCAGCGAGAAAACTCGTGTGGAGGCGGTACGGTTTCCGGGAGGAAGCCGCTAATAGTCCCCACAACACCAGCGTGGACCCGGTTCAGACAATATAGTCTGGGTTAGAGGTGGGCAAGAGCCTGCCAATGAGGCAGGTGCGACTCCGACCCTTAAATTGAAAGTCGCCTAAAAAAAAAAAAAAAAAAAAAAAAAAAAAAAAAAAAAAAAAAAACTTACCACATTCCTAACAATATTGAGTATTCACACACTCATCAAAAATCTACATGGCTGAAAATACACCCACGGTGTCAAAGCAACCTGAATATCGACGATCTATATTTTCCCTTGATGCGTTGAGTATTTTTATTTACTTTGACACTTCTCACATGTTAAGTTATACTACAATTATAATTTTAACTTCACGCCATTGTAATACATTTGAAAATTCAATATATCGATATTCATGAACAGTAAAATGGAATATTAATTGGGCTATCAACCAATAAATTTGGCTTCGCAAATGTGAAGTTTGAAATTTAAACTTCTCTTTTAAAGTTGCTCATTATCGAATAAAAAAAAACATTGTATTTATAAAAGGATTCATAATATTAAATGTTCTAAAGAAAAAAATGCGTGCAACTGAGTATTTGACATATTAAATCTTACTTGAGTCTTTAATGTTATATTTGCATTCAGTTTAAATATAATGACAGCTTATTTCATTCTCTTCGTACGTTTTGTATATTTGTTTGGGAGCGAATGGGCTTTTGAATTTTGTTTAACGACAATGAATTAATTAATGTGTATATCTTATAACTTATAAGAGTTTAGATTTCTTTTTTTTCTCTTTACGAAAAGGTATATACATAATACTCCCTCCGTCCTAAAATTATTGTCCCCTTTTAACTTTTTCGGTCTTTACTTTTCAACTCTGACCTTAAGTATTTTTTTTTATATTACATAATACTTGATACAAAATATACGAACGGATTGAGTTTTAAATGTATTTTCATTTGTATAGTTTTTATCAAAAATTGTATAACACAAACAAAAATATTTATAGTCAAAGTTGAGAAAGAAATATTGAAAAAGTCAAAAGAGGACAATAATTTTGGGACGGAAGGAGTATAACAAAATATGTGTGGCATGAGCAACGGAAAGTTTGAAAACCTCGGAAAAAAAAAAAGAATGCATTTAGCGCATCATTATTGTAACCTCTCATCAAGCGAGCGATATTATCTAAAGATGTTATTAAGATCATTCCAAGAAATAAAGACACAATATATAAACAACCTAATACGGAGTAATAAATATTAAATAGAGTAGTGGTATAAGTTAAAAAAGGGAATGAAAGACGACGTGTCCATAAATTAAAAAAAAAAAAAAAAAGAAAAAAAAAAAAGGGATCGATTTGATTTGCAACAAAGATCGTGGGTGCTGTTATTGCTTAATTCACGCACCTAAATTTCATTACTAGAAGAAAAAGAAGAAGAAGATCAGAAGAGGTCATTTCACTTTCTTAATTATTATGCTGTTGTTTAAATGTTTAATGCCTGTTGGATCCATTTATGTTAATGCCTGTTGGATCCATATTCATTTATGTTATGATTACTTCATTTTCACTCAACACTTAATTCTTTGATCCAAATGAGTATATAGATAATTGGGTTTTCTTCAATAAGCAAATCCATGTATAAATTTTAATGCTTTTTGCTTAATTTGTGTGGTTTGCAGAAACACAAAGCTCATGTGTTATTATTAACAACCTTCTACTATTACAACCTGTTGAGTGTTGCAATTATACTAGCAGCAGCAGCAGCAGCATTGTAATTATGAAAGGAGTTGGAGGAGGCGGTCACGTGTATGGGGTGCTTAAAATGAAGCAGCTCTCTCTCTTCTTTATCGTTTTTGTTTGCGCTTTTATTCTTGTTTGGAATTGGGAGAAAACCCCTACTTTTCTCCCACCTCAAGATCAACCACTGCACCTCTTTCCAGGTTTGTGATCTTCTGCCATTTACGAACAACAACTCATAAGTAACACATAAATAGCTCTTTTCACACACCAATGAAAGGCTTTTGAATGACTGTCCTGTCTGTGGTGTTTTTATGCTGAGATAGATATTTAGGCAAACATAGGATCCATCTCGTGTATTCAAGTCATTGTCCAACTTACCTTACATTGAGCTTATTGACCAGCCTTTAATGTCATATATTACTACTAATTTTCTACCCTCATGATCAGTGTCATATATTACTACTAATTTTCTACCCTCAGGTTGGGGATATTTGGTTTAACACCCATATAATGCCGTATTCTTGGTACTCAGGATAAGGGGGTGTTTGATTTCGACTTAATTGACTTAATATGAAAAAAACTGAATTAATTAAGTCATATGAAAACTGTTTGTTTGTGACTTAATACAGAAAGATGACTGAAAATATTAAGTAATAAAACTGAGGTTGTCTGCATTAAGTCATCTGTTAATTAACATGACTTAATGAAAAAATTAAACAAACAGGCACTAAGTCCTATAAGATGCTGCTTTCTCATCCTCAAATTATTAGCAAATAGTTTCCAAACCTGACCTTTTAACTAGTTCCTTTTGTTATCTGCAGTACCAATCTTCACTTTTTTGTTTTTTTCACTGGTTTTGTTGCAAGATGATAACTGTTGGCAACTATACAAAGAGAAAAACATAAGATCCGAAAACCAGTTGATCGATGTTTTAGGATACCAACTATATTCTCGACTCTTTTTCCTTAAAAGCAATTCTTTATATAGTTTAATAACTGGTAGATTCATCTATAACCTTGCATATATGTTTTTTGTTCTTGATAGAAGCTGTTGTCCAAAATGATTGGAGTTATCACAAAAGTGTGTTTTGATACATAATATTTGAGTTGTTAATTATTGAACTTCTTTGTGATGACAGATGAAGTGAAAAGGAATGACGTCACTCAAGATTTTGAACAAGCTGAACAAGGACAAGACTTAATCCCGCCTTCACTTTCAACAAACACAGCGTCATTGAACACTCAACAGGATAAATATCCAGAACTTTCTCAGGAAAAGTACCATGGTATAGCTCACATGATTGTCGTCAAGTCTTTTCTTACGTGCTGTGATAATCGTCTTAGAAGTAGTTATATACAATAAATGAAAGATTGAGTTTTTCTCCTAGATACCCAGTTGTTGCTTTACTATGCGATGACCATCTTGTAAAGTTTAGCTCAAACAAAAGTTGGATTATGATTTCGAGCTCTTATGCTTCATTTCAACTTAGCTCTCAAGCACATGGTAGGACATAGATATGAATCACATGGTTGAGGAACTGCTTTCAATACTGCACATCTTTGTGGTCACTAGGAGAGAAATAAGCAAAACCTGTAATAAAGACCACCTTTATAACATATTTTGTTTAGTCCGTTTGTTTTTGCTACTCAGCATGCACATTATATGTTTCACACATTCTCCTGCTACATTGGTACAGGGAATACTTCAGATGGTGTTGAAAAATCTGTTTCTGAAGGAAAAGATGGTTTAATAGCTTCTGTGGATTCTCAAACAACAGAGTCAGCTGTGAAAGAAGGCATTAACACTCCAATTACTAACATAGAAAAGCAAGGTTAGTCCTTACTCTCGTATATTTACTTTAGGCTCAGTAACTCATAGTATTATGATCTGCATTTAAGTAATTGGAATTCCCATAACCTATGTTCTGTTGGATTCATGTGCAAAACGTTAATAACAATTTCTAGTCATCATCTTGCTTTTTCGAAAAGGCTCCAGTCATCATGTTCTGTTCATGTATTTTTATTAATTTTAGTCTGTTGGCCTGTTAAAAAAAATAGTAATTGAATCATAAAAAATAAAGCCCCTGCAAGAAATTGAAATATCATATTCATTTTGCATATTCTCTCCTCCCCTGCCGCTGTCTCAACCACTACACTAATGATATCAGATCTATAAGTGAAAGCTGATGATGCGCCTAGGGATCATCTATTCATTATGTACAACCTAGCCCATCCAATTTGATAATCTAGTGTTGATTAAAGTGCTTGCTGTCCTTCTGTATGGGATCACTGGGCATGCATGTGTGACGCAGACCTGTCTGATACTTAAAAAGAACAGTTTCGAAAAATGTAGTTGTATCCTTAATCAATTTAGGAGAACACAGAGTACAGTGGGGCAAACCAACAAACCAAGAATATAAAACCGTAGAAGATAGTTTTAGACCATTTGACCCCCCTCCTATATCTCTAACAAAAGCACCGTCGGTAAGAATTATGAAAAAGTGACTGTAAGGACCCCGATTCTCTCGCATCAATCAATATTGATTACTTGTTAGCTAATTGGTTTATACATCTATTCCAGCTTGCAACTTTGGTAAGGGGAAGTGGGTTCCTGCTGATAACCGCCCTCTCTATTCTGGATTTGGTTGTAAACAATGGTTGTCGGGGATGTGGGCTTGCCGCTTGACACAGCGTACAGATTTTGATTATGAAAAGCTGAAGTGGCAGCCAAAAGAATGCAAAATTGATGATTTTACAGGAGCTGAATTTCTTAAAAGGTATGTAATGAGATGGTTTTCTTTTTAACAGTCTAAGCAAAGTACCATCTAACTAATTGTTGATGATGCACTTCAGAATGCAGCACAAAACACTAGCTTTTGTTGGGGATTCATTGGGGCGACAGCAGTTTCAGTCTCTTATGTGCATGGTGACCGGTGGCAACGAGATGGCTGATGTTGAAGATGTCGGAGAGGAATACGGTCTAGTGAAAGTTGTTGGATCCGCTCGGCCTGATGGCTGGGCTTTCCGTTTCCCTAGTACTAACACCACTATCCTCTATTATTGGTCTGCAAGTTTATGTGACATTGTGCCCATTGACCCCACAAGCCAAACCACAGATTTTGCGATGCACCTTGATCGCCCCCCTGCTTTTTTGAAAAATTTCCTACACAAAATACACGTACTTGTTCTCAACACGGGGCATCACTGGAACAGAGGTAAGCTTAATGCCAACAGATGGGTTATGTATGTTGGAGGTAAACCTAACACCAATAGGAGGATCGCCAATATAGGAGGTGCTAAAAACTTGACGATTTACAGTGTTGTGAGTTGGGTGAACTCTCAGTTACCAAAGCACCCAGGGCTGAAGGCGTTCATGAGGTCAATTTCACCAAGGCACTTCTTTAACGGAGAATGGAATACTGGAGGTACATGTGACAGCACGACACCTGGGTCATTGGAAGTGTTACAAAATGAATCTAGTGATCCGATTGCAGCAGGAGCAGTGAAGGGAACAAATGTGAAGCTATTGGATGTAACAGGTTTGTCTCTGGTGAGAGATGAAGGACATATATCAAGATATTCGATAAGAGCAGCTCCAGGAATGCAAGATTGTTTGCATTGGTGCTTACCAGGTGTTCCCGACACATGGAATGAGCTCCTTTTTGCACAAATTTGAAATCCTAACGTGAAGCTGTAAATGCTAAAGACGTTGATGTTCAAAGAAGTATACCGTTTTTGGTGTAAGTTTAGTTTGTATTACTATCCGGGAATCCGGGATTAGTCATCAAAAGCAGCATAGGAGTGATGATGAGGTGCTAGGATCAACTGATCAACTGTGTGTTGTTTGTTATACGAAAGTGGGAGGCTGGGATATGCTTGTGTCGTTGTCCCGGATAATCCTACCCATTTATACATGTCTTGTTTATTACCACTAGTTAAGGATGCAAGATCATTTCAGCATCATATTTAAGTAATCTTATTTGGTTCGGTTTTCCAAAAAAGTACAGTAGTAGCTAGATTTAGAAGTTGAGTTACAAAGCAGCAAATGAAATATGATTTGTATTAGACCATTTGGTGTTTGACCTTCCTTGAAGGCGTGCTTTGACGTGGCATGAAACATCCTTAAAGATTGGACTTGGCTTTATTGAGAAACACTACAGAATGGACAAGATCCTTGTAATTTGGTCAAAGAGCCCTATCATGTAACTTTTTAGCCAGACATAAATCTTACTAAATAAAATTATAATTTTAATAAAATTTTCTTAACAAGGAACAAACAACATTACCTTTGGGAGAGCGAGTCTCGAACCCTTACATGGCCACCCTCAAACTTGTACTTAACGAGGTTTGAACAATTGATATTGGATTAAAAAAATCAAATATCTAAGGCCGGATGTAACTTTCGCCCCTTTTTTTAAGATTTCGCCCGCTTTTTTACATTTTCGTCCGTTTTTTTACGTTTTCGTCCGTTTTTTTAAGATTGCGTCCGTTTTTTTTACGTTTTCGTCTCTTTTTTTACGTTTTCGTCATTTTTTAAAGATTTTGTCACTTTTTTTTACGTTTTCGTCCATTTTTTTACGTTTTCATCCTTTTTTTACGTTTTCGTCAGTTTTTTTTACGTTTTTGCTCATCTTTTTTACGTTTTCGTCCATTTTTTATGATTTCGTCAGTTGTTTTACGTTTGCGACCTCTTTTTTTACGTTTTCGTCATTTTTTTTACGTTTTCATCATTTTTTTACGTTTTCCTCCCTGAAAAAAGGACGAAAACGTAAAAAAGCTGTCACAAACGTAAAAAAACTGACGAAATCATAAAAAAAGGGACGAAAACGTAAAAAAAAAGACAAAAACGAAAAAAAAGGACGGAAACGTAAAAATAGGGACAAAAACGAAAAAAACCGGATGAAATCGTAAAAAAGGGGACGAAAACGTAAAAAAAGGGACGAAAACGTAAAAAAGCGGACAAAAACGTAAAAAAAGGGACAAAAACGAAAAAAAAATCGAACAAAAACGTAAAAAAAGCGGTCACAAACGTAAAAAAACTGACGAAATCATAAAAAACGGACGAAAACGTAAAAAGAGGAGCAAAAACGTAAAAAACGTAAAAAAAAACGGACGAAAACGTAAAAAAGCGGAGGAAAACGTAAAAAAAGGACGAAAACGTAAAAAAAACGGACGAAATCTTAAAAAAACTGACGTAAACGTAAAAAAAACAGATGAAAACTTAAAAAAAACGAACGAAAACGTAAAAAAGCGGACGAAATCTTAAAAAAACGGACGAAAACGTAAAAAAGCGGACGAAATCGTAAAATATGGACGAAAACGTAAAAAACGGACGAAAACGTAAAAAAGGACAAACGGTGCAAATACAGTTAACTCAAAGGACTAACGGTGTAAATATTTTCTATCTCGTTAGGAGATAATAGAGAAATGATTAGCGCCGTTTGTCCTTATTTTAACGGAGGGATGTATATAGGTTAACTTTTACTAACAGAGTGATGTATATGTTGCAACTTTTTCGAGAAGTATGTATGATGCGAAATGGGATAAACCACATGTATTTTGGAATTTACTTTTTATTTTATTCTTTTACAACTCATTGAAAGTGTGTCATGATCATGAGATGAAACAAATATGCATTATTGATAAATAGACCTTTTGAGAAGGCATAGAATTATGAAAAAACAACGCCTCCATTTGTAGGGCAAGTTGTTTCTAGTATTATCTACTTTATTTTAAACTACTTTTTGTCATTGTTTTATGGTGTTGTTTCGTCTTATATAACCCTCTAACACCTGACATGTGTTAAACGTAGCAAATTATGTGATAACATGTATGGTAAAATATTTGTTTATAATGCAAAATGTGTTGAAAATTAGTTGATGGAATTGAATACTACTTTGGTATGGTCTTTTAAAAATGGAGTTATCAGTGTGGATTCCGCGTTAATGCGCTTTAATATTTAATCATATATTACAAATTATGTGATAACATATATATCTACTTTATTTTAAACTACTTTTTGTCATTGTTTCTATTAGTAATCATATATATCTACTTTATTTTAAACTACTTTTTGTCATTGTTTCTATTAGTAATCATATATATCTACTTTATTTTAAACTACTTTTTGTCATTGTTTTATGGTGTTGTTTCGTCTTATATAACCCTCTAACACCTGACATGTATTAAACGTAGCAAATTATGTGATAACATGTATGGTAAAATATTTGTTTATAATGCAAAATGTGTTGAAAATTAGTTGATGGAATTGAATACTACTTTTGGTATGGGCCTGTTTGGCAGGAGCGTTTTAAAGGAGGTGTTAGCTTTTTGTTAAAATATAATCTCCTCTAAAATAAATAGTTCCGTTTGGATACATTAACTTCAAGCTTTTATTTCAAACAAATGGCTCCTAAATAAAAAGGTGATTCATGAAGCTTTTTGAACATCTTGGAGCTGTTAAAACTTTAAATTACTGATATACCCTCCAAACATTTGTTTACAATTATAAATATGTCCTTTTATGTAATTTTACATCTTATATTTACATTTAATAGCTAACTTAACAAATACTTTTATTGAAAAAAAAATACAGCTTGTAGATTATGTTAACAACGTTGCAGTTTATACAGCTTACAGCTAATTTTCTCAAATATACCCATATCTTTAAAAAAAGGGCATGTTATCCTGACACCCTCTATAGAGGGTGTTTGCAATCACTAGATGTATCAGACTGTTATACGGATTTGTACGGTTGCCCTTTAAAAAATTGGAGTTATCTTGTCTTTAAAAAATGGAGTTATCTTGTGCTGGAGGACGGCACGGCAACGTGTACAAGTAGTCAATGTGTCAGTGTGGATTCCGCGTTAATGCGCTTTAATATTTAATCATATATTACAAATTCGTCCCTTTCTTTATTCAAGAACATCACTTTTCGTCCTTTAAGTTTTGTCCCCCTTTGTTTGTGAAACAATAATGAGCACTTGTGTTGTTTGATCTAGCCATCCAGGGATGAGCTTTCCGCCCCACGGATCAAACATGAACGAGAAAATTGATTAATCCGGGGCGAACTGAGTCATATTGGACCCGACATCGGTCTCGATTCGAAACAAGCCTATTCAGTCCCGTCTTGGGTTTATAGTTTTAGTATGTTTATGTTTTATCCCGATCTAATCTACTAGTTGTTTTGTTTCACCTTTTTGCGTGCACTTCACTAAAGAATCTTCTCTAGTTTCAAATGGTATACTTTTGGTCCTAAATGAGTTGAACCAATTAGAAACCTAAGTTAAAAATGTAGGACTTAAGGTTGGTTTAGGCTTGGACTCGTCTGGTTCTTTTCTAAGTAGCATCAAAGCTTGTTAATACAGACGAAGATATAAATAAATTACTAGATACGTAAAGTGAAATATTAAATAGTAAGTCAATGAAAGAATAGTTCAATTACTTCTATCATATATAAAACACACAAAAATAAAATACAACTATATTATACACTTCTAAAGGTAATAAAAGTGTTGATTGACTAATTGCAAGTAAGTTGTCTTTAAAGCGTTAGAATATACCATGGTTTAAACTCTTTAGGTGAACATATTCGAATCTTGGAAATGCCAGATTAAAGTTGGTAATCAGACAAATAAATACTGATTAGACTGCATAAATCTAAAAAGAAGAAGCTCGACTTCGAGGTGTAACTTGAACCTAGATATTTCTCTATTTAAATAGGGGTGAGCAAAACCGACCGACGACCGAAAAACCGACACAAAATCGACCGAAACCGACCCCGACCGACACAAACCGAGCTATACTCGGGTTGGGATTTCCAGGAAGTCGGGACTCGGGTCGGGTCAGGATTTCCAGGAAGTCGGGACTCGGGTCGGGTCGGGAGTCGGGATAAACCGAGAAAACACAAACATAAACCACACAAAACGACTGAAGTCGGGACTCGGGTCGGGAGTCGGGATAAACCGAGCTATACTCGGGTCGGGACTCGATTAATGATTTCCAGGTTGTCGGTTTCGGGATGGGTCGGGCTCGGGTCAGTTTCGGCCCGATGCTCAACCCTAATTTTAAAGGTCCAACAACAAACAACAGTACTCAATTCCGCTGAAGATGTAGACATTTATAGAGTGGTGGATTAAAGCAACTAATAAGCAATAGTTAAAGGGGGCATATTGTTTTTATGTACTTGCTTTGAAGTCATTTTGAACTCAACTCAACTCAACTCTTTCTTTTTCATCATGGGAGAGAGAGTGGGTCCCACCCCCCAAATATTTTAAAAGTGGCCTCATCTTGGAGTAGTGGGTCAGACAGCTAATTCGTTTCGGACGGTTTCAGACCGTTAGAAATTATTATTCCCTCATCATCACAGAATCAAACTCTTTCATTTCAAAAAAACCCCTAATAATCAAAACAACATGACGTCATCATCCGGTAGTAATGGTGATGACTTCACGCGTGGCGTAGAAGACGGGCTGCGTCTCTCCAAACGGATATACTTCGGGAAAGACAGATCAGTAGCGCCGCCAAAGCTGGTAACACCCATGACCCGATCCGTGTACCCGACGTCGCCAATGGTGTACGGTGTGATATCAAACCCAGGGATAGTTGACAACCCTGATGTCCCCAGCTACCAGCCTCACGTGCACGGCAGGTGCGACCCTCCTGCTTTGATTCCCCTTCAGATGAATGGGATTGGGTTGGAGATTGGGTGCTGTTTGGATACGGCGTTTGTGGCTATGGATGGCTCGTGGCGGGTTCATTGTGTTATGGGGAGTGCTGCTTGTGATGTCCGTCTTGCTGTCCCCATGGGCCCACAGGTTGTTTTCTTTTATATACTCCCTCCGTCCCAATTTTATTGTCACTTATTCCTTTTTCGGACGTCCCAAAATTATTGTCACATTCGTGAATAAATAATAGAAAGTGAATAGATAGGAGTTTGTTAAAGTTTACTTGTCATTTGGCAAAAAAGTAAGAGATAGAAAGCAGTGATAGTGACATTTTTTTAAAAGAATGTGTTTTTTGTCGGGTGACAATAATTTTGGGACAGAGGGAGTATATGTTTAGAGGTGGCAAAACGGGCGGGCACGGGCTTAAATGGGCACGGGCTAAACGGGCACGGGTTAAAAGGGCAGATGTTATACAAATCGCTTTATAGAAGACAAAAAATGATGAAAAAATTCCTTAAACGTAATACCCCATTTATATTTAAAAAATTAAATATATTATACTCCGTATATATAATTTTTTCTTCAAAACGATTATAATGTTCTCTAATTGAGAGAAAATATGTGCCCGTTGTGCCCATTTCAAAAAAAAATGAGGGGGCTAAATGTGCCCAAATCATTTACAAAGTAGCCAAAATTCGCCCACTTTTTTTTATTTTGGGCACAAATTGCCACCTCTATATATGTTGTATAAGAAAACTAAACGATTACCCGCGTATAGATGCGATATTATATATAGTAGCGTTAATTTGTGTGTGCAACTAGTGTTTATGAACCATTTATGTTTTAAGTCATTTTATACAATATAATTGCATATATATACAACTAAATTGACAAACGCTTTTATAAAACAAACAACTACTGCCAACTAAACTTAGTGCTATTGGCCTATTGCTTAAGCCAAACATAGCCTAATATCTTTATCAAAATGATTATACTCCCTTCTTCCCAAAATAATTGTCCTCCCTTCTTCCCAAAATAATTGTCAGAGGCGGAGAAAAAAGGGGGGCAGGGTGGGCACGTGCCCCCTAGCGAAAAAAATTGTAATTTAAATTTTTTTAAAATATCCGGCTATTTTTGTAATTTGCCCCCCTAACGATCGGATTTGTAGTGTAGTTTCTAAAAATTATCAAAGTTTGCCCCCTCAACCATAACTTTCTGGCTGTGCCCCTGCCGACAAATAACACACAATTTAAGAAAATCGTATTCATTACTGCATACTTTTTGAAGGACAGTTTTACTTTTAACTAATTAATCAATGCTTTTTTAAAACTTTCTAGTAAGGGTAATATGGTAAACTCGATCAAACTTCCCTATCTATTTTTACTAGTGGACAATTAACTTGGGACATCCCGAAAAGAAAAGATGGACACATATTTTGGGACAGAGGGGGTAGTTCTTCATGTTAGTTTTAATATTAGGAGCTTTTCGAAAAATATTTTAAATCATTTCGGCTATTATCATTATGGTTTTGAAATTTTGTAACATGAATGAGGAAATTTGAAGGAGTAATAAATTGATGAAATGAGTTGAGTTTCTTGTTTGAATTGTTGTTGTTTTCAAGTAATGTAATGTAGCTATGATATTTTGCTAACAGGGTTCAATTCTAGGTGTTGAGGTTCAACTTATCAGAAAGTCGTATAAGACACAGCTAGTTGTCATGGATGAAAAGGGGGAGACGGAAAGCGTAGGCAAACCCGAAGATGGTGGATTTCTCAAGCCTAATATATTTACATTGACTATACCACAGGTTAGTTGCATGTTTGTTGTTATGTCTTATGGCGTATGATTTTCTTATGGAGTAATCTTTGTCCAGGTTGATGGCGGTTCAAATATTTCAGTCAAAGTTAAATGGTCACAGAAAATATCTTATAAAGACGGTGAATTCACGTTGGATATTCCTTTCAGTTTCCCAGAGTATGTTACTCCTGCTGGAAAGAAGCTTTCGAAAAAGGAAAAGATAGAGTTGAACGTCAATGTTGGATTGGGCACAGAGATTGTGTGTAGGTCAGCAAGTCATCCTTTGAAGGTATAACTTGGACCGCTTTTCCCTTTTCACATGAAGATCGAAAACTTTGTAATATATAACCGAAAAACGTTGATGCATTTCAGGAGCAAAAGAGGGTAGTTGAGAAATTGGCTTTCTTGTATGAAGCGGAAGTTCTTGCGTGGTCAAGTACTAATTTTGTGTTTACATACGCGGTAAGATTATATCATGTTGACTCAACGTGTTTTTTGATATAAGTTGTATCAAGTGAAATATGAATCATACTAGTCTACTGGATAGTGATTGTATCTCTTCGGAACATGTTGTGGTTGAGCTTATAAAATCATGCACCGTGTTTCAGGTTCCTCAAAGCAATGCATTTGGTGGAGTCATTTTGCAGTCTCCATCGTCGCTCAGTGTTGACCAAAGGGAGATGTTTTCTTTGTACTTATTCCCAGGGACTGATCTCAGCAAAAAGGTTGGTTTCAAATATGCATGATTCTCTTTCGTGTGTGATGAAATGACGCTTGAACAGAACAGTTCTTTTGCGATGCTAATTCTTGTTATTCATATAAAAGGTGATCAGGAAGGAAGTGCTTTTTGTTGTTGATATTAGTGGAAGCATGAAGGGGAGGACAATTGAAGCTACAAAAAGTGCGGTTGTTGCAGCAATGTCAAAGCTGGATCAAGGGGATTCATTTAATGTTATGGCATTTAATGACCAAACTTACTTATATTCATCAACTCTTGAGTTGGCTACAAAGGAAGCTCTTCAAAAAGCAACCGACTGGATTGGCATGAATTTCATTGCTGGTGGTGGCACAAACATGTCGGCTGCTCTTAATCAGGTTATTTCTTTTTTTCAGTTACAAAGTGTAAGATGTTCCATGACATCCCGACAACAAATGAGTATGGACACATCTGGGAGTAAAATATTTGTGGTCCTCTAAAACGATTTTGGAGGCTATAACTTTAAGAGATGAGATCTAATTACATTATGTGTAATTTACATATTTTCAATGGATCTCAATTTCATATGCTATCTATTTATGGATCAGACGAATGCGTCAGTTTATTCATTGAGATTTTATGGTTTTCCAGTCCATAGAAATGCTATCTGGGAGCAAGAAATCACTTCCAATAATTTTTTTTATAACCGATGGGGCCATTGAAGATGAAAGACAAATTTGTGAAGTTATGAGAAAGCAACTAAGAAGTCAGGGATCAGAGGTTTGTCCACGCATTTGCACGTTTGGTATAGGTAATAATATCTTCATCAAGTTCCTACGCTTTATTACTCTTGCATCTTACAATCTCACAGGGAACATTAGGGTGCTTTTAGTTGAAACGTCCCTGTTTTCTACAGAAATATTTGTACAAAATAATGAAAACTGAAATCGCGTTCAGATTGGTTTTTTATCAACTAATTATTCACAAAACTGAAATTTTATATTTCCTAACTGATCAAAGAAAATTAAACGACACATTTTTTATGTTTTCCTTATTTCCTTTGTAACCCAAAACCCTCACTTCCCTTCTTCAAAATGGAAAATACAACATTATTTGAATGCTTTTTCTACGTTTTCAACTCTTTTGTGGAGATAAAGAGTTCCTCCAAATTTCTATAAAATTTAAGATAGGAAACTAGGAAATGTTTGCTCTAACTAAATGCACCATATAATCAGCCCGCAACTAGTGTCTCTCTCCATATAATCAAGATGGGATAGATTTTTTTAAAGTGACTTGGTATGTGCACATTCTCATTTAGGGAAAGATGACTTGCAGTACTTGATGTATATGATATGAGTACGCAGTAATAATATTAAGCTTTTTGGTAGTGAACTGGAGGTTCAACTTTGCATTATAGTATTCTGGACATTTTTCTGATGACGGATTGTTGTAATTAGCTTGTTTTTGTAATTTGTTGTAGGTTCATTCTGCAACCAATACTTTTTGCGAATGCTTGCAATGATTGGTAGGGGCCATTTTGATGCTGCGCCTGATGCAGGTAGTTCATTTTTTCCAACCTAGGGAAAGATTTCATGCGTAAAGCTTGTTTGTTTTAAAAGCGAAATGAGTTTGAGAAGTTGTTTGATTTAATGAAATGGCGGCAGCTATTGTGAAGTTACTAATGATAAACTGGCAAATGTGTATATTTGATCAGATTCAGTTGTAGCTCAAATGGAAGCTTTGTTTTCCAGAGCTGCTTCAACGGTTATGCTGAACATTGAAATTGATGGTCTAGACGATCTTGATTCTCTTGAGGTATGGTTTCATTTCTCGCGCATTATGTGTTCATGGAAACTTAGGTTTATCCTATATTCATGATTTCAGGTTTCGCTTGTCATAAACTTTACAAATTTGTGACTTGAGTTAAATATCCTTTATCCATATTTCTCTTACATAAATATCTTATTGTACTTTATATTTTTCTACATATATCTAGATATGTAATGTAATTGTCTTCTGTTTCATCAGGTTTATCCATCATTTGTACCAGATGTATGTTCGGAAGGGCCATTAATACTATTTGGGCAGTACAGGGGTGGTTTTCCAGAAACTCTGAAAGTAAGGGGGGTCCGTGCCGATATGAGTAGCTTCACCATTGACCTGAAAGTCCAGCGGCCAAAGGACATACCTCTTGACAAGGTAAAGCTACCTCATCTGAACAAATGCTTTGAGGTTTTCATTATATTAGTGTGTAAATATTTATACCAATTGCATGTATATATCAGAACTGCACTTATTGTACTAGGTTTATCTTTGTTGTTTTTTTTTTCTTATGTTTTCTTTTTCCATTCTTTGGGTTGGCTCATTGTTTATTTGATTTCCTTCTGGTCACCAGGTCCTGGCGAAGCAACAAATTGAGCAATACACGATACAAGCATGGTTTTCACAAGATAAAAAGCTTGAGGAAAAGGTCAATATACTTTGCTTATATATACTGGGCTACCTTAAGTGCTTGTCTTAATAAACTCCCTCGCTTTGATAACTTTCTCGTGAAATTCTTTTAAGAAGTGATAAAAATTGGCTGTTCTGCGTTCTTTTGTTGACAGGTGGCAAAACTGAGCATGCAGACTGGTGTTGTAAGTGAGTATACTCGTATGATCTTGTTGGAGACGGTACAAGATACACATGCTACCGCATCATCATCTGCCACAAAACATGTAAACTATTTTTGCCTTAGATTTGTCAATTTTCGGCTTTCATTACCCATATCTATGTTATCATTATGCCTAATTTAAACAGCAGCCTGACCTCTGGTGATTATAGTGCAAGTATTTCTCTCAAGATAGAATGTGGTGAGCCAAAAGTACTCATTTTCCGAATTATGAATGCAGGGTAAAAAAGAAGCTAGCTCTAAAAAAACGGAAATAACTGAAAAAACTGAAATGATAAAGGTTTTGCAGCAGCTGGGTGTGGGTTTTGGCAACTTGATTGCAACGATGGAGAACATCCCTCCGGGATTTCAACCAAAATTGCCGGACCAGGCAGAAATGTTTGTGAGAGCAGCTGGCAATTGTTGTGTAAATTTATGTGGAAAGTGCTGTTGCGTCTGCTGCATTAATATTTTAGCAAAGATCAACGATCAATGTGCAATTGCTGTCACTCAGTTATGTACTGGCTTGTCAATTATGGGCTGCTTTATCTGTTGTGAGCTCTGCTGCGGATCAGAGTGATGTTTTGTGCCCTATCAAATACTATATGTTATATAACTAACATATGTAAAGATGTTGGTGAGTTTTATAAATTAAGCATCCTGAACATATGCCCCTTAGTATTTACTACATTGTAAACAGAACAAAAAAAAGGTGATAAGGCAAACCAGTAGTTGCCAGAATTTTCCCTTTTAAATCAATACGAGCGCCTTCTGTTTGTCTTGGTTTTTGTTTGTTAGTTGCCATGACGATCTGTTATTATCTAATATTGGTTCTGCTGTGGTGATGTTGTGTAGGAAGTGCTTGGTTTATCAACCACTCTTAACTGATCAACTACTGACTTTTTCATTGTTGGTCTCATCGACGATAAATGTATGTTGCTGCACTTGAATTTTGTTAAAAAGTTACCTACTATAAAACTGTCCATTTTCAAGTTGCGTATGCAGTAATTTTGTGTACGCCGAGAAACAGACAATGATGTGTAACAACTGATTTGTTATAAAAGAAACCAGATGTCATGATACATCATTGTGTGGAAGTATTTATCTAAACTTTACGTGGTTCTAGCAAATCTCTTTTGTGTCTATGTTGCTTCAAAATTCAGAGAACATTTCTTTTTGTCTAAATACGCGATCAAAACTAGTATTATCTTTTCCATAACAGTAACTGTTTGAAGATGTTAGTCAAGTCTTGTGTTTAAAGATATAAAGAGAGTGAATCAGTCGAATTAAGTACAAACCTGCCCATAAATCAGGCAATCACCTAGGCCACATTTATAAACCACATTAATTGATTGAGAACACAATGGAAAGAGTACAAAACATAAGCTAAAATCAGTACAATTATCTATTAGACATTCAGACCTATTTTGGTTAAGTTAACACTGTACTATTCTTATTCGTATACAAAAAGAAGTAATGGTCAATGCATGCATTCGATCACGTGGTAACATAATGAATGGGGTGTCTCCAAGCTAGATGGTTTAGTCGATCATGGGAAGACTTGCCACTTTAGGAAAGCTACGTACTTTGACACTCTTCTCTTATTACTATAATGTCAACAGGCTTAATAATTAACTGTGCATTCAACAAAGTTTGTGATGTGGGTTTGCGGAGCATGCGTTTATTTTTGACTCAACTTAAATTAGTTTCTTGATTCAATTTCAGACATGAATTTCCATTTCCAAAGCTCTTTCTTTTGGGCTGAATCTCGAGGAATTTTTGCTGGTAATTCTTTGGCAAATGCATGTTTTTGGCTGTTAGATTATGCATCCTTGAAACACTATCACGCCAATTTAAGATCAGCTAGTCTTTCTGTTATCATTATAACCATTTCATCCTGTCGATCCCTAAGTCAAACTAGTTTGAAATTTGTTGTTCAATAGGTGATTAATTGCTTAACTAGTCCCTCAAACCATAACACAGGTTACACAGTAAAATGAGCAAAAAAAAATTCCATATTTAATATAAGTAGTAATGAACTAATGATTAGTGGCTGCTAATGCTTTTGGAAAAGCAGTGTCCTATGCTAGGCACCCCTTTGCAACAGCTCAACAAGATGCTTCTATAATGTGCGTTTCAATTTAACAAAACTAAAGATGCAAAAGATCATTGATGTTGACCCCTCTATCAGAATTAGTGTTGTTTAATTTAGTAAAATGATTCCACCTACAGTCTCAAAAGAGAAATATATAGATGATGGACCACTGACTCTAGATGGAATGTTTCAGCATTAACCCAGGAGACTAAAAAGACCAGTTAAAAAATTAATGCTCCAACTAACATATGCCAGTATATGATTGGGTACTTAGTTTACATTATGCGATTAGTGGGCCTAATATCTAGATTAATAAAGAAAAATTAGAGTTAACATTACACTTGAGATGGGTGATAGGTGCACTGTTTTTATGGGATTGGGGGACATAGATAATCTACTTTGATTGGAAACTGCAAAAGCTATATGCATATCATATTTTTTTAGTTTAGATGTAGGAGAGAGGATTAGATTAGTGGGATTGATGTTACCGATGATTTTGGGTAACTGTTTTCTTTGGGACCGAAGGGTACTTACATGGGAATGTGTTGTGATTATATTTGAATGACACAGGTGTTGGTCTGACATTGTACGATGAACATTAATCACGATGTTGTCAGGTTGACACGATGGCAAAAACGACGAAAACTCTATCAACCAATTGTTGCAGGAGAAGGAAAATAAATTGATTGGTTGCAGAATAGAATAGAAATGCTAATCGAGATGAACCTATGGAATGCATGTGAATGGACAACTTCACGTGGCTCTTAGTTGGTATTCCTTGTCTTGGGGTATATGAGAGATTATAGGCCACGCTATATTTCATTGGACTTTGATGAATCAGCTGTTGATAATGTTGGGTCGGTGCGTGTTAAACTTAATGTAATTTCATTTACTGGTTTCTTTTAATTTGCTTTAGTAATTGCGTTGTTCTTTGTGGCTGCTTTACAAGAAAAATAAAATAGTTATTTATATTAACTAACTCATAACTCATAACTTGAATGTAACACAATATTAGTTTGAATTAGTCCTCAATATAGACCGAATGTTTGGCGAGTAAGGGACAATGTCATATGGGAATCTAAGCTTTAACATATACTAAAACCATATAGACCCATACTTTTCTTCCTGTAGAAATGGATACATTATTGTTTCCTTTGGATTATAGTTTATTGTCTTTGGTAGGCAACTAGGCAATACTATGTTGTGTGCCCATTCACTTCCCCTGTCGACTGAATTTATTAACAATAATACTGAATCAAGGCTGGTATTTATATGATACATGGTCCATATGAATATAGGTTAGGATACATGACATGTGGTGGTTAACTGGTTTCGTAGAGGGTCAATTGCAGCGCCATTATTTTCTTTCATTTTTCATTATTGTATGTGTAGAGTTCTATGCATAATCTTTTTTGGTCTTGACGATCTATTTTAGAATCCTAATTTATTTATCTCATCAGCTGAATCGAATGGGATACACAAGTTGAATAAAGAAATAGATCATGTTGGAGGATATATTTGCGTTTACATAAATAAATACACTTGGGCACATTCTTTTGTTACATGTTTTGACCCATTAAGATATTGTATGCTATATTTGTGACCAGAACCATACTAAAAGAGTAGTTCAAAATTTGGGTGCAAAATAAAGTGAGATGATAAATTAAAAAAAGGCCGCAAAAGGCAATGTATGGGAACTTGAACTATTGGAAGCAACCAATTAACTTGGAGCACAGTTCAACTGGTCTCCAACTCCACCAATATATAAGACCCTCAAGCTTGAGGCTTTAGTTGTGGTGGCTCAATTAGTTTTTTTTGCATCTTCCCCTGTAAGCTTTTCTATCTCTAGACCTAAACAAAGAACTTGCTAACAATGAAGGTAAGGGAGGTGCCTTTTTGGGTAGCTATTCTTTATAGGCTTATCTGAGCTGTTGAGGTAAAACATTAAACTTATGGTATTTGTTTACAGATATTCAATTGGATGCAAAGCAAGCTGAATGGCAAGCAAGTGTCGAAAAAGCCCTATACAGTAGCGGCTAACAGTAAGCAAGCATTCCCTCATTTCTTTCTCATAAGTCTTAATATTGGTTTACGCAGATAACTATGATATGATATTGCATGAAGAAAACACATATAAAAAAAGAGAGCAAAAGTTGATGTTACACCTGTGGCTGATAGTGGTAAATGAGAGATCGTATAGAACTTAAGTTCACAATTTAACTAAGAGACATGGCTTATGGAAAAATCTGCAAATAGGAATGAGCATATGTATATCGATCTTTTGTCATGCATGCAAGGCACTGCATGTCAATCCTTGTATACTAAACCCTGCCTAATACAAGACTAAACTTACCAAGAATTTGATTGGCCAGTTTTTACTGGACCACATGCATCCTTGGGTGAAAGTAAGCAGTAACCCAAATAGCAAGTGGGGCTGTCAATTACCTCTTTTTACTTGCTGATAAACAATTATGCGTTTGATCACTTTGTTTACGTCATCTATTGATATGTCATCACACTCGTAATCCTTAAGTCAGCAATTAAAATGTATTGCTTGCCATGAGATATTGGATCTGATGATTTGTATCTCTGTGAAACATTTTACATCCTTGTCGTAGTCTGCACTTTTATAGCATGATAATTCAGAATCACATCTCAAATGCTATTAAGATTGAACCAAAATGGATTAACATATTGTACTTATATTTATTTTTGATAGATCATATGGGCCAAGCTACATCCAAAGAAGAGTTTAGTGATTGGCCTCAGTCACTACTAGCGATTGGTACATTTGGAATCAGTAATTTGAGAGCAGATCCAGAGACGGAAAGTGAAGGTCCATGTCAAAACCATCCACAGACCCCAACCCCTGAAGAGGAATTTCTCTCTTTTTTAGAGACAGAAGAGGAAGAAGAAGAAGAGGAATCAGCAGAGACTCTCTCATCAGAGGCAGTTTGTGAAGACCTCGTTTTAAATAAAGATGTGCACCTACGACGTAGCATTTCAGGCATGTTCTCAAGAGGGAAGGAAATTTTAGTCGATCACAAAAAGAATGTCATCAGAAAGAAGTCCTTGTCATTCCTTCTTAAGAAAATTTTCACTTCCAGAGATGGGTTAAACCATGTTTTACCCGAAACAACATTTGACAAGTCAAGAATGGAGAAGGTATGTTGTGCAAACTAACCGAAAAAACAAATGGACCATATATGCATCTTCTTTAAAACATCTCAACTAATTGTCAAAAGTAAAATACCTTTGTGTACAGATATTATGGTCTATACTGAACAAGAAAATACATCCCCAAAGTGCTACTGCAAAGCCAATGCCAAACAAGTGTTTGACCAGGAAAGACGTACCGATGGATGATCAGAGTGATGACGAAGATGATAGTGAAAGAAGCACTTGGGTTAAGACAGACTCTGAATGTAAGAACCTATTAAGCTTTTCATACTTTTCTTAACTTAAATTCTAGTAGTGGAGATTGATTCACCGTTCTATTATGTTGTGAGTGCAGATATTGTTCTAGAGATTTGATTGGCATCACAATCATCTATCTTGATTTGCATGTACAAATTGGATCTCGGATATTGATTTTAAAGATGAAGTAAGAAAACACATACAAGGATGTTCTGCCGTAAAGAAATGTAACTTTGCACCGACGATGGTTGGTTTTTTTCCGTAACAACAGATTGATGTATTTTCCCTCGAGGAATTTTTATCCTTGAATCTGTCACACAACGAGAATGAATTTGTTAATGTTGGCTTCGATAAGATCTAAAAATTTGTGAGAAGCATTAACTTATTGGTACTGTAATATATCCATCTTTTATAGCCAAAAACACATTTAATTTCCTGGGTTTCTGATCCAAATAGAAAGAATCCAACAATAGCTGAATGTGCTAGAAATGTGTGTTGAAACAATAAATATTGCATCAATCACCAGAACTTGATAGATGACTCAAATGTAGACGCGAAAACAGAAAATTCCCATTGCTACTGCATTTATCCATGGACATAACGGCCTGCTAAAGTCATAACTTGATGGGTTTTGCTAACCGGATAAGCTGACCATATTTGATAAATAAACAATAGCCACACTTGAAATTTTACGTGCTTACAAACATAAAGTGCAAAGGACATGGCCAATGCACCATGCTAATCACCAACTAAACTTACAAATATTCAAAACAACAGATACAAACTGCTCTACAAGCAAGCAAATCTAACCACATTCACAAAGGTCCAATGGGATAGACTGAAGCAAAAGGCTACATTTCCTCTAAACTAAGATAACAGAGCGATGAACCATATAGCAGTTAACTTCAAACCTCACAATCGCTTATTTCATGTAAGGCATGATTGACAGATAATGGCAGTTACTCAACAAGACAAAAGGAAGTTGAAAGTAAAATAGAGGCCATAGCCCCCTTTACTAGCATACCCTCTTCTCTATAAGTTACTAATACTTTCTTAACATAATAGACAGACAAATCATCCAATCAAAAGAAACATTTCGCTAAGCTAAAGCATCATGGCAAGGATATTGACTGATAAATATTTTATTTCTTTAGGTCACAGAAAAGATAAACAATCAAGCAAAGTACGGCGTATACATGCTAAATTTAAGAGAAACCATTTTTAGTTACTTTCTTGATTCAGAGACAACCATAAAAACAGATGTGCAAAAAGATTTGTAAGCCTATGCCATCAATGTCGGGGGAAATGATGTTGGCTGCCAAGAAACTATTAATCTGCAAACTTCAAAGTTAATACTAGCAACCTTTTTTCATAAATCCCTTAAATGAACCTCCTACCCCGGCCCTGACAGCTTCTGTAAAATATTTCACCTGCAAAGGTTACCCATAAAAAGAGTTAAAATCCAAATGTATATAAATAAGACTAGATTATCACATAGTTAATTAACTAGAAAACCTCTTGAAAAGTCTTCTTCAAATCAAATGCGTCCCTGACTCGGTCATTTAAGAACATCCATGTATCATTAAAATCTGAAAAAACAACATCACCCATCATCAATCACTACTATTAATGTATATAAGGAATAGCAGTTAAAGCCCTACAGAACACCAAATCAAAGGGAGGTTAACAAAAAAAAATGTCAAAAGAAATGGCATATCCTGCATCAGTAAGCTTATTCTCATATTTCTTTCAGGGTGGAGCGGTAACATGGCTCAAGTTTTCCCATTTGGAGGTGGTTTATTATATTATAGATCAGTACCCATATAATCTTCTCATAGTAGCCATTAATTGCACAACTAATGACAAATTTTGGCACATCATAAAACTTGTAGCTGGCGGTTGCCAAACGAAATTTATAAATCCACACGATCAAGTATCTAAATCATTTTTAAGTTATGTAATATATAGTTAAAATCCATATATTGTAATTTATTTTTGTTGTTTCAGAGGGGCAGAAGATTATCTAAACTCGCTGACAGTTTTTCCCCAAGTTCAACGAGCACATAAAGATTATACATTAAATGCTCTCGCAGAATTTCCTAGCAAAGTAAATACATACAAAGCAGAAGAGAAGATGGCGCGGAAAAGAAACCTGTGGAGTTATCGGTTAGCATGTAGATTTCAGTTGTCGAGTATATCCCACCAAGAACGGTGCGCTTTAGGTACCAATCGACACCACTCCCTTCATCACTTGCAGCATGACAGAACTCATCCACCAGCATTGCTCGTTGTTTAAAGCTTGTTGGGAAATTTAATGGTTGTGCCTGGATGCTTAGAGCTTGAGGCCACTTTGAAATGTATGGCGCTTGTATTTCTAAACGTGTTTTAACAAGCTTTGCAATGCGCTCGCTTGGTACCAAGTCTTGTAATCCTAACTTTCCAGAGTCGATTTCATCAATAAGCTTTTGCAAGCACTCGTCCATAAAATACTGCGATAAGTGTAAGGGTAACGGGAGGTGTTATCAAAGTGTGTAGTCTTGTAATAGGAATCGCATAATATTTTACTAGTTGTATAGCATATATAATGAAGGCCAGTAGAACAAGTTAAAAAAGAACCTACCTCAACAAGGGCGGCTTCTTTGCGAGGAATAGAGCCGACAATGGAAGGGGAAAGAGAGACGTCGCGAGCACCAGCAATCATGGCTGCCTCACTCCATCCCAACTTAAACTGCAAATTATTATCAGCATTGTATCTAACAAATAAATGAATTAACTAGAGGTGGCAAAACGGGCGGACCAGGTGGGCATGGGCATGGGCACGGGCTAGAACGGGTACGAGCTATAATGGGCACGGGCTTAAACGGGCACATATTATACAAATCCCTTTATAGAAGACGGAAAATGACGAAATAAATTCCTTGGACGTAATACCTCATTTATATTTAAAAAATTAAATATATTATATATATAAGTTTTTCATCAAAAAAGATTATAACTTTAAATATGTGCCCATTTAACTTTTCAATAGGCTAAATGTGCCCATTTCAAAAAAAAAAAAATTTTGGCTAAATATGCCCAAATCTTTTACAAAATACCCAGAATTAGCCCCTTTTTTTTTTTTTTTTTTTTTTTTTGGGCACAAATTGCCAAATCTAGAATTAACAAATAACTAACCACATGAGGAAGAGAAGCGGCGAGCAGTCGAGATTGTTCCTCTTGGTAATTAGTATTAGTTCTTCTTCCTCCTCCTTCTTCATGGCGGCTGCTTGTTGTTGAGGATGACGCATTATTATTATTATCTCCTCCTTCATGTTGACTTGTTGATGAAGAATTATTTTGATCGATGAACGGTTCCGTCGATAGAAACCGACCAAATGAATAATAATAAGGAGGAGGTTTTGTTGTTATTATTCTTCGAATTGGAGACGAAGAATAACTTTGTTTACCATGTATCATCAATGATTTTGAACAAGAAGAAACCAATCGTTTCGCTGCTGATCGATACATTTTTATTGAATTCTAATTGTTTAATTGTTTCTGTTTTGGTTGGTTTTTGATTTTAGGGGCTGGCTGGCTGGCTTTTGTTACTTCCACGTTAGACCCCTCAATTCTTTCCCCTCTTTTCGCTTCACCTATTCCTCCTCCTCCTCCTCTTTATTTATATTTTTATATGTTTGTAAATTAGTCTTATTAATGTAAAATCGCATGCAAATATACCAAATATAATCCATGTATATTTTCAGCTTTTGCATCATAATTCACTATATTTTCAAAGTTATTTAATTAATTTGACATCTATAAGCTCCCATAAGCATCTTTCAATAAGCTTGGGCTTATAGAAGCTTATGAGAAATAAAGCTTATTTTAAAAGATTAAGCTCTTAAGTTTCGCGCTAAACACAACTAAAATCTCATTTTGCTCACTTTCACACTTGTACTTTTTGAGCACTCTCACCGCACACACTAGCCGGAGGTCTTCCTGAAAGCAGTCTCCTTACTCTCGAATTTATTCCGAGGTAGGAGTAGGATATGTTTACATTATACCTCTTTCATAACCCGCCCCAACGTGTATATTTCTAAAAACCTCTCATAACCTGCATGCCAAAATATTTAAAGAAAAGTGAGATCATTATCTTAAAGCTTAACTCTTATCAAATTACATTCTTTTTTTTTTCATAAACACACTTTTTTTTTCCTTTTTTTTTGCATAAACACACTTATTTAAAAACTCTCAAAGTAAGCAATGTGAAAATACTAATTTAACTCTACTCATTATTTCTTCTAATATTATACTTTACACTTCTTTCATGACATAAGTTAAAAGTTATACTCAATACGCAATATTCATTCATTTCATATATGAAACCAGTGTTGCAAAAAAAAACCCTGTAACGTCGATTAATCGCCGCCTAGGCGCTACAAGGCCACCAACTTTCATGATTTGTGTAAATCAGTCAACCATGGTCAATGGCAGTTAAAGGTGGTCAAACTTGCCGGAAATCTGCAAATGTTGCCGGAATTACCCAAAACTCGCCGTAAAACTGTTTTAATAACTTATAGTCGTTGTTTATATCTATTACAAGATGTTTTTAAGGGAAATCTTGTCGGAAACACCTACAATTTGCCGGAAATACCTAAAACTTGTCGAAAATGCCAATCCGATTAATCCCGCTAGACCGATTACAAGCTATAAGGGGGTTGAGCGCCCTACTACCGATTCACGATTTTTACAACTTTGCATCAAACACTTAACCACAATTTCGCAACTATAATTATTTGCACATTTTATTTTCAATTATGTGCGCGGGTATTGTTTAGTATTTGATAAAAAAAATAATACCAAGCACCTCATAATTTTGGTTACTACTCCAACTTTTAAGATGACTATTGAGTTGACTTTTTCATGTGGGAAGAAGAAACACTTAACCCTTCCTTTTACTGGTACCTCCAACCCAACACTCTTCTTCAATTGCATTTTCAGTCGTTTTTTTTTCTTTTTTTTTTTTTTTTTTTTTTTTTTTTTTTTTGGCTGATAACGTAGCATTATTATTTCTCAAAAGTATGTATACTTGTGTTATCATTATCATTTCCAACATAGTAATCTTATATATCGAAATCCTGGCCTTACATGAGCTAGTAGCTAGCTAGTTGTTTAAATGCAACCAAGTGAGTGTTTGAGCTTGTATCGTTATATGGTAAAATGTTGCGTTACACGTAGACAATATCGTTATGACAGTTTGCTTCAACAAATAGCCTCCTTAACTAATAATTAGCATTGAATTTATTTTTCTCTTTTACTTAAACCATGTTTCCATTTAAGATTGTAACCATTTTACCAATCACCTAGCTAATGGTGGTTATCATATCACAAGTTTAGTCGTAAACCCCTTTCAGAAAATTATATACTTGCTAGATGACAATAATTGACTCTAGACTTTATTTGATGGACAAATATAAGAATTGTACCCATGCATGAACATAATTGCGAGGCTTAAATTTGCAATTACACGCTGCTGCAAAATTCATGTTCATTATTTGATCCAGACACCTTTGTTTCCCACACACTTCACTTGATAACTAAATACTCTAAACAAAATAAGATTTATGATTTATGTGGTCTTGCATGTGTGAATTGTACGTCGAGAGCTCTCGTTCCTTGACGACTTGATTCGGCCCAACCCCAACCCCAACCCCAATCAACTTATGGCCTCCTCCTCGATCAGGTCCCCATTTATGTTCCCTATTTCTCAAACACTTACCTCTTCTATTCTTTTTATTGCTTGCTTTAGGTCCATTCTTTCATCTGGATCACTTTCGGTACAAGCAGCTCCAATGTGTAGAAGCCTCTCCATTTCCCCTGTTGACCCACCCAACGATATCTCTGGATCAATTAGCTCCTTTTCTCTCTTCTCCGCAAGAGCTGACTTAACCCATTGGACCACATCCGTACCCCCCTTTTGGTTATTCATATATTGGGACGGGTATTTCCCAGTAATGATTTCAAGGATGATGATGCCCATGCAGTACACGTCGCTCTTTTGGGTAACTTGTTGGTTGAGTGTAGCTTCAGGGGATTTAAAAGCAAACATGCATTGTACCGTTGGGGTGCTATTAAGCAAAGGATGGAAAGCATAATCACTGAGAAGTGGCTCATAGTCTGATCCAATAAGTACATTGCTAGACTTGAGATTCCCATGAGGCAACGGATATGAAGCAAATTCTGAATGAAGGAAGCCCATTCCTCTCGCTACTCCTTTTATTATCTTTAACCGATTGGGCCATGTTAATTCAGCATGGGAATTCCCACGATCACCTGTAAGTAAATACGAATTACACGTTTATACTAGCTTATATGTTTGTAGATTAATTGAAGGAAATGATCGAGGATTGTATAGTAATATAGAGTAGTACCATGTAGAACGTATAGCAGACTGCCTCTCGCGACATATTCAGATACTAAAAGTTTCTCATCTTTCCTGAAATGATATGCCAATGGCGCCAATATGTTTTTATGCCTCAATTTCGCTAACTTTTTCATCTCTGTATCAAACACATCCTTAGTCATCTGATTCATTTCTCTAACCCTTTTAACCACAACTGACACTCCACTCGCCAATGTCGCCTTATATGCAGACCCTAACCCTCCATTTCCTAGCACCTCGGCTGCAGCCTTCATCAAGTCTTGCAACCCAAATACTCCCCTTTCTTCGTTTACCATCACCAAGTCTCCCACTGATTTCCCTGGTAAGGGTCCAGCCACTGATCCCCCTGTTTGTGCCACACCTTTTTGTGATTCATCTTTGTTCTCCTTATTATTGGCGTTGTTATTATTATTGCTGCTGGTACCGGTAGTTGTACCACTACTACTGCCGCTGCTATTGTTATTTGAGTTATTAGGTGGAGCTGTGAAGGTCTTCTTGGTGACGGTTGGGATATTAACAACAGCTTCATCAATATGTCCCTTACCCCATCGTCTATTATCTTGTTCTACATGAGTTGCTCTTGCCAAAATGATCAAGATTAATAGAGCCACAACGACGATCATTATAATCCATTTTGTTGATGATCTTGATTCACTTACTGGCTCTTCTGAATTTGGTCGTTGGTTTGAAGGTTTCTTGCATTCTTTACCAAGTTTTGAACCACAAAGTTCGGCATTGTTCTCAAATACTCTGTTGTCAAACTTATGCAAACTTTTTGGTATTTCACCTTGTAGTTTATTGTTGGATAGGTTAAGGGTGGTGAGAATATCCGCCTCTGGAAATGGAGGAATGTGTCCCGAGAAATCATTGTATTCTAAATGGAGTTCCTTAAGATTCGGCAATTCACCAATCGATTTTGGAATCTGTCCAGAAAAGTTATTATGTTGTAACCATAGTTTCTTTAAGGAGCCCAACGTTTGGAAAAAGTCTGAAGGTATGACACCCGAAAACCAATTACTACCACCGTAAAAAGCTTTTAGAGAACGAAGACGGTTGATCTCAGGCATAGGTCCTGAAATGGAATTGTTTTCAATGCTAATGGCTTTGAGACTATCAATAGCTTCCAAGACGCCAATGTTGGGTTGTCCTTCTAAATCCAAACCTGAGAGGTTAATGGTGCTAATAATGCCATTTGAACATATAATGCCAACCCACACGTTGTTGGGGTCGCATGGATTGGACCCGTCGTCTTTCCAATTGAATAAAGCATCGGATTTTGTAAACGAATTCTTGAACTTAACGAGAGCAAGAGAATGAGGATGTTGCGAGAGACACGGAGAGAAGAAGAGGAGGACGATTATAAGGATGAGGAGGCCGCAAACAACGGCCATGTTTGCTTAAGCCGGGGCCGAGGCGTGAAGAAACAGGTGGCCGTTGTCTGTTAAAGAAAAAACCAAACAGAAACAGTTTGTTTGAATCAGAAAAAAGGTGAGTGGTAAAAATGTAATGTTGGTAATTTTTGTTGAAGATGTTCATGGTGAATAATGTTACTACAAGAGACAATAATAACAATGGTTGGTGGGTAGAAACTGGAAACCGAATGTATAGTCAATTAGATTGTATCTCATGGTTCTTATTTATTTGACATTGTCAAACTTTTCTTTTTTTACGACCACTTGTTTTCATCTCACTAATCTACGTACTTAATTCCTTAAAAATGTTTGTTGCAAACTTGCACCTCACTTTTGCCTCCAATGAGTGACACATAGGCAAACCCGGTTTTACCCAAGGTCTTGAGTTCGATCCTTAAGGATGGCAAGCCTTAGGGTTTTTCCTTCCGAATACTTGTAACGGCCCATGGTCAACATCTCGTTGTCTAGGGTACGTGCAAGGCTTCACTATTATTCAGTGAGGTTTTCCAGATATCGTATCCCGACTGAATGTTCGAGAAAAAAAATGAGTGACACAAGTTTCCTTTTTATTTTTTTCTTTTCCGACACATTTTTAACGATTCAGTCATGGAGTTGAGATCGATGTTTATTATCTAAAAGATGAAATGAACCAATCCTAGCCACTCATTTTTTCATCAAAATAAACGATAAATCGTCAAGTGAAAAAAAATAAAGTTCCGCTCACCTCTAAAATCACTTTATTAGGTACATTGTTGTTACTTTCATTTCTTGTTAACTATATGGTGTGTTGTTACACACTTTCATAGTTAGTTTTCATATCATGATTTTGTGCTTTTTTTCCATTTCACTAACCCATGGGCAACAAATACTAGCGGGCAGGTGACGGGCGTGTGGTAGGTGAGAGAAAAACCACGGGGGCGGGTGATGGATTAGAGGTACCCATGCTCATTGCCCACGGGTGCCATCCCTACTTTAAACTACCTATGTCATGGACGAAACCAAAATCAAATATGACCGGATGCATAAATATATTCGAACGATAATATAATAAAGTTTAAGAGTGAATAAATACACTAACTAAATTACACTAGAAACACATTTCGATTGATCGAGTGCATTTAAAAGTCATTTAAAAAAATCGGTGTTTTTTCAAAACATTTGCTATCGTCGTTAAAAAAAAAAAGTTAAAAAAATAAAAATAAAAAAAATTGCCCCCCACATCTTATTTTTGTGGTTCCGCCACTGCTCTTAAGGTTGTTGTTAAAAAAACCCAATAATTACTAGATGTTCTAGTTTTGACTTGTTTTACTTACTAATATGTAGATGGTTTGTGTATTTATCTTAACCGCGTCACATGGAAGAAGAAGAAGAAGAAAAAAAAAAAAAATCATAATCAATAGTCACCTGAAGTATGTTTTTGACGCATAAGACTTTCTGAATATTTTTTATCTAAATGTTTAGATTATTATTATAACGAGTTGGGCAGCCCGCACGTTGCGGCGGGATGAATTGCAATTATGAAAAACTCTAGTTTTATTGATTGATATAATCATAATAAAGAAAAATTTATAAAATTTGTTGTGATGCACGGAGTCACTGCTTGTATTCAACATTTGGTAGCTTTTTGTAATCCATACTTGCTTCCTCATCGTATCAGTTCAAAATGGTTCCATTCCTGCAACTTTCCTAGCATTTAAGACTTTGCTACATTCAACCAAACTGCTCCATTAGTCACATACCTAAATAAATCCAAAAGTACGGCATATGTCATTGTGCAGAATTTTATACCATAAGTTATGTAGCACCTATCAAGCTACCATATGACTTGTTTGCAATATCCCTGTCCTCATCTACAATCCGAATTAGTGATTTCAGTTCACTATATTTAGCTTACTTATTGGTTACTAAATTTGTTGGTCCAACGCATTGACGCTTAATGGTTATTGTACTATAAGTTGGGTACCAAATATTTATCCCACTGGTTAACACGAAAGACGAAAAAAGGACGCTTACCAGCATGAAATCGAGAAAAAGTCGGATTTATTGTGGCACCGAAGAACGCATGGTATTATCTGCTATTCGAAATTAATCCGCATCCTGAATGGAAAAACACACTAAGAATTGAATACATAAACATACACAATGTTTTAGAGTTCTATTATTTACCTGTTTTTTGTCTAAAACCGAAAACAACACTTATGTTTGGGCGCAATGTTCTTCAAATCTGTGTCCACATGTGACAAAATATCCACACCTGCAATTTCATTATATTTATCAAAAATCCAATAGTAATTGCATTAAAATTTAACATGCTTCTATTATTTTTTTATTCATACCACATAACTTACTTCTTGGTCAATCTAATCTGTGTTAAGTTCTTAACCCAAATTTGTTTTGATCATTTACCAAATCAACACGTAAGGCAGCTGCACATGTTCATACGATTTTGGTAATGACTATTGAAGGTTATTAATTCCTTGATTTGCAAGCTGTAAGTATAATGTCATCCACATATATAAGTAGATAAGCAACCTCGGAACCCTGCCTATAAATAAATAGAGAAGAGTCACACCGACTGTGATAAAATCCAACCCGTATGGCATAACCTGCAAATCTCTGAAACCAAGCACGAGGAGCTTATTTCAGACCATATAAAGATCTCTGCAAAAGACAAACATGTTGAGGATATCGAGAATTAACAAATCCGGGAGGCTGATGCATGTAAACTATCTCGGATAAATCACCGTTAAGAAAAGCATTCTTAACATCAAGTTGGTGAACTGGCCAATTGCGAGATACTGCAAGGCTAAGTACAGTACGAATGGTAGCTGGTTTGACAACAGGGCTAAAAGTCTCATCAACATCGACACCAAGTTGCTGACTACTACCATTAGCAACCAAGCGAGCCTTATGGCGGCTCAAAGTCCCGTCAGCATGAAACTTATGCTTAAATAACCACATAGAGCGAACCATATTAACACCTGTGGGCCTCGGTACAAGAATCCAAGTGCCATTTTTAACTAACGCATTATACTCATCATACATAGCATTACACCACTGAGGGTCTTTTAAGGCGTGAAAAGGGGATTTAGGAATTGGAGAGATGGAGAAAGTGTGTAAAGATAAACGATCAACTGGTTTGACAATGCCCGATTTTGACCGTGTGACCATAGGGTGAGATCGAGGTGGTTCAGTAGGAGGTGGTGGGATGTGTGTCAGGGTGGTTTCGGTGATAGGTTGGGAGGTAGAAGGGTCATTGTTGGGAAGTGGGCTGTTTTGGTTTAGAGGGGATTGAGCAGGGATTGGTGATGGGCTTCGTGTATGGGCGGGTGGAGAGTTGTTATTTGGGTCGTGACTATTGGGCTGAGGGCTATCCATGTTGATAGCTTGGGTGGTGTTAGTGTTATGCTGGGTTTGAAGGTTGGGGGGATCGGATAGAAGGGAGTTGAGAAGGGGGGATGTTGTGTCATCGAGAAAGGTATATGAGGGTGGAGAGGACGGTGTCATAGATCGGTATGGAAATTGTGTTTCGTCAAAGGTGACATGGCGGGATGGGATAATTTTGTTGGTTTCGAGGTTTAGGCAGCGAAAACCACGATGGTATGCTGGATAGCCCAAGAAAATGCAAGGGGTGGCACGGGGTGCGAGTTTGTGGGGTAAGTGAAGGTGAGGGTAGCAAAGGCACCCAAATATGTGTAGGCGTGTGTAGTCGGGAGCTTTGTTAAAAAGGCGTGTAAAAGGGATTTCATTGTTAATTGCTGTAGAGGGTAGTAGGTTTAGAAGGTATGTGGCCATGTGTAGTGCTTCGACCCAAAATGTGGGTGGAAGATGTGCTTGGAACAGGAGGGTACGAATAACATTGTTTATTGTTCGAATCATGCGTTCGGCTTTGCCATTTTGTTGGGAGGTTTTAGGGCAAGAGAATTTAAATTGGATTCCGTGGTTAGAGAAAAGGGTATGTAGTTGATTTGTAGCAATTTATCTCCCACAAAAGGAAATCACAAAAGGTGAGTAATGTGAAAACCCCAGGTTCGTTGTCCCGACGAGGGCGTGAATGGAATTTCGTGTTTTCGGAACGTGAAACGTGTCGTGAATGTGTAAAAAAAGTGAGAGATTTTGATTTTACACTACGAATGATCGAATATCAAATAAAAACAACTAATAAAGCTACGAGTACAAATAATCTACGCATACGAAATCTAAAACGAAAATTTAAATTAAAAACGTACGTTACTAATTTTAAAAAGCGTAAATAAAAAGTGATTTTCTAAATTTTAAAAGCTAAAAATATAAAAATAATTTTTCTAAATTCTAAATATAAAAAGAAAATTTTGAAAAAAAGAAAAATATTTTTTTTGACTTTTTGATAATTTTTTATAAACTAAAAACTATTTAAACTATTTTAAATTTCTAAAAATACTAAACTAATTTTAAAAATCTGAAATTTTTTTTTTTTAAAATACTTAATACTATTGGAAAGTTGAAAAAATTGTAAAAACGAAAAAAAACTTTTAGAAATAAGCTGGAAAATAAGCTAGATGATTGAAATAAGATTATAAAAGAAAAAGAGAACAAAAGGGTTTTTAACTTAAAATTTTGTAGAGTTTAACTAAAAAAAAATGAGTGCAGTGGTAAAAACTAAAGTTGCTTGTGTTTGTGCTTAATGTCCTGGGTTCGAACCTGTGTTTGTGCTTAATGTCCTGGGTTCGAACCCCAGGACTGACAAGTTTTACAACCTATTTTTTTTTCTTGATTTGCTTTTGCAACTGACTCCAAGCATCATTAAACAAAACATACAAGATAAACTCAAACACAATCATACGAGATCTACACAGCTAATAATCAACACAAACATTAAACATTAACTCAAATCTAAATCCAACTCAAACTAAGCAACACTTAAACTATTTTTTTTTTCTTTTTCGCTTACTGAAACACAAACAAGAACAAGAACTAAAAAAAAAACAACTCAAACTGATAAACACAAACACATTCAATAAACCTTAACCGATCCAAATACTAGCACAAACAATAAACACAAATCGCATAAGCACTAAATAACTAACAATAATTAAATAAAAATACGCAGTAACAAAAACTAAATAGAAATCGACATGTATTAAAATTAAAAAGTAAATTACAACTAAAAAATAAAATTACAAATTACCTTAAAAAAAAAGCTAAATAAAACCTAGAGAAAAAAAGAAAAGATGCGGCTGCCTTTAACTATTTATACTAAAAATAATAGGAAACCCTAGCAACGAGTGTGTTTTTGGTGTGTGTGTGTTCCCTTGTGCTCTTTGTGCTTCTTTGTAGACCCTTGGATCGAACGTGGTGACCACTTCTTTAAATCTCGAACGTTGATTATCCCTTAGTGCCTCGGATCGATGATGTGGAGTGGGGGGGGGACCAAGACAAGGTCCATGTGAATGTTTGGCTTGTAGTGGTGAGGTGGAGAGGAGGGGATTAGAGGTCGAATGGGCGGATGTTTAGGGGAAGGAGAAGAAGTTGGGTGGCTGTGGAATTAACATTAGGGATTTTGACCATTGTTTTTGGGGGTTTGACTAATTTTTATCCGGTGTTTAGGTAATATAGAAGGGGGTCGGTTTTGGTTTTTAGTTATGGGTCGGGTATTGTTTAGGTGGATGGGCCGGTTGGGTTTGTTGTTTAGTTTTTGTTAAGTGGGCTTATGGTGGGCCGGTTGGGGTGTGTTAGTTTGTTTAGTTTTGTGAAGTGGCCGGTTGGTGCGATTTTTAGATAGAGTTTAGGATAAATTTAGGGACCAACTTTGTAAATAGGTAAACTTCAAGGACCAAATCTGCTATTTCTCCAAAAATAATCCAAGGGCCATTCTTCAAAAATATCATCTTTGACGAATTTTTCTCCGGCTTCGGCTCTATAAATCTCTTTTCCACGTCTCGTGCTCATTTTCTCGGATTTTACTTGATTTTGTCCCTTTTTTCATGATATCCGTACCTGCATAGAAACAAACACAAAAACACAATATCTTTGGCATTTATGGTTAGTTTTTGGTCGTTTTGGGTCCGGTTTTGGTCAAATAAAAGTATGTGTTTAAGCACATACCAAAATTCCCCCAGACTAAGATATTGACGTGTCCTCACGCAATGTTATAAAAACACGTTTTTGAAACCAAAAATTTCCAATCTCTTTTTACTAACTTTGAGAAGTAGCAAAATTTTCAAAAGAGATTAAGAAATCTTAAGTTCTAAAAACTCCCCGATTTTCCTTTTATTCTATTTTTGTATTTTTTTTATCATAATCATGTGACGGCTTTGTTGACAATCATTATCTCACGATAACTTTTAGGGTCTTCGACGCAGAGACCATAAAGGATAAACGATCGTCGTCCTGATTTTTCACGAGTCCCCAAACTAAGCGTAAAAACGAAATCATTGTCATTTACAAGTTAGATTGCCAACACTACTCATAAAAGCTAATTGTGGACTCTTTGTTCCCAAATTCCTATTTTCCTCTATTTATTTTATTTTTGGTGAGAAATGAATTTCTTCAAATTCTCGTTTCGATAATTTTTAATCCGATAAAGATACCTTAGTTTAGACGCTAAGTAGTTTCCAAACCTTCCCTCGAAAACCGTTGCATACAAAAATGAGGTCCACATCAAGGTCTCTGATTTAACACGATTTTGAGGATATCCCTTTTATTTGCGACCGAAACAACTCATCTACGAGTCCAGAGACGGAAGCCTTTATTAGGACACCCCCGGAGTCGAAGTTTGGCATTTTTAACATTATTAAGCACATTAACGTATTTAGTCCTTGGCCCTTTATAACAATCACAACATCGGCTGCGAACCGGCAAGATGTAGAAAACTTTTTATGGCTTTGGATTATTATTATACATTATCATATTCATTAATTATTTGCCAAACCCCAAGTCCTACGGCTTTTATAACAATCCCAACATCGGTTGCGAGCCGGCAAGATGGAATAGTCTATTACACCGTAACACTGGCAGTACCTTGATGTGTACCCAACTTTCATAAGCAAGAATTCTCTAAGGAAGAAATAAAAACTAATTATCGCCAAAACCAAAATACCTTTAATTATTCCTAGATTACTATTTTTGAGTGAAACAAGCTTATGGGAACAAAAAGCCACAAATAACTTCGATGAGCTTTAAAGAGATCCAACTACTCCACGTTTAGCAATCTAACTTATAAACAACTCTATCATTTCTCGTTCTTCGCAAATTTAAAATCTTAAATAATAAGATCCGCGAATGCTTAGCCTTATAATCAAGCCATGCATATATAAAGTCGATACGGGAACTTGCAAACTCTTGAAAAGAATTCGCATTTTATAGCTCCTTGTGTAAAAGACTAGCACGAGCTTATAGATTATAAACGGTTAAGGAGACAAGCTAGGGCTCAACACGCCCGGTCAAGTCAGAATTTTATTCCTACTCTCACCAGCGGAAAGTCAACAAAAATGTCAAAATTTATTATATTTTTGCAAAAAAATTTTAAAATTTTCTCATTTTTTTAAATTTTTTCAAATTTTGAGGAAAAACGGGGTTGCGAGAGAAAACGACAAAAATGCAAGGCAAAAAATCAAATCGAAAGATTACCCCCCCAGACTAAAACGAGACATTGTCCTCAATGTCTTAAAGGTAAGGGTTCTCCTACATAAATCTAAGGCCGTTTATTAATTATGCCAAAGATAAACGTAAAACGATAAGATTAAGGATATCGGATGAGCAACGAATGATGAAACTCGAGTGGAGAGAAGGCAGAACCATGAGCACGAGAGTCTTCATCATCGGGTAATCCTGAACACAGCACAGAAAACCACGAAACACAACAAATGGAAGAGGAAACCCTCCTCACGTCACTTTATTAGAAAATAGATGGATAAGCATGGGGTGCCTCCCACGAAGCGCTTGTTTTGGTATCGAGTCGGAAAGCTTAGACTCGCCCCGAATTCATTGTCCATGGGGGAGCATGTGGAAAAAGAAATCTCCATCGGACTTTCGTTCAAGATGTTTGGATAAACATTGAAGCATACGAAAGTTCCACTCCGATGAGATACCCACGGTATTTTTAGAAAAAAAGAACCAGAAATGGTAATACCGGGGTCAAAGATGGTATCCTCACTCCCGAAGGAGTGAAGGATGGGAGAAGCCACAGCATATGTGATGAAGAGCATAAAGATTTTGATGATTATCATGAAATACTCTTCATCATCAGCAGAAGTTTTGTTTAGAATCTCGGGCGGGAGGGTCGGGATGAAATCTTCATGAGAAGGTACACCTCCCCCCAGACTAGTATCTTCCTCCAGATCAAAATAGAATTTATCGTAATCCGGAGGAGATAACAAAAGAGAGAGTTCATCGGAGAACTCCTCGTGATAGAGATCATTCAATTCGAAGAGAAATGAATCATATTCGGGAGGAGAGATATGAGCATGAGAAGTGGTACTGCCACTACTCGTCTCCTCCGAATGATCAATATCAAAGTAGAAGGCTTCAAAAGCCGGGATAGAGAAATCAGAATGAGAAGTGGGATTGCCACTACTCTCATCATCAAATATGAAACTCTCATATTCGGGAAAAGCATCCTTGAGCTCGA
Source organism: Artemisia tridentata subsp. tridentata (assembly GCA_021014915.2). Taxonomy (NCBI): domain Eukaryota; kingdom Viridiplantae; phylum Streptophyta; class Magnoliopsida; order Asterales; family Asteraceae; genus Artemisia; species Artemisia tridentata. The sequence continues at coordinate 12,747,305 of CP139508.1, read as the reverse complement.
GCTCCGGAGGATTTGACGGAGTGGGATTGCCACTCGGAGAATTATCCGAGAAAAAAATCATTATCCTTGACGGGGATAGGAAACGAGGAGGGAGAATTGAGCACATAACCAGAAGATGGAGTTGGATTGTCATTCAATGATTCAATCTTAGAAATTAGAAGATTGATATTCAACAATCTTTCACGAAGTATATCATCCTTGATCGTCAGAAGAATATCAGTGTCAATCTCTCCATCAACGAGCTCAAAATGGGGAGGTGATGCCTCAACATAATCGATGTCTCCATAAGAATCGTCATCACTCGAAGTATAATCATCGAAAGAAGTCTCAAAAGTATCGAGAGGAGGCAAATCACATATTTTGTCGGAAATACCCTCGGACTCACTTTGGATTGGGACAAGGTCCTCAACACTAGACTTTATTACTTTGTCCGATTCCGTTGCCGGAATAGTGCTAAGATGCTCGTCCCCCATTATGAGAGAGTCCTCTGGGTCCATCGTCGGTAAGACGGGAAGGATTGCAGCTGACGAATTCTCATAATACTCCTTCATTTGAATGGAATCCTCATCATCATCGTCATTTTGAACGAAAGTATTGCAGAATTGGGCACTCACTTTAGCTGCTTGCTCTACGGTTAGTAATTCTCCAATTGAATTTTCATTGCGAAATTGGGAACTTACTACCGGTTTGTTTCGTGCAGTGCGAACTTTCGATTTATTTTCGATAATCTTCATGAGGTCCTTTGGAGTTCGACAATAGATATTGCCACCGGCGGCAGTATTAAACGAATCTTGATCCGATTGAGTTAAAGCATTATAGAATATATCAACTTGTTGCAATTCCGAAAAACCGTGATGTGGGCATTTCCATTTTAAATCTTTGAATCTCTCCCAAGCCTCGGCAAAAGTCTCATCAAAACATTGTTGAAAATTCATGATTTCTTTTCTGAGCTCAAATGTTTTGGAATGAGGATAAAAACGATTTAAGAACTTTGATGCAAGATCATTCCAAGTGGTGATGGAGTTAGGAGGTTCATAATCAAGCCATTTCCTGGCTGCTCCTTTAAGTGTCAACGGAAACAAGATTAACTTCACCGCATCATCAGGCACTTGATGTAGTTTGAAAGTTTCAGTTATTAGAAGAAATCTGCTGATGTGTGAATAAGGATCATCATTTTCAAAACCATGGAAAGGATTTATGAAATTAAGTAACTCGACGTTTATTTCATATTCATTCGCAGGAATTGGTGGAATAACGATGGCCTTTTCAAATCGAACAGGTATGCGTAGTAATTCCTCCATAGAACGCGTGTCTGCCATAAGAATTAAACAATATAGAGGGATAAGAGGAGAAGAATTAAACGGTATGAGAGGGTGAAGAGATAAGAATTAAACATATAAGAGGAGACGAAGATTATTTTTGGGTTTTTAAATTTTGGAAACATTGAAAATCACAAAAGAAAAAGGAAAAATAATTTGGAGAAGAAAGTCTTTTTGGGTTTTCAAGGTTTTTTCAATTTTTTTTGGATTTTTGACAAAAAATATTCACAAGATATATACGAAACTTCACGAGGAAGGTTCTTCAAAACACGAATCGAGAAACAAATTCACGAATTCACTTCAACCCTCCCCGGCAGCGGCGCCAAAAATTGATTTGTAGCAATTTATCTCCCACAAAAGGAAATCACAAAAGGTGAGTAATGTGAAAACCCCAGGTTCGTTGTCCCGACGAGGGCGTGAATGGAATTTCGTGTTTTCGGAACGTGAAACGTGTCGTGAATGTGTAAAAAAAGTGAGAGATTTTGATTTTACACTACGAATGATCGAATATCAAATAAAAACAACTAACGAAGCTACGAGTACAAATAATCTACGCATACGAAATCTAAAACGAAAATTTAAATTAAAAACGTACGTTACTAATTTTAAAAAGCGTAAATAAAAAGTGATTTTCTAAATTTTAAAAGCTAAAAATATAAAAATAATTTTTCTAAATTCTAAATATAAAAAGAAAATTTTGAAAAAAAGAAAAATATTTTTTTTGACTTTTTGATAATTTTTTATAAACTAAAAACTATTTAAACTATTTTAAATTTCTAAAAATACTAAACTAATTTTAAAAATCTGAAATTTTTTTTTTTTAAAATACTTAATACTATTGGAAAGTTGAAAAAATTGTAAAAACGAAAAAAAAACTTTTAGAAATAAGCTGGAAAATAAGCTAGATGATTGAAATAAGATTATAAAAGAAAAAGAGAACAAAAGGGTTTTTAACTTAAAATTTTGTAGAGTTTAACTAAAAAAAAATGAGTGCAGTGGTAAAAACTAAAGTTGCTTGTGTTTGTGCTTAATGTCCTGGGTTCGAACCTGTGTTTGTGCTTAATGTCCTGGGTTCGAACCCCAGGACTGACAAGTTTTACAACCTATTTTTTTTTCTTGATTTGCTTTTGCAACTGACTCCAAGCATCATTAAACAAAACATACAAGATAAACTCAAACACAATCATACGAGATCTACACAGCTAATAATCAACACAAACATTAAACATTAACTCAAATCTAAATCCAACTCAAACTAAGCAACACTTAAACTATTTTTTTTTTCTTTTTCGCTTACTGAAACACAAACAAGAACAAGAACTAAAAAAAAAACAACTCAAACTGATAAACACAAACACATTCAATAAACCTTAACCGATCCAAATACTAGCACAAACAATAAACACAAATCGCATAAGCACTAAATAACTAACAATAATTAAATAAAAATACGCAGTAACAAAAACTAAGTAGAAATCGACATGTATTAAAATTAAAAAGTAAATTACAACTAAAAAATAAAATTACAAATTACCTTAAAAAAAAAGCTAAATAAAACCTAGAGAAAAAAAGAAAAGATGCGGCTGCCTTTAACTATTTATACTAAAAATAATAGGAAACCCTAGCAACGAGTGTGTTTTTGGTGTGTGTGTGTTCCCTTGTGCTCTTTGTGCTTCTTTGTAGACCCTTGGATCGAACGTGGTGACCACTTCTTTAAATCTCGAACGTTGATTATCCCTTAGTGCCTCGGATCGATGATGTGGAGTGGGGGGGGGACCAAGACAAGGTCCATGTGAATGTTTGGCTTGTAGTGGTGAGGTGGAGAGGAGGGGATTAGAGGTCGAATGGGCGGATGTTTAGGGGAAGGAGAAGAAGTTGGGTGGCTGTGGAATTAACATTAGGGATTTTGACCATTGTTTTTGGGGGTTTGACTAATTTTTATCCGGTGTTTAGGTAATATAGAAGGGGGTCGGTTTTGGTTTTTAGTTATGGGTCGGGTATTGTTTAGGTGGATGGGCCGGTTGGGTTTGTTGTTTAGTTTTTGTTAAGTGGGCTTATGGTGGGCCGGTTGGGGTGTGTTAGTTTGTTTAGTTTTGTGAAGTGGCCGGTTGGTGCGATTTTTAGATAGAGTTTAGGATAAATTTAGGGACCAACTTTGTAAATAGGTAAACTTCAAGGACCAAATCTGCTATTTCTCCAAAAATAATCCAAGGGCCATTCTTCAAAAATATCATCTTTGACGAATTTTTCTCCGGCTTCGGCTCTATAAATCTCTTTTCCACGTCTCGTGCTCATTTTCTCGGATTTTACTTGATTTTGTCCTTTTTTTCATGATATCCGTACCTGCATAGAAACAAACACAAAAACACAATATCTTTGGCATTTATGGTTAGTTTTTGGTCGTTTTGGGTCCGGTTTTGGTCAAATAAAAGTATGTGTTTAAGCACATACCAAGGTGATTGTTATCGAACTCACCACCATGATCACATTGGAAACTTTTAATTTCGCATTTGAATTGGTTTTTAACATAATTAGAAAATGTAAAAATTTATCGAGCATGTGAGATTTATTACGGAGAGGGTAAATCCATAGATAATGAGAGAAATGATCAAGAAACAGTACATAATATTTGAAACCACCAGAGCTAACAATAGGAGATGTCCATAAATCAGAGTGAATAATATCAAAACAATGTTCAACAATAGAATCTGAGCTATGAAAAGGGAGCTTCACATGTTTGCCAAGTTGGCATGCATGAAAAACATGTGGAGACTTTTCTTTATTACACGAAATAAATTGACGAGACACAAGAGAGCGTAGCACTTCGTCGCCGGGATGACCGAGACGTTTGTGCCATGTAGAGGAACTTGTGGAGACAAAAGCACTGGGGATAGAAGGCTTGGTGACGGGATAGAGATCACCCGAGCTGTCACATCGAAGGAGGATATGGCGAGTCAAGAAATCCTTCACAGAAAAACCAAAAGCGTCAAATTCGATAGGGCAATTATTATCCCTAGTAAACTGACGAACAGAAATGAGATTTTTAATTATATTGGGTGTGACAAGAACATTATGAAGGTGAAGGGGGAGATGAGGGGATGGAATAATGCTATGTCCAGTGTTCGTAACGGGAATAGAGTTACCGTCACCAACATGTACAGATGGGAATAAACGTGTGTTAAAAATGGTACTTAAATTATTTGTACTGGAATTTAAATGAGATGATGCACCTGTATCCATGTTCCATGTCGGGTCTTGTAGAGTCATGGTGCTAAACGCAGTCGGAAGGGTAGTAGCTTGCGAGGGGTACTGTTGTGGTGCGGGTCCAAAGGGGCCAGGTTGCTGCTGTTGTATAGGGGCTGAAAATTGAGCCTGTGGGAGGTTGGGTTGGGCCACGAATTGGGAGTGGGTTGGAGCAGCGCTGGATGGTTGAGGGTAGTGGTGGAGTTGGGGCAGTCGTGGTTGGGTCAGTCGTGAGTTGTAGAGGCCAGGAGGAACCCATGTTGTGTTGTTCGAATGAAACTAAGCCAAGGCAGGGGATCGACTAGGTTGACTGTTCCCAAAAGGTTTGGTGTTTAGACCCGTACGGTTCCTATGATCATGTATAAATTTACACCGATCCCCAAACTTGCAATTACCCTTGTTAAAATGGTTGCACAGTTGGGGAAATTCTTGGGATTTATTTTGTGAGTTTGAGGAGGTAACTTTGTTGTTTGCTTTTGTGGCCAAGAGAACAGTGGGTGAAGAAGTCGACCCTTCCAAAACAGTACCAACAATTTGTGCTTCTTTTATTGTTGATTCCTCAAGTAATAACATGTTTCGTGTGGTTTCAAAGGAAGGTAAAGGTTCACGATGGCGTATTATTTTCACTATGGTTGTGAAGCGAGAGTCTAAACTATTAACAGCATAGATAACCAGGTTTTTCTCACTTACCGGTGAACCAAGATTCTTGAGTCGATCCGCCATGGACTTTATTTTGGTGCAATATTCGTTGATGGTCATGTTGCCAATCTTGATGGAACGAAGTTCATTGTCTAGGTTGATAGCCCTAGCGTCTTTGTTGTCATGAAACAGACTTTCGAGTTGATCCCACAAGTCTTTTGCAAAGCCTGGTGTTGAGACGACCTGTTCTTGTAAGGAATCACATAGAGAGCCTAGGATCCACATTTTAATGAGATCATCAAGCTTACACCATTCACGGTCGTGAACACTTGAGGATGCCTTTTCTTCGATGTGATTTTTGAGACCGAGACTTCCAAGGTGAATTTTGAAAAAGGAACTCCAAGAATTGAAGTTATGTTTCTCAAGGTCTAGTTTGATAGGGACCTTGTTGGTGATACTAAAAGGGATGAGTTTCTCAGCGTTTGGTGGTGGAGTGTTGTCATCACCGGCCATGGGTGCCGATATTTTGAGTTAGGGTTTGAGGGAGGGCGGCAGTAAGATGGGGGAGGGAAGAGGGATCCGAAGTTTGAGGGAGATAAAAGAGGGAAAGGAGCGTATTATTGATCCTGGCTTGATACCATATTGAAGGTTATTAATTCCTTGATTTGCTTGATTACAATCAACCGTATATAAAGATTTACAAGAGGATTCTAGACTACTACATGTGGGCTAGGCCTATACAAAGATAAATGGGCTCAATAATATAATCGTCTAATAATGACGTGTTGCTGGCCTTTGAAAACAATCAAAAAAAATAGTCGATATTATAGAAATAAGGCTAACCTTATTCTTTTGGCCGATGAAAGATGGTCTATTATACTCCTCAAGCATATCTTGCACACGAATACCATCCATCTCCACCGACCTAAACACAAAAACCACAAAACATCACCAACAATCCCTGTAGACGTTACTGTAGGCGTACTCTTGCGGACAGTTTAAACAACACAAATACGGCAAAACACGTATATCACAAAATTACTGATAGATTTCTGCCAACTTATTTGAATCAAGTATCATTGTATGAAAAAAAAAAAAAAAAAAAAAAAAAAAAAAAAAAAAAAAAAAAAGGCTAATGGGTCAACATAAAATGTTGTGGTTCAGCACAACCTGACCCGTTTTCAGCCGTCTGCCAACCCACCCCTTATTGCGGTCGGTGTCGTACCCATGACCCCTAAGGAATTTCTCAACTTGCAAAATACGAATAGAGGAAATGTTTATAATTTGGTCACTACACCGAATACCAGTTTTCACTTTTCTATATTCAAATGTCTGTTATGACCTATGACCCTACAACAATCTAAAATTTGAAAGTGTGCGTAGTACCCTTTTTGAGCTTGAACCCGGTGACATTGAGAATGGGGCTGTTTGAGATTGCAGGCCAAACAGGGAAGGCACAGTCATTTACAATGGTTATAGTAGTCCTTGTAGCTCCTGCAAATGTGGCAAAAAATAAATCCAGTCCTGAACATATATTAATATGTGTGTGTTTTATGATATCAGAGGATTAAATTTACCATTAGAAAACAGCGATAAGAATAAAAGAAAGCTAAGAATATGAAGATGCATTGTTACATGAATGCGTATAGAAGTTGCTAAAATCATTGTACAAAGCAAGAAATGATAGCTCCCATAATGTTTGGACGCAAATAATTTTGGATTACCATTAACTAAAAAAATATAAAAATCCGAGAGTGATAGGTTTTCCAGTATACAATAAGCTATTAAGAGCTTGATATAATACTCCCTAATTAATATAGTCAGAAGATATCCGAGAGTGATAGGTTTTCCCATATACAACAAAGCCACAAACCAGTTATGTTTACAATATCTGACTCGGTATTGATAAAGTATCTGCGCGGTTGTTATGAATCAAACCAGTTATGTTCGAAAAAAAAAAATTTGAAAAAAAAGTTTTTGAAAAAATATTTTCAAAAAAAATTGAAAAAAAAAATCAAAAACTTATTTTTTTTTTTAACTTTTTTTTCAAAAACTTTTTTTTTCAAAATTAAAAAAAAATAATAATTTTTTTTTCAAAAACTTTTTTTTTCAAATTTTTTTTTTCTAATTTTTTTTTTCGAAAATATTTTTTAGAAAAAAAATTTTATAAAAAAAAATTTCGAAAAAAAGTTGTAGAAAAAAATTTTCAAAAAAAATAAATTCAAGGACCACAAGTAATGATTATACGAATTCAAGGACCAAACATATAATTCACTAATGAAGTTGGTTAAGGAAAGTTAGTAAAAAACCTAAATCGACTGAAAATTTTTGTTGGGGGCATTTTTATGCAAGAAAAAAAGAAGAGCACTTGATTAAAAACAGACCCTAAATTTAGTGACTTTTTGTGCATTTGCCCTAATAAAAAAGGTCACAAGGTTGAAACCTTGAAGAAACGATTAAAGTTTTACCCAAATAAAAATCATTCTTAAAAGGAAGAAATGAAAGTTTATAGTAAGTCTTTTGAATAGAAGAAGATAACCAAATAATAATAGCTTTTACAAGATATAAGCACGGGTTAAAATCAAGTATTGGCAGTTTTGAATTGCAATAAAAGCTTGAAGAAAGAAAAATAAAAATGATATATAAAAATAAAATTACCAAATTTAATGTTTTCCATGAGTAGGGGAAGGTTTAAAACAAATGGAGCAATCATCAAATTGACATCGATTCTTTAAACGAATGATACCATCTGTGATGTCATGGTGATGTCATGGATTCTTAGCCCAATTTCAGCCCAATACATGAGTCCACGATAAAAGGTTTCTTAGCCAAATCTATGTTTTATTTTATTTGATGACGTCATTAGTTTCGATGATATTATAAGGGTTAGCGCTCCTATAGTTGATAATGAGAAAGACGGCGCCCGCCGTGTTGCGGCAGGACTTTTTGGCGTTCATTTGTGGTGGTGTTGTTGTCTAATGGAAAAATATGTGTTGGCAAACACATCGATTAAACTAACTGTGGGTCTACGTAAAGATTTGTTTAATTAACATTACAATCCGTTAGTAACTTAGATACTCACCTGAATGTATGTCAATTCCAAGCATTTTAGGGCATCCCAACTTTTTTGCTGAAAAATACGTAATCAGGCTCAAATAAAATTGTGCCAAAAAAAAAAAAAAAAAAAAAAAAAAAAAAAAAAAAAACATCGCGCAAAAGCAAATATATCATTTTTTTTTGCTTAATTTTTTTTACTTCTTTTTGGGCTGGGCTGTTACTAATTCTTTGGGCTATGCTAAAAATTTTTAGTATTTTATTATTTGCAAATACGAGGCGGTGTCAAGCCCGTGCGTTGCACCAATTGTGTCTAAGTGTTCATAGCTTAATGGTTGGTACTCATTAGGTTTACACTATTTAAAGTAATTACTTTACTTTAAAAGAGTACATCTGAAGAGGTTTTTTGCAAGATAGTATATTTAAATGAGGCTTTTCACATGTAATCTTTTAATATGACGTAAATTATTTTTGGCCTATTTATTTGGTACTTTTGTCATAGTGAGTTATAAAACGATTTGTACTTTGAGATATTTTGTTTTCAATGGCAGATAGAAAACTAACTTGAATATAAGAACCATTAGTTCATCCCCCTATATATCAAGTTATATTTACATTCATGTGGTGACTAACACGAAGATTAGTTTTAGCCAGTTGCCACGATTTGCACGGGCCATTGAGTATTCTAAAGTATTTGTAATGTGTGGTATACGGATGAATTGAAATGGAAGTCATGTATATAGTTTGTAAGAGGCTATTTTACATCCTCATCATGGTTACAATTAATGCATATAAGAACATCAAAAGTCAAAAACGTTTGTTACAACTACTTGGTAAGAGCTTCTTAATTGCAATGAATGCAAATGAACATGATGAGTCTATAAACAGTTTCACCATCAACTTCTAAACTGTTAGACTCGCTTTTTTTATAAAGATGTTGTCACTCTCGTGAATTGGACTAGGTTTGTATTAAGTAGCTCACGCAGGGACTACTTATGATTATTTGGCAAACTAGGGATGTAAAAGAGCCTATAAATACCCCACATGTCTCTCCATGTGGGGTGTGGGAGTATTGTTTCATCTCATTTGTTTCTTTTAATAAAGCAAACATTTGACAGATTTCTCTCCACCCTCTCACTACTCTCTCTCTCTAAGATGAACATCTTCATCTTTCACAGCCAACCAAGGCCACCCGAACCACGAAATACATGAATCTTGATCTCTACAATTGGTATCAAGAGCTAACCGGGGGAGATTCTTGGTGAGTTTACTGATTTTTGTGGTTCGTTCATGTGTATTAGGCTGTTTTTATCTTCTTTTTAGTCACTGGAAAATTTTTTTTTCCGGTCATCGGAATTTATTTCTGTTTCATACGAGAAAAAACAAGCCTAGTAGTGGTCTTATGTATCTTTAATCCGTGAAATGTGGTCCGGTTTGATGAATATATGGTCGAGTTTATGCTCGAAATGGGTATTAGGATCAGATTCGGGTTGCAAAAAGATGGTCGGAAAAGTTGGTCGGAATTTATGGCCGGAAAAGTGGACTATCGAAATTGTACTCAATTATTGATGGGAGGTGGGGTGAGTGGTGACAGTTGCTGCATTATTGGATAAGAGTGTGAAAAAGTCAAGAGTGGTTAAAAGCTGGCAGATCTCGAAATTGCCAAATTGTCTCGAAATTGGCAAAAAGTTTCGGAATTGCTCATTTTATCGAAATTGCAGAATTATCTCGCAATTGGTCATATCTCTCGCAATTGCAGAATTATCTCGCAATTGGTCTTTCGAAATTGCATTTAACTATCGCAATTGGCACTTTTTCTCGCAATTCAAGACTCTTTCGGAATTGGTGACTTTTATCGCAATTCATGATGTTTCTCGCAATTGGTTTCGCAATTGGGGAGTTCTCTCGCAATTGGTTTCGCAATTGGGGCACTTTATCGAAATTCACCAATTTCTCGCAATTGCCAACTGTTCCTCTCGCAATTCATTTCTTTCGTAATTGCGAAATATGTTCACTATTATAAACCTTCCACTTTGAAACCCTTCAAATTAGTATCCCTTCAAAAAAAAAAAAAAAAAAAAAAAAAAAAAAAAAAAAAAAAAGAGTTTTTTGGCGGGAAAATGGGAGTAAAATTTAATTTTTTCAGGTGATTAAACGTTCAATTTTTACGCGAGATTCAAATTTTGGTATAATAGTGAAAATTTTGGCCCAAAATTCAAATTTTTTGGTCAAAATTCGAATTTTTTAGGTGAAAATTGACGTCAAAATCTGTTATACTCAAATTTTTCTAGCCTTCTTGTAACGGCATTTCCTTGTGTATTTCAAATTATGTCAAAAAAAAAAAAAAAAAAAAAAAAAAAAAAAAAAAAAAAAAAAAAAAAAAAGGAGGGATATAGGGTTACCATCGCAACAATCACGGGGATACATCGTTCACGGCTTATATGGTTAAGAAGAATGACTACGGGAGAAGAATGGTATTATTGAGTTGATTTTGAAGTAACATTTTTCGTGCGTGTGTACTTATTTATCTCAAAGTCTAGAGGTTGGTTGGATGCATGACTTTGTGAGATACTTGTTTGTGCACTCATGGGAATAGTGATTAAGTCTTGGGTTATCTAGTTTTCATAGGTCAAGGGGAGGATGGACGAAGACCTAGTTAACTATCACTTAAAGGAGATACGTTGTAGTACTCAGTGTCACACAAAGATGTGGATAATTCAAGAGAGGTTCATATACAGTTAAGGAAGGTTGGATGGGTATATGAAACGACCTATGCTTTAAGGAGTTACGTTGTAGTGCTCAGTATAGGTTCTTAGTCACATTATCGTACAAGATTAAGTCACATTTGAGGGGAGGTGTTTACTTCTTGTTCAAGTTGGTCATATCGGGTTATCTCCACATGTGGTTATTTATTAGAAGCCGGTGAATTTTACGGTTGGTTTGAGAGACGTATTGAGAGTATTTTTCAACATATTCTCACGATAATTAAGCTTCGACGGGTTGTCGACGTGCTTTTATGGATTTAATATTGCTTCAAGTTAAAGGTACTCCAAGCCATGTACATTATTATATGATGATTACGATGACTCGCAATCATCAGGAGGGAGAAGTACGCCCTTAGGAGGGAAAAGGAAATGGAGAGAGAAGTACGGCTTATTACCTACTTGGATGCAATTACTTTGTGAGATATGTTAATGCTCCCGAACGACAACCATTGTGCTTACAGTCTCCGCTGCGTGTTTAAAAGGCTAAAGAGAGTTGTCGTTTCAGGAGGGAGCAGAAAAGAATAAAGGGCTCACTAGTTAGGAGGGAGTAATAACCTAACTAGTACATTACAGTTGAAGTTCAGAGCTACAAGTATTAGTGCCGTCAGCACAAAGATCGATGCCGCGATCTTCGGACTAGAGAACTTCAAGTCTGCCTCAGGATCTAGACTACAGAGACTCTGCACTTCAGCAAAAGTTTATTCTTGTAATTTACTTTGTATTGTTTATAGGTCTCATTGTAACCATTCACTTGTGACGACATCTTGGAGGGAGATTGTTAGACTCGCTTTTTTATAAAGATGTTGTCACTCTCGTGAATTGGACTAGGTTTGTATTAAGTAGCTCACGCAGGGACTACTTATGATTATTTGGCAAACTAGGGATGTAAAAGAGCCTATAAATACCCCACATGTCTCTCCATGTGGGGTGTGGGAGTATTGTTTCATCTCATTTGTTTCTTTTAATAAAGCAAACATTTGACAGATTTCTCTCCACCCTCTCACTACTCTCTCTCTCTAAGATGAACATCTTCATCTTTCACAGCCAACCAAGGCCACCCGAACCACGAAATACATGAATCTTGATCTCTACATAAACCATAACTATAGTCATTAAGACTCAACATTTAAGCCTTAACGAAGATGTGGCTCATGTATCGACGTATCGTGCATACATATCATCGGCATGCCACTACTGCTATCCATGGTTATGTACTGCTTATACCATGTTTGTACTCCTTCTCATCTGTGATTCGTACTGCTATCAAAGTTAGTTCATAATGCTATCAAAGTTAGTTTGTACTATCGAAGACGGTTTGTACTGCCACATCCACAACTTAGTACTGCTCGATGAATATCGATTCTAGCTAAAAGCAATATAGGTGGAATTCTTCATAGTACTGCTCGATGAATATCGATCCTAGCTAAAAGGAAAGACAGGTTCTTTAATAAACTTTTGAACTAATAACTAAACAAATACACATTCTAAAATAAAATTCTAAAAACATATCTTGTAATAGTTGGTCGACTTAGCTGTTGTTCTCAACTTATAACCCAATGGTGTACATCTGATGACATTTTCAGACTAAATTAAGACACAATGTGTAACACCCCAACCCGACAAAGGTAAAGATATCACAACAATGGTGGCATATCAGAAGTCACAGAACATTCAATAAATAAAACCTCATAAGTCTTAACATTAAATCCAAAATAAGTCAACATGACTTAAATCAAAATGCAAGACAAAATAGCTTAAGTACAAAAATCCAATGTTCAAATGCCTAAACAACGGCATAATAAAATAAATAGAAGTTCAAATGGTAAAGCTAAATAACTAAGGTCGACTCCGAAATAAATCGCTCTCATCCCAAAGCTAACCCAGCTCCTAGCTTAAGTACCTGCCGCAGGAAAAGAAATGCGGCTGAGCTTCAAAAGCCCAGTGAACAGATATATAGATAACGGAAACAAATAGCAAGTAGCAAATACAAAAGCAAATCAGGAATACGAAATCATACCGATACGAAATCAAAATGAAAGGAATGAGAAATGAATCATGAACGAAAGAAAAGAATAAAGTGAAATAAGATTTAGAAAACAAAACACAGCAATTCATCACGAGCCCAGACTACTTACGATACCATAGCATACTAATATAATAAAACATACCTGTGTAGAGTGATCAGCTCTCAGACAAAAGTGAAAGACGTGTATCGCACACACAATCAGTCACCAGATATAATAACATATAACATATACAGATAACAGGTCAAATCTAGAGTGCACCCATACGCCCCACAGACAAATCAATAATCATAAATATAATGGCCATAGCAAATAAGTAAATAAGGGACGGAACAGGTCATCACTCTCCTGCCCTAGAGTCATGTCAGAGGTGCGTCAATGACATGGACATGAAACCCTCATGTCTAGTGATTGGCTCGTAATATTAAACTGTAGAACAAAGGTCGGGCATACTATCAAATAATCAAAATATTATCTTAAGGGTACATGGCAAAAGATTTCAAATCAACGATCACATCGAAAGTTCATAACAAAAGGGAACATAGCAAAGGTATAGGGAATCCTAATAAGGAAATGAATTCTGAAAGAAAAGAACTGAAAAGCCCTTACTGAAAGGACGGAATATCTGTACCTTATTAGTTCAACAGAAAGGAAACAAACACGAAGCTGAGATTAGGGTTTCTCCTTCTTCACACCTAAGAAGTAGAAGACGGAATTATGAATTATTCAAACTCAGATTATTACTTTTAGTTTTACCTTTCCATTTGTAACTTTCCAGATTTAGTAATATGTTAATATTCCAGATTTAGTTAAGTTCCTATTTCAAGATCATTATGGAATTAAAGTACCCTTTTATCAAGTTACAAAAGTTCAGGGTTAGTTATGACCATTTTCATAGTTTAGGGTTTTAATTGAAATTTCATTAACTTCAAAGGTTTAAAATGAAAATACTTTAATTTTACAAATTTGCAGAACCTCACCTCAGAATTATATGAAATACGAATTTGACCCTCAAAATTTAATAATTACACAATTAGTCCCTTAACTTTACAAAACTTGCAATTTAAATCATAATTTATTTATAATTACATATCAATCCCATAAATACTCAAATTTACCCATTACACCCTGAATGACATTATTTACTCAAAATAACTACAAGTTTCCCAAATTTACACTTTTAGTCCTTCTATTTTAATTAGTTGCAAATCGACACTTATAAATATAGTTAATTCATTTTCTTGCACATTTACACTTAGAACCCTCAAGTTATATTTTTCTCACATTCCTACTGACTTATATGACATTACAAAAATATCCCAGAAGTTTCAAAGTTGACAAAACAAGCCCTTATACTTTTAAAAACAAACCGTATAACCTTTTATTGCACCAAAACAAACCCTAGTTTTAACCAATCATTAAACCATCATGACATCATCATTAAAACATTAATTACATCAGATCTATACATATTAACCCTAACCCTAATCCATTCTAGGGTTTTCTTCTTATTTTCTTCATTTTTCATATAAACCGATTATGAACAATAATTCACATCAATTATTTTGAGCTTCTATAAATCATGTGGTTATTTTTATAAGCTTATATTATCAGTATAGAACATATAAAAATTATAGTTGCACCTCAGAAAAATCGTATGACATTATTTGGAATTCATGTATATTTTAACTCTTACAAATTCGTACGCCTTGTTTAACTTGCATGATCCATGTTCGACATTTTTAATGAGTTATATACAATATATAGATCATTAGAAAAATGCTAGTTCAATTATAGAACGTAAGATTTAGTCGTATTATTTTATACCTATCGAGCGAAGTAGATCGGACAAGAAAGGTGTACCACGATCGAACAAAGGCTTCCACAACTCGACTCCTATTTTTCCTAGCTTACTTACACTCTGATCAACCCCAGAAAAATGCTAGCTCATGTCCAGAAGATCGAATGAAGGTATGGTCGAATTATGTGTGTGTCGATATTTAGGGTTTCGGCAAAATAGGTTTTACAAAATAATAAATTGATTTTGTATATAATAATAACTGACTAGGAGGGGGGATATACTCAGGAAATTTGGCCCATAAGTTAGCTCAAGATCACACTTTGATTTTGCATATAATTCCTTAATTTATTTTGTAATTATCTAATTAAAATGATTTTGCAAAATATATATAAAGTTTATTTAATTAAATTTTCGGACCATGCATATGTATATATGTGATTTTGTAATTTTTGTACATTCAATATAATGTAATGTTATCCCAGAATTTTAATTACTTGATATGCAGTTCGTTTTCAGAAGTTTGGAATTAATTCAGAATTGTTATAAGTGATTTATTAAGTGTTATGGCTTCAGGGGTAATTTGGTCATTTTATAGGTTATCTGAATTTCAGGTATTACAACTTCTTCCCCACTAACAAAAAAATTTCGTCCTCGAAATTTGCAGGAAGTAGAAAGCAAAAGAAAGCGGGAAACAAACAAAGGAGAACGGAAAACAAAACAAGGACATACCGAATTAAAACGAGAACTGCGGATAACTAGCTCGTATTGACTCTTCAGTTTCCCAGGTAGCTTCACGCTCCGGGTGATTCTTCCAAAGAATCTTTACGAACGGGATGACTTTGTTTCTCATGACTCGTTCCTGACGGTCCAGAACCGCTTCCGGTTCTTCAGACAAAGACATATCAGGCCGGATCTGATCAAGTGGATAAGATACAACATGCAGTGGATGATAATTGTATCCTCTCAGGAGAGATACATGGAAAACATTATGCACATGAGATAACTGGGGAGGTAAGGCCAAACGATAAGAAACCTCCCCAATACGCTCCAGGATTTCGAACGGTCCAATAAATCGAGGACTCAACTTGCCCTTGATTCCAAAACGCCTGACACCACGGAAAGGAGATACTTTCAGGAATACCCGATCACCTACGATAAATTCTAGATCCCGACGGTGCTTATCAGCATAGCTTTTCTGGCGAGCACGCGACTCTTTCAGTTTCTCTCTAGCAACAGCTACCTTTTCATTTGTGATCTCAATCATCTCAGGTCCTTCAATCAGACGTTCACCTACTTCATTCCAACAAACAGGAGCCCTACATTTCCTACCATACAACATCTCGAAGGGAGCCATTCGAATACTCGCATGCCAACTGTTATTATACGCAAACTCTACCAAACACAAGTACTCATCCCAACTACTTGCCCATTCCAACGCACAAGCTCTTAACATGTCTTCCAAAGTCTGAATGGTCCTCTCAGACTGACCATCAGTTTGGGGATGAAATGCAGTACTAAACTTAAGGCGAGCGCCCCAAGCTTTATGAAGTCCCTTCCAAAAACGCGAAGTGAAACGAGGATCACGATCTGAAACAATAGACGAAGGCATACCGTGCAATCGCACAATCTCTTGCTGAAAAACTTCCGCCAACTTACTAACACTAAAGGTCATACGGATAGGTAAGAAATGAGCAGATTTAGTTAGCCGATCAACGACCACCCAAATCGCATCATGTCTTTTACGAGTAACAGGCAGACCACAAACGAAGTCCATGGAAATCTCATCCCATTTCCATGTAGGAATTTCCAAAGGTTGTAATAGACCACTAGCTCGCTGATGCTCAATCTTAACTTGCTGGCAGGTCATGCATTTAGCGACAAATAACGCCACATCTTGCTTCATACCGTTCCACCATAAATGTTGCTTAAGATCCCGATACATCTTGGTAGAACCAGGATGGATAGCGAAAGGAGAACTGTGAGCCTCAGTCAACACAGCCTCATGCAATTCGGAATCATTAGGCACGCATAAACGATCCTCATACCAAACAACTCCATCGTCATCAACTCTAAACTCAGTTTGCTTACCCTCTTCAATATTCTGAACTATAGCCCAGAGTTCACCATCATCTTTCTGAGCCTCTTTAATACGCAACATCAGATTTGACTCAATCTTTAAACTAGCCCAGTAACCAACATCACGCCGAAAACATAACTCAACATCCAAACGCTCCAGTTCCTTGAGGACATGCGGATCAATCTCCAAACTAGAAATCACTCCAGATTTCCGACTAAGTGCATCTGCAACCACATTAGCCTTACCTGGATGATACTGGATGTTTGTGTCATAATCTTTCAGTAGCTCCAGCCATCGCCTCTGTCTCATATTGAGCTCCTTCTGAGTAAAGTTGTATTTGAGGCTCTTGTGATCAGTGAAGATATCACATGATTCACCATACAAGTAATGCCTCCAAATCTTCAATGCAAAAACTACAGCTGCCAATTCTAGATCATGAGTTGGATAATTTTCCTCATAGGGTTTAAGTTGCCTCGAAGCATAGGCAATCACCTTGCCGTGTTGCATAAGCACACAGCCCAAACCCTTCTTGGAAGCATCACTATAGATTTGAAAACCTCTAGAACCCGATGGTAAAGTTAGAATAGGTGCGGACACCAAACGCCGTTTCAACTCTTCGAAACTCTGCTCACGCTCATCAGTCCATACGAACTTTTCACCCTTCCGCATCAATTGAGTCAATGGCAAAGCCAACTTAGAAAATCCTTCCACAAAACGCCTATAGTAGCCAGCTAATCCTAGAAAACTCCTGACTTCCGTCACAGTGGTAGGTCTCGGCCACTTGGTGATAGCCTCAACTTTAGATGGATCCATGGTGATACCATCTGCAGACACAATGTGACCTAGGAAAGCTACTTGATTCAACCAGAATTCACACTTAGAAAATTTCGCGAATAACTTCTGCTGCCTCAGGATACCTAATACAATACGCAGGTGTTGCTCGTGCTCCTCGGACGATTTAGAATACTGATGCGCGTGTATGTCGTTGCGGTTTAGCAGTATTAATGCCTACTCAAGTTTTAAATTTATATTTAGCCGACTTATCAATAACACACACACTTAACGAGCAGTGTACCCGGTCAGTATGAATATAATGGTAAGTAGAGTGTCGATCACTAAGAGTGGAACGTATTATCTCGTTATCCTAATCAGTATTTTAATATATTAAGTTAGCTATACAACCTAATCTATCGCAAGGGGGGTCAGCCTGAGAGACTGGCACGATTTGGTTGCAATTAAATAATAAACTAAACCAATAGGCACGAATCAGCGAATAGCACACACGTACACAGATAAATACTCGAGACAATAAGAAGGCTGTCCTGATAGATAAGTAGTTTGTCACTTGTTTTATTGCTAGTTTTATATGAAGTGTATAGTTCGATGCAACGCACCGAGATTAAGTCCTTTCTCGTTGGTTCTAATCTTATCGGCGAGTAAACCCTTAATGATTACTTATGACTATCCTATTTATCTTTCTTCCTACTTTTCTACAGACGATAGAATGCATAGGCGATCTAATAAATAGGCGAGGGCAGAGGCATGGCGACCCGATCAACGCTCAGCTAGACACAGAGGTTATCAATGCACTAATAAAAGTCACCAAAGACATCAACATATAAACTTTAATTAATGAGAAAGCAGTTTTAAGGGAGTGCAATCTTTCCGTTGTCACATTACACAAGCCACCAATCTTGATGAATTAAAGTTTACTAACACAATAAAACAAAACTACTTAATGAATTAAACACATGCAGCACCTTCTTACAGCTCTTGTATCTTTGTTTGGGTGTGTCTTGTGCTGCCTTAATCGACTGAATTCGTCCTAGGTTTCTGTACTTCGGACTTCGGATATAATATTATTCTTTTTCGAATTCGTCTGGTCTAGGGTATTTATAGTTTCTGTCTGAGGGTAAGATGCAGCGCATCTAGTAAGTAGATGCGGCGCATTGACTTAACTTCGCGTGGGGTCCAAGATTATAATATTCAGGAATATTCGTACACCGCCAGAAGATGCGGCGTAACTCCATAAGTAGATGCGGCTCATGTCCTCTTGTATCTTGGATCGTATCTGGTGAAATATTGATAGTGATGCGCCGTATGTAATAAGTGAGATGCGGCGCATCTGGAGCATATTCGTCTTGATCTTGTCCATTTCAGTAGACTCTTAACTTCTTGCATGTTTTGCTCCATAATAAGTCCAAAATCGCCAAGTTTCACCAAATTCTTGTTTTTACCTGAGAATTACAAAAGTAAACGATTAAGTATCAATCCTCATACATAATATAATAAAACAAGTCAAATAATTAGGATAAATGATAGTAATAAAATGTACTTATTTGAGTTCATCAAATATCCCCCCACTTGAACTTTACTTGTCCCCAAGTAAACCTTAGAATTAATCTTATGAAAATGTATCCTAAAAGATATTAGGATTTATTTTTACATTTAAGCATGTATTCATTTTTGTCATAATCACACAACCAAACACTTAACGAATTAGAAGTTAAATAAAATAATTTGATAAAAGCAAATCTAATCGTTTAAACTGTCCAGTCGTGACGAATATTCTATCATAAGCTTGGCAAGCATACACATCTCCCCCACTAAAGCCAAGGAATAACAAGTCTAAAGCGGTAAAAAGGGTTTTGAGGCTTAAAGGGTTAATTATTCTCCTTAATCTCTATCGATCTCAAATTCCAGAAAAGGCGACAAAATCACAAATACATGATCGAATCCACGAACACGATACTTGCAATTGCTCAAATCCTTAACTCGAATAGGCTAAAGATAGGACCAAGTAATCTTTACCAATAATATTATATCAAAAAGGGTGACAAAATCATAAATACATAGTCGAATCCACGACTACGATACTTAAGATTGCTCAAATCCCTAATCTCAATAAATCAAAGGTTTGGATCAAGAATAATATAGGGTATGGATAATATTTGGGATACAAATTGGTGTAAAATAAAAAATAAACAAAACAAATAAATTAAAATCCTAAGTGTGGTTAATCACTATCCCAACCATCCCATGAATAAGACTCATATCATAGAATAACTCACGCTTTAACACTTGAAACACACGCTTTAGGTAGACACGAATTATACTCAACAAGATCTTAATCAAAGAATAAACCTTAGTTGGCGTTCCCATAACGGCCAACTCCCATTCAATCCATAGATATAATATACAACAACTAGTGGTGATATCGACCACTTAATACAAAACTTTACATAAGTTGGTTAAAACAAACATCCAACTCTTTCTTTTTCTTTTTCTTTTCTCATTTTTTTTATTTTTATTTTATATTTTTTTTTTATTTTTATTATTTTTTTTTTTTTTAATAAGCATAAACATAGATGTGTAAACTTTTACCACATCACTATAATGATAATTCTGGATAATTTTTTCATACTTTTCATGACTTCAGAAATAACGGTAATAGTGAAAGTAGTAAACACACGAAAAATAAACTCAAAGATATACAATATTTACTTTCACTCCAATTGCATTGTGCAATTTCCCGACCTAACCATAGATAATGAATTACGCACGCGAATACAGGTAATGTAAGGAAACACACTTTGCCTATAGCAATTAACCAACCACGGATTCTAATCTACAGGGTAGGCTAAGGTGTAAGGGTGTAATGAAACATTTTAACAAAGGTGTAAGAAACGAAAGGAATGGCTCTGAGTGTTTTTCTAGGGGTATCTTACTCTAAAAATGAGAGTAACAAAAGGGTTTATACGGGGGTTAACTAACCAGTGTAGTTAGCTAATAACACATAACATATAAGGCTATTTGGGTGTAATCCTAGAAATTTACCAATTTAGACAAGTCATTCTAATTATATAAATAATACTTATTATGGTGGTCTCGAATAGTATACAAGCCAAGTTCTAAAGTTTACAAGTCACCGGCACACTCATAGATTTGTGAATTTTGAAAAATATCACAATTTTTGAAAGTAACGTCATGTGTGCAGCAATTCAACTTAGACTTTAAACAAAAACATGCTAAAAATTTTAAAATTTTTATATATTAAGCACATTTTAAGCATATTTTGAAAAGTTTAGGACAAGTAAGTGTTAAGTGTTCTAATTCTCCAATCCCCCCCACTTAAGTTAAACAACGTCCTCGTTGTTTGTATAAAAGGTTAAAAACTGGAAAATAAAAGAATTAGAACTGAAAAACTCCCCTGAGATTTGCTCGGTATGATCCTCCATTTGTATAAGAGCAAAAATCATCTTTCTTGTGGATGAGAACGTTTAAGCTTCATAATCAATGTATCCACAGGAAATGCAGGAATCTATAATACCACCAAGGCTTTAAAACACACCTAAGTTAAGAAAGGTTCAACTTGCATAACACATTAGTAGTTAGTTAAAAATAAAACATAAAAATTATAAAAATGAAAATCATCAGGTCAGTCGATGCGCCGTATCTTATGGAAGAAGATACGCCGTATCGAGCCTGGAATAAATACGGATCAGAATAGAAGATGCGCCGCATCCTTAACCAGGGATGCGCCGCATTAAAATAAACTGATAAAAAGTTTTAAAGTCGAAAATAAAAAATGCAGAAAAATAAAGATATGACCATTGCAGGAGATGCGTCGCATCTCAGGATTGAGATGCGTCGCATCTCAGGATTGAGATGCGCCGTATCCTCTGCGGCCTGACTGACTCGACACAAACAGAAAATTAAAAGATAAATCCGGGTTGTCTCCCGGTAAGCACTTGTCTTTATTCCAGAGTCTTCAAGTTAGACTCACGTTCAGCTCTTTAATATCGATCATTGAAGGAGTCGGAAACATCGCGCTCCCTCATGGCCAATTCGGTAATATTGAACACTCCTTGCTCGTTCTTAATTTCCACGCCGTTCTTCTTTAAAATCTGTTTGTTTAACCAAAGTTCTGTCCCTTTCGGGCAGAGATGCCAAAATGATAGACGGGAAATTCTTATTATCATATAAGCATAAATAAGCAAGGTGGGGTGGTAGTTCAATAAACACATCATTATTCAAATTCGTTTTCTCAACTATTCTCCTACGTTTGTTAATTACTACGCAATCGTACCACTCATCATCAGAATCATAAACAACATCGCGTCTAAGTTCGGTAGGTACATTAAGGTCAATAAATTCCTCAAAGTTCTCATGATTAGGATTAGTTGAGTTGTTTTGAATCAATGTTTCCCCCATAAGCCTAGCTTCAAGATCGAGGTCCATACGCTCTCTTAATCCTAGCACATAGACACCTCTAATTATGCTTTTAACTGGATCTTGGCACTTATAGACTAGTTTATTATTCCCTACCCTTAATGAGATTTTTCTTTTAAACACATCAATCTTAGCATGGGCAGTAGACAAGAAAGGTCTTCCAAGGATTAAAGGAATCTTAACATCCTCGGGCATATCTAATATAACAAAGTCTACAGGGAAAATAAACTTCTCAATCTTAACTAGCACATTATTAGCAATCCCTTCAGGTCGTTTTAACCGTTTTATCAGCCAATTCAATAAGTAACTTAGTTGGTGCTAATTTTCCTAGTCCTAGGGTAGTGAATGTCTTAAGAGGCATAACACTAACACTAGCTCCTGAGTCAGCTAACACATTATTGAAAGGTATATTATTAATTGAACAAGGCAAAGCAAAACTCCCTGGGTCTTTTTCTTTATGAGGCAAGGCATGTAAGTCGGTTGCAGAGCTCTCTTCTTTCATTGCAACCTTGATCTCCTCTTCAATCTTTGTCTTTTCTTTTAGCAGTCTCCTTAAACTGATTGAAGAATTAAAGAAAAATTCGGGTCTTGCACCATCATTACCATTCATCGGTCTTCTAGGAAAAGGAATGTTAGGAGTGACTTCTTCAGTGGTGCTTATGGCCTTGACATGATCTCTTGGGTTGGTTTCGGTTGAGCTAGGTAAACTTCCATATCCCCTTTCTTGAAGAACTTTGCTCATTTGACCAATTTGTTGTTCCAATGCTTTGATCGAAGCTCCTTGATTTCTTGTAGTAGTGTCCGTTGAAGCTCGAATTTCTTTGATCATAGCAGTATTCTCTTCATGTCTTTTAGCAGCATCGGCCATAATTTGCTTTAGAGTGTCATCTAAAGTCTGCCTCCTTTCTTGATAAGCGGGATTGAAGTTGTTCTTTTGATAGAATCCCGGTGTGGCTTCCCTAAATCTTCCTGAAGGTCGGAATGGTTGTCCAAATTGGGTGTAATATGCTTCTTCAAACGTCTCACTTTCATTCTTATTCGGGCAATCTTTAGTGTAGTGAGTTCCTTCACACTTTTCACATCCAACTTGGGCAGCATACACTCTTTCATCACGCTTCTTCATCTCTCTACTAATTTTATCCAATTGAGCTTGAATAGCAGCAATCCCGTCAAAATTAGTGCTGCTCTTAGATCTAGTAGAGGTCCCATCGTGCCATTTTTGAGAATGATCAGCAGCTTCTTGGATCGCTTTCCTAGCATTGGTTGCACTCATTTGGGGCACAGCTCCCTTAGCGTCCAAGATTTGTCTAGTAGGCACGTCCAATCCTTGATAAAACAATATTATCTCCTGCATAGGGGTTAGATAGTGTTGAGGACATTTTACCAGTAAATCTTTAAATCGTTCCCAAGCTTGATAAAGAGTTTCATCAGGCTCTTGCTTGAAACTGTTGATGGCCTCCATCTTTTTAGCGGTCCTAGCAGGTGGACAATATCTCTTCAGGAATTTGCTCTTCAAATCTTCCCATGTAGTGATTGAACTAGCAGGTTCATTCCTTAGCCACTTGTTAGCAGCTCCTTTTAGTGAGAGTGGAAAGATTCTTTGCATGAGTTGATCGTCAGTGACTCCTTTTGAAGTAAATAGATCCGCAATCTCGAGGACCTTTTCAACATGCTCATTAGCATTTTCATGTTCCGATCCACTGAAAGCATTCTCTCTTAGCTCCTTGAGAAACTGACCCTTCAATTCAAACTTTGACTTATCATCAAACTTTGGTCTAGCAACTCCTGAAGTGTAATCAGCACGGGTTTTGTTCATGTATTCCTCCATAGTTGTGTTTTCGCCCATTGTTTCTGTTTCTTCTTCCTCTTTCTCTTCAGAAAAATAATCAAGCTCGAATGAACTTGAAGTATCAAAGCTTTTTGTGTTGAAAAGCCTTTTAAGCGAATGAAAGACTCGTTCAGGATCTTCGAAAGGTTGAATCAAGTTCTTCGTAGAACTCCTGGTCATGCACTTCCTGAAATCAACACAAAAATATCAGTAGGGTATGCTCGAGAAAGTAATATATCAGAAAATTAACAACGAAAACGGAATACGAAAAATTAAAGTTACGGATATCTGCAGACGATGCGCCGTATCCAAAAACTTGGATACGCCGTATCTTATAATCATTAAAATTAAATCAGACTTTATTCAGAAAATAGATACGCCGCTTAGAAATTCGAATGCGCCGTATCAATTTTAATAATCAAAAATAGATATTTATTAAAAATTAAATGCGTCGTATTAACAAAAGTTAATGCGCCGTATTTTCGTTACGTTTCAAAATATAAGATTTTTGATTCAGAAGATACGCCGTATCGAAAGAGATCGATGCGCCGTATCTGTTTAATAATTCGAAAACTGTTTTTAATTAAAATAATAGATACGCCGTATCTGCTGAAGCAGATGCGTCGTATGGCGTTAACGTTTAGAAATTTTTTTTATCAAAAACAGATACGCCGTATCTTGGGGAAAAGATGCGTCGTATTGAATTAATTAAACGCGTTGTATTTTATAAAAATTAAACGCAATACGCCGTATCTGAGAAATCAGATGCGCCGTAACGTTTGATTTAGCTCAGTACAACGATAGCAGTATGCAGAAAATACGAAAAATAAAAAAAAAAACAAATAAAACACACGAAAATAAACACAAATAAAAGCAAACAAATAACACACAAAAACAGAAAATATGCAAAATATTACAATGAATGCAAATTAATCTAATACACAACAGAATTAGCGGTTAGATAAAAAAATTAAAAACCTAATTAAAATACTAATCAAATTAACAGATAATAACAATTCACTCCCCGGCAGCGGCGCCAAAAACTTGATGCGCGTGTATGTCGTTGCGGTTTAGCAGTATTAATGCCTACTCAAGTTTTAAATTTATATTTAGCCGACTTATCAATAACACACACACTTAACGAGCAGTGTACCCGGTCAGTATGAATATAATGGTAAGTAGAGTGTCGATCACTAAGAGTGGAACGTATTATCTCGTTATCCTAATCAGTATTTTAATATATTAAGTTAGCTATACAACCTAATCTATCGCAAGGGGGGTCAGCCTGAGAGACTGGCACGATTTGGTTGCAATTAAATAATAAACTAAACCAATAGGCACGAATCAGCGAATAGCACACACGTACACAGATAAATACTCGAGACAATAAGAAGGCTGTCCTGATAGATAAGTAGTTTGTCACTTGTTTTATTGCTAGTTTTATATGAAGTGTATAGTTCGATGCAACGCACCGAGATTAAGTCCTTTCTCGTTGGTTCTAATCTTATCGGCGAGTAAACCCTTAATGATTACTTATGACTATCCTATTTATCTTTCTTCCTACTTTTCTACAGACGATAGAATGCATAGGCGATCTAATAAATAGGCGAGGGCAGAGGCATGGCGACCCGATCAACGCTCAGCTAGACACAGAGGTTATCAATGCACTAATAAAAGTCACCAAAGACATCAACATATAAACTTTAATTAATGAGAAAGCAGTTTTAAGGGAGTGCAATCTTTCCGTTGTCACATTACACAAGCCACCAATCTTGATGAATTAAAGTTTACTAACACAATAAAACAAAACTACTTAATGAATTAAACACATGCAGCACCTTCTTACAGCTCTTGTATCTTTGTTTGGGTGTGTCTTGTGCTGCCTTAATCGACTGAATTCGTCCTAGGTTTCTGTACTTCGGTCTTCGGATATATTATTATTCTTTTTCGAATTCGTCTGGTCTTGGGGTATTTATAGTTTCTGTCTGAGGGTAAGATGCGGCGCATCTAGTAAGTAGATGCGGCGCATTGACTTAACTTCGCGTGGGGTCCAAGATTATAATATTCAGGAATATTCGTACACCGCCAGAAGATGCGGCGTAACTCCATAAGTAGATGCGGCGCATGTCCTCTTGTATCTTGGATCGTATCTGGTGAAATATTGATAGTGATGCGCCGTATGTAATAAGTGAGATGCGGCGCATCTGGAGCAGATTCGTCTTGATCTTGTCCATTTCAGTAGACTCTTAACTCCTTGCATGTTTTGCTCCATAATAAGTCCAAAATTGCCAAGTTTCACCAAATGCTTGTTTTTACCTGAGAATTACAAAAGTAAACGATTAAGTATCAATCCTCATACATAATATAATAAAACAAGTCAAATAATTAGGATAAATGATAGTAATAAAATGTACTTATTTGAGTTCATCAAATACACTAGAATATCGTCAATGAAAACGATGACGAATTTATCAAAAAATTCATGGAAAACCCGATTCATTAAATCCATAAACACAGCAGGAGCATTTGTTAAGCCAAATGGCATAACCAGGAATTCATAGTGTCCATAAAGGGTGCGGAAAGCAGTCTTAGGTACATCCTGCTCCTTAACTCGCAATTGGTGATAACCAGATCGCAAGTCGATTTTGGAGAAAACTTTAACTCCTTGCAATTGATCAAACAAATCATCAATGCGAGGAAGCGGATAATGGTTTCGAATGGTAATGCGATTGAGCTCACGATAATCAATACACAAACGCATAGACCCATCCTTCTTCTTCACGAAAAGCACAGGAGCACCCCATGGCGAAACACTAGGTCGAACAAATCCACAATCCAGCAACTCTTCCAGTTGCTCCTTCAACTCCTTTAGTTCAACAGGTGCCATCCGGTACGGAGCCTTAGAGATAGGTTCGGCAACGGGAATTAGCTCAATAGAAAACTCCACTTCTCTAGTCGGAGGAAGACCAGGAAGTACTTCAGGAAAAACGTCAGCAAAATCCCGAACAATGGGAACACTAGAAATATCCGGACTCTCAACAGACGAATCCTTAACTGAGGCTAGATAACCTTGGCAACCATGAGACATCAAGGTTCGAGCTTTCAAGGCGGAAATGATTTTAACAGTTTTAAGAGGGCGAGATTCATGGTAAATGAATTCAGGATTATTCAGATCACCGAAAATCACATTTCTGGCGTGGCAGTCAATGGTTGCTCGATGGAAAGCCAACCAATCCATACCCAGAATGACATCAAAGTCAATCATGTCTAGAGGAAGTAAATTGGCCGGACGAATCCGATCATCGAAGCGTAACGGACAGTTCAAATATTCATGGTTGATAAGAATGTGGTTTTTCATGGGGGTTGATATAGCAATTGGGTTATTTAGTGGTGTTGCAGGTATGTTCAGTTTCTTAGCCAATTTCATAGATATGATAGAATGTGTTGCTCCAGTGTCAAATAACGCGAAAACAGTAAAATCACCAAATTACAAAAAGCCGGTAATGGTACCTGTAACCTTAGCTGCCTGATCCCGTGTAGTAGAAAACACACGCCCAGTATTCGGAGGTGGAGGAGGCGGAGGAAGAAGATAGTTCTTAGCAGATGCAGGATTCTGCTTCGGGCAGTCCTTCACCCGATGCTCAGCAGACCCACATCGAAAACACGCACCAGATGCTCTACGACACTCTCCTGGATGACTTTTCCCACATGTAGTACAGATAGGAGATGTAGGTAAGTTCCCAGATGAACTCTTCTGAGAACTCGATCCAGAACCACGAGACTGCTGCTGAAAACCCTTAGAAGGCTAATCCTTCCACTGCTTCTGACCATTTTCCTGCCTAGAAATCGAACCAGCATCCTGACCTCTAAAATCTGGTTTCCGCTGATCATAGCTCCTACCTGACTGACCCTGATAGTCACGTCCACGATCTGACTGACTCCGTTGTTCAAAGCCCTTACCAGAAAATCCCTTGTTGTCTCGATTCTGACTCTGTGGCTGAATCCTATCGCCATCACGGTTTCTCTTGTAACCCACCTTCTCATGAAATATCTCAATGTTGCGAGCTGCGTCGCAACATGCTGACGGATCAAGGAACTCCTGATTAAGAAGACGATCTAAAACCCAACTCTTCAGTGCCCACTTATAATGCTTAGCTTGATGCTCAGCATCCCCAGCAACCGGGCCTACAAAGCTAACCAATCTCTGGAATCGCTCCAGAAATTCTCCTGCATTCTTAGACTCAAGCTGAGAGATAGTGTTGTACTCCCGAATAAATCTCTGTTGCTCGGACATAGGGAAGTACCGATTATAGAATGTAGTACGAAAATTAGCCCAAGTACAACCAAGAACATAAGCATCACCTCCCTTAGCTTCCTTGTGCGCCTTCCACCAGTTAAGCGCATCTCCTTCAAGCTTAAACGCAGCCAGACGAGTCTTAAACCCGTCTTCACAACCTAGTACCTCAAACAGCTTCTCCATGTGTGTTATCCAGTCCTCTGCAGCATGAGGAGTAGCAGCAGAACTGAACGACAACGGCTTAAGTTTATTGAAACTCTCCAGCCAACCATTAATGGTAGTGGGTCGGCCCCCACCACCAGTAGCACCCGAACCACCAGCACCACTAGAGGGACCAGCACCACCAGAGGGACCAGCTCCATTACGAAACTCATTGATCATCCGAGTGATCACCTCGTTAGCATTAAATGATACCAATCCTAAGTTACAAAATGAACAGCCCTAAGTTACAAGCAGTAATATGGGAGAGTCTGATGGCAACTCCGCCAATAATGTCAATAGCACAGCCCTAAGTTGGTCGTGTTCCTGAATTCACAAAATGAGATTCCAATTTGTCATTTATAACAAAATGATACCAATCCTAGATAACGTAATTTCATATTACTCTATAATATAAGCAGTAAGAATTAAAAATTGTGCAGATATGTTCAGTTACATTTTCCCACCAAAGATGGAACTGAGGTAGATAGGTGTACCTCGTAACGATCCATGGTGACATACATACGTCCTCCACCAGAAGCAACCTGAGCATCAATGTCCTTGCTGCGGAGATTTGCAAGTTCTGCTTCAAGTGTTTCAGCAAAACCGACACTTGAACCATCCAAAACATCACGACCATCAGTAAGCACGTGAACACGGATCTTCTTGGCACCACGCTCACTAGCTCCGTTAAGCAACAACTAAAACCGAATAAAACACATGATAATCAGACAAGGAAAAGTAAGTAAATACTTTCGCGAAAATTTACATCGCTGAATCATAAATACCTACAACTGATCAAGACGTGAGTGAACACCACCATCACTCAACAATCCAATAAGATGCAAGGTGTTGGTGGCAAATGATTCCTTGATGTAATTGAAACCTTCATCTTCGTAAATTCTCCCAGAGGCAAGTGCTTGATCAACGAGTTTAGCACTAAAAGAAAGAAACAAAGATTCATAAGCAAGTGACTTTATGCTGATATTTTCATAGAATGGATAGTGGAAAACAACACTTGCTTTTCGTCTATTGGTTATGTGCCTATTTTACAGGTATATTATTAGGTATAATCCTATAATTAAAGTTCAAGATTCCGATGCTAATCCCACTAGCATCACCTTAACTAGATAGATAAAGAAAAAAGCAATATATTCAACAAAAAGTTTTATGTGGGCGTGTTTTACATCGCTGAATCATAAATACCTCCAGTTGGCATTAAAACAAAAACGTCCTTCCCACTCATTGTCGCATTGATCACCTCTCTTTGGTTAGGTCGAAATGAGTGATTACCAAACACCCTCTTTTTATTAGCCTGATCAGAACAAATGGAAAAATTATCACTAGAGGTTGCAAAACAGAAGGAAAGCAGACTGGATAACGGGTCAAAATGCATTCGAGTAAAAAATGGGTAATTCATTTCGTGTGAGTCTAGAAGGGCCAGTCAGGTAGGTACAGATCTCCTGTTGACCAAAACTTTTCTTTGCTTACAAAAATCTTATTCCAACAACAATAATCTATATGTTCAAAGAAAATGATTAAGGTGATTTGTGCCTTATAAGTACAATTTTGGCCACTTTCGACTCATTCCACCTATTCAGCCAGTTTCCCTTTACATTAACTTTTCATTTTACAGTTTTACCCATTTGGCCCACTACAGATATTACATTACCTAAATCAACTCGTTCAGAAGTAAATGGATCCAAGTTGTGACTTCCAATAATCAAAAATAAAATCAGCTATATGTGAAGTGCTAAAGATTGTTGTACCACATACCTCCAACTCTTTGGTCCATGGGAAATCTCGCTTACTCCATTTCTTGTCTTTTTAGTTATACCATCATACGCTGCACAAGGTGGCAAATGTGGGTCTGCACACCAACCTTCTTTTTCTTTTGCTAACCTGTAAGGTAAATCAGATAAGAAAAAACATTATTCAAGTGGCAAACGTGAGGCGGCTGTGGAGGTGGTGGTCAGTCGGGAGGCGGCGTGTGAGGCGGTGAAGGGTGGCGGTGGAGAGGGGTGAGATCTGATTTTGGGGAAAAAATATATGAGATTTGATAAAAATATATGATTTTGGGGAAAAAACATATGTGAGATCATAGAAAAAATATATGAGATTTGATAAAAAAGAAAAGATAAAAAGATGGGTGGAGGGTGAATTTGATTTTGGGGAAAAATTTAAGCGGGCAATTTCATTTTGTGGAAAAATTTAGGCTGAGATTGTGAAAAGTTAAGAGGGAAATTTAATTTTGGGAGAAACTAAGTGCAGGACATGTAAAACATTACATATAAATTTAATACACCGACTATTTTAGTGTGACCATATATGACATTTGGTCACACTGTTTAAGTGTGTGACATATATTTGACATTTTTAAATGCATATCGTGACTAGTTGTCACACATTTTAAATTCATGTGGCTAAATTTTCAACAAAAACTAGCAGTCACATTTAAATAATGTGTGACAAACTTGAGTATATAATTTAGCCACATACACAATTACTTCATGTGACCATATATGGATTTTGGTCACAATTTTCAATTGTGTGACATATATTTGTCACATATGTATATATATATATAGTGCGACTAATGTTTCAAACTTATTTGTATCCGTCACACGTCCCAAATTATAAGTGACTAAAAAATCAAAACAAGATTTACCAGATAACTATAGTCACGAAAATATTCACATGTATAGCTGTAGCCTCAGATGTAATTCCGAAATGGTCACACAAGTCGGATCAAGTGTGGCTGTTTATTTTCTTCTAATACATTTAGTCACATAAAAAAGTTACTGTGTGGCTGTTCGAAAAACTGCATGTGTGACTAAATCCCATTTTTGTACTAGTGAACTACCAGCATCTGCTATGTTTTGGTTGGAACCAAAGGATATGCATGGCTTCAGATTCTAGACAATCCTAGTTGCGCCAAGCTTGGTAGCTACTGGGTCGCCGAAGTGTTACAAAAGGGGTGTTTGGGTAAGCCTTTTTTTTTTATGTTTTCTTAAAAGTTGTAGACACCTACTATTGGGATAAAAAAAACTAATGTACACGACCGGCATTTGTTGATGTTTTCTAAACGGAATAAGATTGCTCAGAAACATCTTGATGTTTGTTTTGGATTATTATGCTTACGTCTAGAAAATAAGCTCATAAGCTGGAAAATAAGTCAGAGAGCTTATGAAACATTGGCTGAACTAAATAAGCTGATGGGTTCAATAATAAGCCAATATAAAAAGCCCCTTAGTTGATTTACTATGTTTTATGTTTCTTGTGTGTGTTTGGTTTTATGGTTGATGGCTGAAATGTTTTGTTTTTGTGTTTGCATACTGTTTTTTCGGGGTTGTACATGGTTGGGATGTCGGCTATTTTTATAAGGTGGAGTTTGGTGCTTGAACTTATTGTGAATAA
This sequence comes from Artemisia tridentata subsp. tridentata, assembly GCA_021014915.2. Classification (NCBI taxonomy): domain Eukaryota; kingdom Viridiplantae; phylum Streptophyta; class Magnoliopsida; order Asterales; family Asteraceae; genus Artemisia; species Artemisia tridentata. The sequence goes on along the minus strand of CP139508.1, from coordinate 12,715,411 downwards.
GTTAAACAAATCTCTTTTTACAAGGTGACTTATTTTTAAAGATGAAGCTCTTATAAGCTTTAATAAGTTTATTGCCAAACACTAGGCTTATGTACAAACTGAATTTTGGTGTGACTCACGGTTATCTTGAATATCCTTGCCTTGATATATCATATTTGATAAAGTCTAACCTTTTAGCTATTCGAATTTTCGCTCCAAAGTGCACTTTTGAGGTCCGAACCTGGTACACCCCTCACTGTCAATCAGTAGGTCATTGTTGGAGCCGGTGCTAGGGTCGCGGTCTCCTTTTTGGCCACCCCAGTTGAGTTGATCAAGTGAAGGTTAGTGAATTAAATATTACCACTTTCCTATGTCACACGTGCTAATTTCCAAATTTCTTGCTTTAATTTTATTCAAAATTTCCATAAACTTATTGAAAAGTAGAAACTTTTATCGTATCAAATGCCACGATTCTGTGTTTATGAATTTGTACTTTCGATTAACTGTATGAAATTTGATGGTGATTATTGGTTGATAGCCGTATTCCTTTCAGTAGAGTTTGCTGCAAAAGTGGTGTTTTCGGTTATAATTATTCCTCCTGCGAAGATGTATCATCAGCTAGCTCGGTCTAGTTGTTTTTTTTGGCACCTTTTCGTTCATATGTTTGGGGGCATGATTCAAGTGTGAACAAATGATGCCAACCCACACGATGTTGGGGTTGCATGGGTTGGACCCGTTGTCTATCCAATTGAATAAAGCATCGGCTTTTATATAATAAAACAAAACCCCTAGTGGGTACTTTTCATTTCAAAATAATCAAATCATACCTTATTAAGTAATAATCAAATTATTATTATTATTATTTTCTTAAATATTAAATAAAAAAAGCCTAAATACTTCTAAATTTATCCATATTTTATAAAAAAAACGAATGTGATTTGTAACCATTCAAAAAAAACTTACAAAAATATATGTGTCAAAAACTAAAAAAAATAAAACTTAAAAACGGTGGAGCAAGTTTTTCAAAGATTTGGGCTGAAACTTAAAATCCAGTATTATTCCCACTAAAAATCCTGAAGTCCCAACATTCTCAAATTCCTCCTCCATCAATCAAACTCGATCTCTTATCATTCATCCATGCACAATCATTGACACAAGAACATCTCCTCCAAATCTAATTAATATTAAAACCCACTACATTCGTAAATAACCCTAATTCAATACCTCAATCAAAGTACAGTGGTTTTGAAGGTTCTGTTATAATAATTAAAACCCGAAATTAAAAATAATAATTATACTATATATTAAAAAGCCAGAAATTTGGAACAGTGAAAAACAATACTTCTACAGTACATTGGCTAAAAAAAAAAAAAAAAAAAACACAAATCGCTTCTCTTGAAGCTTCCCCATGCTTCTTTCTTCTCCATTAACCGCCTCTCTTGAAGCTTCCCTATGCTTCTTCTTTCAATACCATCCCATAAATCAAAAACCCACAATTTCTACAGTGAAAAACAGTACATGTAATTTACACAGTTGTTAAATAAAAAAAAAAAAGAAAACCCTTCTCTTCTCTTGAACCTTCCACACAGACTCTAAAAAAAACACACTCCTCTCTAAAAACACACACACTCACCGATTATTCATAGATCTTATCTGCGTGTTACAGATCGACCGATTTGAGAAAATCAATACACAACCAAGATGCAAATACTTTCACCCGAAGACGTGTATCTCTAACAGCTAATCTCTTATTTTTATGTTTCATATATTTTAATTTGTCTACTTTTAATATTTAATTTGATTTGTTTTACTTGAATGATAGTTTAATTGTTCGGATTTATGAATTGACGGTGAAACGTTCTTTTTAGATTTTATAGGGATAATGTGTTGATGATGTCATGTTTAATTGATGTGTATTTGATATGATTTTTGTATTAATTTTACCTTATTTTAGCTTATTTTAAGTTTAATTGTTCCGATTTATGAATTTGACGGTAAAATGATAGGTTTCTGATTTAGGTGTAATTTTTAATTCGATTAATGTGTTTGGATGTTAATTTAGATATGACATGTATGTTAGGTTAAATCTTTGGATTGATGAAAAGATTAGAAAAAACCTCGCGCGTGCGCGGGCATAAACTAACAGTTGTATATCCAATTGAATAAAGCATCGGATTTTGTAAAAGAATTCTTGAACTTAACAAGGGCAAGAGAATGAGGATGTTGGGAGAGACACGGAGAGAGGAAGAGGAGGACTATAAGGATGAGGAGGCCGCAAACAACAGCCGTGTTTTCTTATGGTTCTTATTTATTTGACATTGTCAAACTTACGACCATTTGTTTTCATGTTATTTACTTGATTCCTTAAAAATGTTTGTTGCACCTCACTTTTCCTCCTATAGATGAGTGATACGTACAAGATTCCTTTTTTCCTTATTTGGTGTTACAAAAATGATGTAGGCTAGCTAGGGTTGTTGTGACACATGTCTAACGATTTATTCGTAGCATGAGAAAAATGAGCTAGCTAGTTGAATTTTTTATATATACCAAGTACTTTACCACCGCAAGTTAAGGATGATTCTGGATATCACTTTTATGAGAGTTGGTACTCTTTTATACATATCTTGCGTTCTTTATGTGTACATAACGTCACACTTGGAAGATGATCTTGTATACATGGTGTTGGCGTATGTGTCCGATGGCCCACACCGAACGTACCTCAGTTCCGTACGAACCTTATCAGGTCGTTCGGACCAACGGTAACTTCCGAATCAGAATTCAAACATGATATATATGGTAAATGAAAGTTGCTCAGAATAAACAAGGGGACAATAAAGAGAAATGTCCCAGTTGCCACTCAGAAGTGTCACCATCTCGTTTGGCGGAATCCGATGCCGACAAAAATAGCTCTCCTATATTAAGAAGAAGAATTCTCACTCTAGGGTAACTAATTCTTTACTGACTTACTTTCACCTATATTGCTCCATATACCGTATACTCATTCTCAAGCCGGAGTTTGGTCCTGGGATAAAACCCAGGGCGAGACTAACGCGTATTTCTTTCTCACAGGAATCCGAAAGACCCAGGAATCGCACGGAGGACCCACTTTGCTTGTTTGGAGTAAGACACAAGGTTTTACTTAAATAAATTGGCGTCATCCGTGGGACTCGTTATTCATTCTACCAGAATTGAAAAATGACGGGTCCTACTTTGGAAACACCAGTGCACCACGCAGAAGGAAGTGAAAAAATTAATGATGAAAACAACACCAATAGTTTGGAAGAGCAAATCCTAAGTCAAGTAACAGCACTAAAAGCCTTAATAAAAGAACACAACACCAAAGGGGGAAGTCCTATCAAGCCAATCCGAATTGACTTGGATGAAGAAGATCTAAAGAAGGCCGACACCACAGACACCGAAAGAAAACAAGCGAGGGACTGTTTCGTAGGACTGTTATGAAATTCGCCGTGGTGAGATCCACTTCTCCCTACAACATCATATTAGGCCGTTCCGGAATTAAAAAACTACGGGCTATTCCATCAACTATTCATTCGATGATGAAATTTCCTACTCCGAGGGGCATAACAACATTGTTCACTCGGTCGGTCATCATCTCGGAATGCCGCAAGTTGGAAGAAAAACAGATGTTAGAAAAGGAAGCAAGGACAGAAGAACCTCAGAATGCCGAGATAACTGAAAAACTAGTAGGGAAGACAGAGGAAATCATGGTGCACCCGACGTATCCGGAGCTGCTGGTAACCATCGGAGGAAATTTCTCTAGAGAATGTAGACGGCAGTTGATTACGTTGCTAAAAAATAGTCAAGACGTGTTCGCTTGAGAACCAGCAGATATGACGGGAGTGCCGAGGCGAATCACAGAGCACCGACTTAATATCAACGTTCAAGATAAACCGATAGCCCAAAAGAAACAGACCTTTTCAGCAGAAAAGAACCAAGCAATTTCCAAGGAAGTAGAAGAATGGTTAAAGGCCGGAATAGTCCGACCGGTGCAATACCCCACCTGGATCTCAAACCCAGTGTTGGTAAAGAAGCCGGATGACAGCTGGAGAATGTGCATCGATTTCAAGAATGTCAATTTATCCTGCTTAAAAGATTACTACCCACTGCCCGAAATCGACTGGAAGATCGAATCGGTCATGGGATTCCGATACAAGTGCTTCCTTGATGCATACAAGGGATATCATCAAATTCAGATGGCCAAAGAAGATGAAGAAAAAATAGCCTTCTATACTGAGCATGGAACTTACTGCTACACCAAGATGCCGTTCGGACTGAAAAACGCCGGAGCAACGTACCAATGACTGGTAGACTCGGAATTCTGAACGCAAATTGGTAGGAACTTGGAAGCTTACGTTGATGATATGGTTATAAAGAGCAAGACGGAGAAGGATTTGTTAGCCGATATTGCCGAAACGTTTGACAACCGTTGGAAAATAAATATGAAACTGAACCCCAAAAAATGCTCATTCGGGGTAGAAGAAGGAAAGTTCCCGGATATACGATAACATCCGAAGGAATCAGGGCAAATCCGAAGAAGACAAGAGCCGTGGCAGAAATCCACAAGGTCTTTCAGAGGCAAATAACAAGCATGGCTGACCTTCTGCACATACAGATAGTCAGTCTCGAAGATATCCATAAGAAATGCATAAGGTCATCATCTCGGAAGGCCCAACGGAAGCAGCAGTCGCTGTAGCATCCAACGGCTTAGCAGGAGCGGGATCAGGGAAGATATCCATAAGGTCTTTCAGAGGCAAATAACAAGCATGGCTGACCTTCTGCACATACAGATAGTCAGTCTCGAAGAGCTTGTCATATAGAGGTTGATATTTCGCCTCGGCCTCCAGATCCAAATCCTCCACATCAGCTAAAACCTTAGCTACATCCTCTTCAGAACATTCCAAACTGACACCATCCAAAAATCCGGCCATTGAAGATAGGCTAAACGGAATGGCTAGAGACTGCTTGTATTCATGACTCCTTAGAAGACTACGAACCATTTCCGGAATAAATTCCTTGACAATTTTGAAACGATCCATCTCCGTGTGACCCATCCTCACGGCCAGATCCTGTTTCTCCTTTCGGAGCTCTTGGCTCTCTCTCTCCTCTTCACTCAATGAAAGCTTGGTTTTTTTAAGTTCCGCCTCCAATAGCCTAATCTTTTCAATTTGACCACTTGAAACCTCTCTCCACTCTTCCTTCTCCCTTTCTAACTCGACAACCCTATCATTCAAACTCGACTCCTTAACAACACAGTTAGAATGTTCAAGTCTCAATCTCTTCAGTTCCTCCAGCTCTCGGGCGGCACACCCAGAATGCTCAGATTACAGTTTCTTCAACTCCTCGGACATGTCACTAAAACATTTAAAATTCTCTTGCACATGACGGTCACAATCTTGATGAACAACCACGAGATTGTTGTATTCCCCAAGAAGAGTCTCAAACCGCAATAACATATCAGATTGCGCTACAGCACTTTTTCCTAACAACATCCAGGCACGCTTAGAAGCATCCACATCATCAAAACTTTCCAAGTACTGTTCCTCCCGAGGAGTAGGGAGGTGCATCATAAGCTCGCGGCACACAGCATGGTTGTTTAAACGGGCATTTTTCCCTACTCACCACTCCGGCACGAATAACTCCTCAGCAACAGAATCACCTTTGTCATCAGCCTTCTTCCCCTTATCATAGCCGAAAGAAATAGTCGCCGAACTCCCTACAAAAAACAAAAATAAATAAATAAATAAATAAATAAATAATAAAATAAAACAGATAAGTAAAAATATAAAGAATCTCGGTCACAGCTGCAATAAGACCATTACAAAATAAACTAAGACACACATACCAGCAAGATTCTCGCGAGATGAAGACTTAGCATCATTCAAATGATTTCTTGCCTCATCCTCGACGTCCGGATGACCTCCCAGATCCTTAGGGTGAATGCTTCGTATGGGAGTGGGCTTGGAAACATGCTCCGAGGATTCCAAATCCACAACAGGGGCAGAATTTGTTATTTTACCTCTCTTGGATGGACGGGTAGAGCTACCTTCTATACCGGAACGCTTACCTCGCGGCTTGGCCTGTTTGCTCCCTTCTTCCTCTTAGCCTCCAACACCTTCTCATCCGCCACCTCGGCCTTCTTCAACTCATCGGTTTTATCAGGAATATCAGCATTTGACTTGGCCGGTACGGTCACAAACAGCTCATGGGATTGACCCTCTCGGTACTTATCACCTTTGGTCATGGTCGCTCCCTTTCGGAACTTGGGCTTGATCAAGTAGTCAGACATAGTGAGAGCTGCAAGCAAGCAAAAACAATCATAAAACCCTTCGGGAAACCGACAAAAAAAAAAAAAAAAAAAAAAAAAAAAAAAAAAAAAAAAAAAAAAAAAAAAAAAAGAAAAAAATTGCTATTAAGTGAAAGCTGGGGCTATACCCTTCCCCTCGGCATTCCTAAGCACAACTCGATACCCGGGAAACTCCAAATGTGAGGTCAACCCAAAGGCGTAGAGGAAACCCGAAGGAATTTTAATAAGATCAATTACATTCTCCTCTAACCTGGAAGCATCAATCTCACTAAATTCCCCCTTCGGAAAGGGATCCGACACATCAGAATCATGATGCCTCCAAGGCATCGCGAAGGGAACAGCCCGTCTATCTATCAAGAAAAAATCGTTCTTCTAGCCTTTCAAACAAGTCAAAATCCTGTGAAAGCAAACTTTTCTATTTTTACCGCCACGTTTCTCAAAGGAGAACCAATGACCTGCCTTGCTCAGCTTATAGAATGCTCGAAAAAGTGAAGTAGTAGGTGTGATATGCAAGCTCCGGCTATACACCTCAAAAAGTGTAGCGCGATGCAAACCCAACGGAACCAGCTAAGAAATATGAACTTTATAATACTTGATCACATCCAACAGAAAGGTAGAAAATGGCATACTAAGACCACCTTCGAAGAAATATTCCAGATACAAGCCTATAGCGTCGTCTGGAAAATTATTCATCGTCATATCTGGGGATGGTAGCCTCGGATGTAAGTCCTTTGGTATACCAAATTCCTTTACCACTAAGGCCAAACCCTCGTCATCCAGTAAGGAAGTATATTTTTGAACATCGAACTTGGGAATATACTCCTCAACCTCCGGAGCGTTCCCCTCATGAGCCGAATGGGGTGACCCTGACATAGTCCTACCTCGGAAGAAAGGGTATAGCCAAATAACGAAGACAAAAAAAAGGGGGCTGATAAGGCGAAACTTACCTGCTAAGACGAATGAACCACTAAAACCACTCGGATAACACAAGGAAATCGTTCGAAAAATGTGGACGAACGGTGCAAATAAAGTGGGAAAAATTACAGTGGTAAAAATGAAAGGGAAAAGCGCTATTTATAGGCAAAAAATGGAAAGCGCGAAACGTCGCGTCGTGTCACACGCTGACGTGGCGTTATCTGCTCCACACGATAAAAACATACGCACACGTGTCTGAATCATATGGCCACAAAAAAAAAAAAAAAAAAAAGCGGCGATCCTTAAACATGAGACCATAATGATCTTTGGCATCTTGTACATAAAATCTAACTTACGAAGCCAAACGGATTTCGCACCTCGGAAAAAGCAAGTAACAAAGTATCACACTATTGGTATTCCCAATACTATGATACTTGGGGGGGGGACATGTTGGCGTATGTGTCCGAACGGCCCATACCGAACGGACCCCAGTTCCGTACGAACCTCATCATGTCGTTCGGACCAACGGTAACTTCCGGATCAGAAGTCAAACATGATATATAGGGTAAGTGACAGTTGCTCAGAATAAACAAGCATGAATGAACAGAGACCATAAAGAGAAGTGTCGCAGTTGCCGCTCAGAGGCGTCACCATCTCATTTGGTGGTATCCGATGAAGACAAAAATAGCTCTCCTATATAAAGAAGAAGAATTTTCACTCTAGGGTAACTAATTCTTTACTCACTTACTTTCACCTATATTGCTCCATATACCGTATACTCATTCTCACGCCGGAGTTTGGTCCTTGGATAAAACCCGGGGCGAGACTAACGCGTGTTTCTTTCTCACAGGAATCCGAAGGACCCAGTAATCGTCCTGAGGACCCACTTTGCTTGTTTGGAGTTAGACGCAAGATGTTACTTCAACACATGGCATGCATGGGTTTGTGCAAATTGTGCTTTAGTATTAATCGATCATTTCATTGTTCATCTGATAAACCTATGGGAAATTATGAAAAAAATAAAAATAATAATAATAATACAATAATATAACTTTTTGTTTTGACTTTTGACAACATGGTCAACATCACGCTCTTTTGTTATTTTGATAGGTGTAAGGTTGATATTATTTTGCGTAGGTTGATATTTTTTTTTTCTTATTACAAGAATGGAAAACGTGTATGGCATATTAATTTGTCGGTCGCTTCAAACTAGCTACCTGCATTATTCTTGAGTGACGTCCTATAATTTATTCACATACACGTTCACTATTACTGTATTAAATTATCTTCGAAAACGGCACTTTATAACCACAAACCAAATACAATGTATATCCTATACAATACCCCACTTGGGACTAAACTGACATAACACAAATGACATCATATATATGTATATTTTTTGAAAGGGTGAACTGTATATTAGTCATCAAACAAGCCACTAAGGGCATGTAGGGGTGTGATTCGGGTTGACCCGGTCGGGTTCGGGTCAACTCGGGTCGGGTCAACTCGGGTCAACACCCCTAAAAAATTACCCGAACCCGACCCTGTTTGAACTCGGGTCAATTCGGGTCGGGTCAATTCGGTTCTCGGGTCAACTCGGGTCGGGTCAATTCGGGTCGGGTCAACTCGGGTTTGGGGTCAACCCGAGTTTTTGCCTTATAATTTGTTAGTTTTCTCGGGTCAATCGGGTTCGGGTCGGGTTCGGGTCGGGTCAAGGCTCCTAAAAACATACCCGAACCCGACCTTGTTTAGAACTCGGGTCAATTCGGGTCAACCCGATTGACCCGAATATAAATTCGGGTCAATTCGGGTTGACCCGAATTGACTCGGGTCGGCTCGGGTTCGGGTCGGGTTCGGGTCGGGTCGGCCCGAATGACACCCCTAAGGGCATGTTTGGTAGAGGGAAATGAGAGTGGAGAAATGGAAATGAAGCCAATTCTCTTGTTTGGTACACTAGAGAAATGGAAATGTGGAGAATTTGAGAGAATTGATAGAGAATTGGTAGTGTAATTTTTAAACTTTCATTTTCACACTTTTTGTTGGGAAATTGGAGAATTGGTTAGTTTTTGTAATATTTTTTTTACGAAATTGGAGAAAAAATAATTTTTTTAAAAAAAATACATTTTTAAAAAATAATTTTTATAAAAAAATTTAATAATTTTTTTTAAAATAAGTTTTTAAAAAAAATTAAAATAATTTTTTTATAAAAAATAATTTAAAAAAATATATTTTTTTTAAATATATTTTTTTATAGAATTGTTATTTAGAAAAAATAAATTTTTTAAAATAATTTTTTTAATTAATTTTATAAAAAATAAATTTTAAAATAAATTAAAAAAAAATAATTTTTTTTAAATAAGTTTTTTTTAAATAAAATTAAAAAATAAAAAAAATTAAAAAAAAATATATTTTTTTTAAATATATATTTTTTAGAATTGTTATTTAGAAAAATTATTTTTTAAAAAAAATCAACAAACAAAAGTTCTAATTTTTTTTTTTTTTTTTTTTTTTTTTTTTTTTTTTTTTTTTTTATGCCAATTCTCGAGTTTATTTCTCATGTTACCAAACACTAGAATTGACTTTAAATTTCTCTACCCATTTCTATTCTCTGAATTCTATTCTCTACTTCATTTCTAATCTCTGAAATTCTCTCTACCAAACGTGCCCTAAAAGTGCTAAGGCAGACTTTAGCTAGTAGCTACTACTAGTAATATAGACGCTGCAACCAATTACATTCACAGAGACAAATACACTTTCTAACTCAGAATAAGCTAAAAAGCGAATCACCAATTCACGAAGGACTACATTTCCTTCAATATCGGTTTTTCGAGGCTTGTGTATCTTGTTTGACCTGCCGAGTTTCATGTGACCCGAGTCAACCCAGTGCTCTAAAGTCGGTCGTGTTTGATATTTTTCTTTTATATTTTAGAAAATGTATTTGATAAGCGTTAATGATTTATGTCACCACGTGTTTAATAGTTATTATTATTGTTAAGCGTTAATGATTTATGTCACCACGTGTTTAATAGTTATTATTATGTTTTTCTTCTGAAATATCAATCGTGTCTAGCTTTTATCATATAAGTCAGAAGATAGTACACCTTTTGGACAATAACATCCAACATGACAATAAGTTATCGATGCAGAGTTTGGTCTAGAAAGTCTTTTTAATATCTTATCTCTGTAAAATTAAAAAAAAATGTACATGTGGTAAAATAATCTAACATTTACTTGAGAGTGAGACATGTCATATGGGTGCTAGTTAATACGTAAGTGAGTTGAGTAGAGAAAAAGTTGAGGTGGGGCCCATACGAGCGACTCGTTGGCATGCATTCCTCGTGCGTTAATTTATCAGCCTGTCGATCGACCACCTTATTAAATAACGACCAGACATTAATTTACAACCAACGACACAATATCATTTCATTTCATTTCATTTCATATTTCTTGTAAAGAAATATGTCTGAGGCTGTGGATTCAGATGACACCACCATGTCCAAGTTTTCTCAAACTTGTAACCTCTTCACTCAATTCTTGAATACTACTAGTTTCCAACATCTCACTCCACCAGGTACCTAATCTTTCCATATTGAAATTTTGAGATTATATATAGTTATAGTACTAGTACTAGTTTAGCATTTATTTAAGGCTAGCTAGTAGTTAGATGTGACTGTCTACATCTTACCTTCCTAATTACCTGTTCCGACGGGATTAGGTATTGTTGTTGTTGGCTGGTAGCTAGATGTGTAATTACTTCAACTTTGTATTTTTGTTTGTTAATTAATTAATGGACAAATATATAAGTATATCTGATGATGTATATTAATAATCAGGTGGAGATAGGATGAATAATATTATCTTCAACCAGCAAGATGATACACCAGCTGCAGCCCAAATGACCATCTTTTACGGCGGTCAGGTCATCGTGGTCAATGATTTCCCGGCTGACAAGGCCTTGGAGATCATGAACATGTTGTCCGGAACCCAAACGGCTTCTTCTTTTGTTGCTTCTGGTACATAATTAAACTTGTAGGTGGGCTAACTTGTAGGTGGCCTCAGTGACGAAGCCAGGATTTTCTTATCGGGTGGGCCAAAAAATTTCTAAACCAACGTTGTACAAGTGTTACTATCCTGTTCCTTGACAGTACCTAAACATAGATTTCAATACTCATTACAAGTAAAATTAATGAAATAATCTTGCAAATCTGAAGCAAAAAACAAGTCACTAATTGATGATGGATGTACTTGAACAATATATAATTACATGGTCTTGTATTTTTGTTCATTTTGATTGCCAATTAAACGGCACATTTAACTCCTAATTATGATTTAAATGGGCCACTCTTTTTATCTTTGGGTGGGCAAAAAGACCATCTTATGTAATAACTACCTTACAATATAATTAGTAACTAATGACAATTTGGGGTAGGCCATGGCCCATCCAAAGCCCTTAGTAGCTCAGTCACTGGGTGGCCTTGTTTAATTTTTACTTTTTTCTTGCAGATCTTCCAATTGCGAGGAAAGCATCCCTCGCCCGATTCTTGGAGAAGAGAAAAGAGAGGTATATATATATATACACATCTACACATTGTAAACTAATAGCTAGATAATATAAGTGGATTTGGTGTTACTATACCAAAGGGCCTTTAGCCTAGTGGTATGTGAGTGTAACCATCAGTGAATAGGTTATGGGTTCAAGTTGTGTTCATCTAGATAAGTGAAAAATAACCGTTCTAAAAAAGTGGATATGGTGTTTTGTGTTGACAGAATCACGGCTAGAGCACCATATAAGCAGCAGGAGGGGACGAGTCCTCTTTCAATGCTACAGGATGAAAGCAAAGCATGGTTCGGATTAGAAGCCGAATCTTCTGGTGCCCAATTTCAACCCCACTCGTAGATTGCTTGAATTCACGCTGCTTCGATCTACTACTACTATTACTATATATATTGCCCAATAATTAATCGTCTAGCTAGCTTAAGGTGTATAATTATCAAGTTTTTACCCACATGTGCCAGCCATATCAGTGGGGTTATAATTATTCCTCCTGCGAATAAGATGTATCATCAGCTAGCTTGGTCGAATTGTTTTTTTTGGGCACCTTTTCGTTCATATGTTGGGGTATGATTCAAGTATGTTTTCTTTCTAGTTATTAGAAACATGTTGTATGTTTTATTCTACTCCATTGTAGACATCTTGTACTGTATTAAGTTTATATGGTAAGTCGCTTACTATTACATGAACAACTCTACTCGGTTAAAGTAGCTCATTAATTCTTTATTTTTCATATATAGATATTATAATAACAGAGCAAGAGGATGTCATGTGTATGTATATATGGTGATTTTTACAACAACATATTTTCTATAAAAAAATGCTAAATAAGAACTATGTCAAACTGGCCTGCAACTTAACGAGATCAAAATCCTATTAGTGGATAATTAGGCCCAAAACCCACAAACCTGTAAGATATTATGTGATATTGTTTATTGATTGATCGAACATTACAAATACATGAGATATATATACACACTATAAACGAGTATATTTGGTAAATGCTAATTACCTACCCATCATTCTAATCTCCGGCTAAGACCATATCAATATACAACTAATAGATAAGGCCATATCAAATATCAATTATAATAAAGGTATAACTAACACTCCCCCGCAGTTCGAGTGGTGAAATCGCGAAAGCTCGGACTGCAGTAGTAAAACTAGAAAAGAAAAACAAAACATTAACATAATAAAAACATAACTTTAGTCGACTCGTAACAAAACCGCACCAACGGTCGACTTTAATCGACTGGTACCAACGGTCGGCTAAGTCGACTGATAACAAAACCGTACCAACGGTCAACTTTAGTCGACTGTTAACAAAGCCGTACGAAAAATTGACTACCAAACAAACAAACATTTTTTTTTTTTTTTTTAACACAACTGAAAGATGAGAAAACGAAAGTTGGTTCTAAAACTTCAACCCCCAAAGAACCTTCCGAACAAACGGAGCGTGTTTTTCCCTAGAAAAACATAAAGATCCACCTCACAAATAAACATCAAAACCTGGGTGGGGTTTATTATAGCACTTACATAGGTTAAGGTTTAAAGGGAGCCCTCCGAACCTTCGGCGTGTAGCCGGCGGCCGGAGGCGACGGTGGAAGAGTTTTTGTGGATCTTAATGCCTGATGCCATGTAAGATATTATGTGATATTGATACATGAGATATATATACACACTATACACGAGTATATTTGGTAAATGCTAATTACCTACCCATCATTCTAATCTCCAGCTAAGACCATGTCAATATACAACTAATAGATAAGGTCATATCAACTAATGATAAGACCATATCAATTATAATAAAGGTATAACTAACAAATCCTTCTACAGAATATATATAATGACCACATTATGTATCAAATACAAGAACATCATATCCACTCGCAGATATCTATATATTAAACCTTTTTTTAGATTCATTTGATTACTTTTACATATTTGCTACATCACCCATTCCTTTAAATTTGACAAAAGAATGTGTTGAAAATTTGACTCAGATATCCTAATGATGATGGCAATATAAAAAATTATATGTGAGTTAATAGTGGTACAGAAAAGTAAGGACTTAAGAGTTTAGACCATCCGACATGGTGAAAGATAGGATATTTTCTTTCTTAAAGTATTCATATCTTTACATTTGGCCTCATTTTTTTTTTTCTTTTCAAAAAAGTTATAAAAAAAAGGCTTAGAAAAGATAGTGGGGTTTTACTTTATTGTTCCAACTAGTTTATAGACAGGTGCGATATATGGGCTTAATAAAACGATTGCTCCAACGTTTTCTGTTAGTAATATTTGTTAAAACCGTCAAATGATTGAAAAATAAGAGTATCATACGTTTAACCAACGTAAGCATGGTATTCAGTAGTATTACTTCCTTTATTATATCACATTAGACCTCAAATACTCCAACAAACACAAAATAAATTGTAAGTTAATTGTAGCTGTAAGAAGCAAGGAATGCAAAGACATCAAGCTATAATGATTCATAACTCTTACATGATGTAAGTTACATCATTAGTATATTAACGACTCCTTAACTCAAAGCAAGGAATGCAAGAACGCATTTTCCATCACCACAGAGAATTACCATCCAACCTCACAAGATCAGCTCCTATATTGCTATATATACTGATGACGTATAATACATATAGCAGGCCAATTGGGCCTGTGCTGTATTATACACAGTTGGGCCCCGGCCTAACACAACAGAACAGGCAAACAAATACACTGGACGCCACCGAAGCCCAGTAACAAGCAAGGTGCGGTCCGGACTTACAAAGACGCACGCAGATCATCTAAGCAATGCTTCCATAGTATGCTTGCGGACCAACCCATGGCCGCGGAGGATGATCTGTGTCCGCAATCATGATTAAGCTACGGACCCTTGCCCGACAAGGGTCCCACTCTGGCCACTAATAACAATAAGCGAAATACTAGAAAACCCTAGTATTTAGCTCACCTATAAAAGGCAACCTTTCAACACATTTATGAGGTATGACTTTCTCACACATCCAAATTAATACATATGTATTCTCTGACAAAACATGATTACTTATTCTCACGCCGGAGCTTTGATGCAGGATTTCTGATCAGGTTTTAATACTTATAATTTTACTCGTCTACCTATGGTCTCTACCTTATGCACTAACGGGCAGAGAACCCGATCGTGTGTTGCGTAGTATTCGGTAAAGCCGAAGTCGTCCCAAGAGCTATGTGTATCTGGATTTTAACCTAAGTCTATGTCACGTTTTAAAGGGGTTTTAAGTTGAATATAAATTAAACTAATAAAACAGAAATGAAACTGCGAAAATTAAATGAAGTTGTGAACAATAGGGAGAAAGTGTACTAGCCTAGTTGTTCATCCTATCATGCAATGATTATATTTTCTAATTAAACTTCCTACTGCTTCAAGTGGGGCATAAATATCACTAGACTCCTGTGGTCAATTCGCCTAGCCTATCTCCCTAGAATCCTACTAGGACGCCAAAGGTCTGCATCCTTATGGTCGTCAAAGCTTACAGGTAGACTAGTTTGAGTTATTAAGTGCCGCTACATGCTAGATTAATTCTTTGTGTGATCCGGCCTCTCGGATCTTAGACCACACATCTAACTTCTTAAGTTCATCCAACCCGGAGGGTGATCCTATGGAGCATTCTTAGTTCCGTTCGCACACAAGAATTGTTGGTCCTCTTATTAAAAAATTCTTACCAACACCTTGCAACCTACTACATTAGGGTCCTGTGCTCAATTCTTCTAATGCAACAAGTACAACCGACCTTCAAAACTACCGAAACTAGAGGATCTAACGAATAACTAAGCATGCACACACTAGAAGCAATAAATAAAGCACAAAACCATAATCAAAATATGAAAGGAATCATAACTAGGCTAGCACCAAAGGTGCTTAGCCGATCATAATAAAGGGTACAACGGATTCAATGTTTTGCATGATAATGAAAGACATGAATTCGAAAATGTAAAATAAATAAGAATCGCTAAAACTTATTGATGTTATGGCGTGATTTCTCCCATGGAAAATGCTCTATATGCTGTTGTGGATCGTCCTTGTGGAACCCTATGCAACACCCCCAAAATTTGGTACAGCGGAAGACAAATCAAGCTTTCGGGGTGCTACAGGGATTGGTACACAACACAAGCATAAGAAAACGGAAATACATTATCCGTTTATATAAAACATTTCAAACCCAATATTTAATGTTTACATTTATACAAAAGTGCGGAAGTAGGCCCAACAGTCAAAATAAGGTAGGTCCTCAATTTAGTTATCAGAGTTGAAATTGATCCATGAGCCGTGTCACTTGCCAAGCCTCCAAGTTAAGCATTCAACAATAGTTGCATCAGTTACCTGAGAATGCATGCTAAAAGGTCAGCTTACGCTGGTGAGTTCATAGGTTTAAGCAAAAGTATAACAGTGGACCAAGATAAGTTATTTGCTACACTGGACTAAGTTAAATATAAGTTTCCAAATCCACATACAACCACAAACACAAGTAAACCGGTATCATTATGATAGAACACAATAGTTCTCTCTCATAGTGATAGTAACACAGTAGGGCCCTAGGATATATTTGACCTTATCCAGGTAACACGTTATAGCAAAAGGTATCCGAGTTATTTGCTACCCTGGTCTAAGACAAATATCTGTTGTAAATATCTAACCTTAGCCAATCAACACGTTATAGCAAATCATAAAACAATAGTTAGGTCCATTCAAAACGGTTTTGCATGTTTCCTCACCCTAAGGTTTCAATAAACAGTTCACGAGTAAAAGTGGGGTTGTGAAACTCACATGCATATCAGTTAATCACATAACGCCTTCAAATAACCAAATCAAATATTTCAGCCAAACAGTCAAATCTTGAGTAAACAGTTCGCCTATTCCAAATAAACAGTCATTGGGTTTAGTTAAAAACGTGCATGTATTCTCCCACAAAACAGTTATAAAACAGGTAAAAGTAGGGGCCATGAACTCACCTCAGTCCAGTAATGAAATATCACAACAATATCAGAGGGTAGAACAACACAATAACCCAAACAGTAGCACAGCACAACAACTCACGGGTAGTATAGCACAACGGCAACGATGCTAACACGGCACAACGGACTCGACACAACCTAATAATATAAAGACTCGTCTCAAAATATATTTCATAAATCAAATGCGCTAGGGTTTCCAAAGTTAACCAGTTCCATCCCCAAAATCAATCATGTTGTATCCGTTTATTAGAGTTTGGTATCATCATTTGTTGTTGGGTTTTAAAGGTTTCTTGAAGTTACTGCTGCTGACATTATTAAGACTGCTCAGATACTACAAAAGGATATACAATAAGTCATTATTGCAGCTAGTTATGAAGATTAATGCTGCTACAAGATTAATACTGTTAGAACAATTAGTTAGTATTGCTAATATGTTATTAGTGTTGCTAGAGTATTAGAGTCGGTTATTATGTATAGTATGTTTAGATAAATATAGAAAAGATTCTATAAAGATTTATCTTGTAAAGAAATTTATTGAAAGCCGACTAGGACTCCTTAGTCTATAAAAGGAGGACCTAGGGCATAGATGAACATACGACTTTACGATAGAAAACTTCAAGGTTGTAAGCCCTAATACTCAGAGAATATTCGTATTATTAATAATATTGAAGTGTTTAGTTTGATATTCATTGTTCATTGTTTCATTCGTTATTAAGTTCTTCTTAAGATCAAATACAAGATTCCGCATTGTGTTTGATAAACTACAAGGCAGTTTCTATACCTAGTTGTGTTAGATTTATCTAGCATAGTTAAACCTTTACAAGCTAAGGGATTCGATCAAGTGCTCAACTGGGATCAACAAGTGGTATCAGAGCTTGTGATCTAGAGACTGTAAATCAAGAAGAACCTATTGCAACTCATCTCATTGAAGAAGGAAGACATGGACTCAGAATCTACTCACATGATTACTGCATCAAAGGTCCCCATGCTCAAGCCTGGAGAATATGAGCTATGGAGAATGAGGATAGAACAGTACATCTAGATGGTTGATTACTCTATGTGGGAGGTCATAGAGAATGGTAATCAACTACCTAAGACTGAAACTTCTGCTGAAGGTGTTATCACTGTTATGCCTATCAAGACTGCTGAAGACAAGGCACAAAGAAGGCTTGAAGTAAAGGCCAGAAGTACTCTTATGATGGGAATTCCTAATGATCATCAGCTAACCTTCAATCACATCAAGGATGCTAAACAGTTGCTAAAAGCAATTGAGACAAGATTTGGAGGAAATGCTGCAACCAAGAAGACAAGGAAGAACCTCTTGAAGCAACAATATGAAAATTTTGCTGCTTTAAGTTCTGAAAATCTTGATCAAACTTTTGACAGGCTTCAGAAACTCATCAGTCAATTGGCACTTGTTGAAGTCTCAATTTCTCAAGAAGATGTCAATCAAAAGTTTTTGAGAAGCTTATCACTAGAGTGGAACACACACACTGTGGTTTAGAGAAACAAGGATGATCTTGACACTATGAGTTTAGATGATCTATACAACAATCTTAAAGTTTATGAACCTGAAGTTAAAGGGTCATCTAGTTCATCAACAAGCACACAAAACTTAGCTTTTGTGTCCTCATCCAACAACAGTTCTAGCAGTCCTAATGAAGTAGTTAATATTGCTCATGGAGTTAGTACTGCTGGCAAACAAGTTAATGCTGCTGGGTCTACAACCCTTGATAACTTGAGTGATGCTGTTATCTATGCTTTCTTGGCTGGTCAATCTACTAGTTCTCAAATTATGCATGAAGATTTGGAACAGATCCATCCAGATGATCTTGAAGAGATGGACTTGAAGTGACAGATGACAATGTTGACTGTGAGGGCAAGAAGATTTTTGAACAGGACTGGAAGAAATCTCAAGATTATTGGGAAGGATAACTTAGGTTTTGATAAATCCAAGATTGAATGCTACAACTGTCATAGAAAGGGTCACTTTGCAAGAGAATGCAGAGCTCCAAGAAGCCAAGATTACAAGACTGGAGAAAGCTCTAGGAAAGCTGTGGAAATAAAAACCTCTACAGCTTTGGTGTCTCAATGTGATGGTCTTGGAGGATATGACTGGAGTGATCAAGCAGTTGAAGGACCTAACTTTGCTCTTATGACCTACTCTTCTGCATCAAGTTCTGATTCTGAGGTATATAACAGTTCTAGTTGTTCATTTAAGTCTTGTTTAGATACTATTGAAGAACTTAAGGCTAGGAATGAAAAGCTAATGGAAGAGGTAAAAATGTTAAAATTGGACAATTTAGGCTATAAGGTAGGTCTAAAATATGTTGAGGAAAGACTTGACTTTTTCAAACAAAATGAGTTAGAATACGTAGAAAAAGTAAATGTCCTCGAAGGTAAGCTTTTTGTAAAAGAACATGAAGTTAATGTACTTTCTAAAAGACTAGAAAAGGCTGAAAAAGAAAAATATGCAGCTTATAAGGAATTAGAAAAACATCAGGTTAAGGTTAATAAGCTTGAGTTTGCATCTGAAAGTGTTAATAAGACAATTGAGTGACGGTTAATGAGGAGAGATAGTGGCATAGGTTATAATGAAGTTCCTCTCTCAATAACAGGAAAGTATGTACCTCCTATTTTAGAATTGTCTTGTTTAAGTGAGTCAAATGTTAAGTCTTTGGGAGAAAGTAGTGAAACTAATAAGGAAAAACCTAAGACTGAAAGAAAGTATTCTGATGCACCTATTATTGAGGATTGGGTGTCTGATGATGATGAGGAACAGGAAAAGGATAATCTTGAGGTTGCTAGTGTAACATAAAAATCTAGTGTTGAGCAGATTAAGTTTGTCAAACCTAGTTTTGGTACCAAAGTGTCTAAGAAATTTGTTAAATACACTGTGTGGAAAACTAGAAGGGGGGTTGAATAGTTTTACCATTTAAAATTTGATTCACTTTGTTACTTAATGTGATTTCAAATAAAACATACACAAACAAATAATCACACAATATATATGAAAAGTAAAGAGAGGAATGATCAAACCACACAACATGGATGTTTATGGTGGTTCGGCTACAAGGACTCTCTTCCTTGCCCTACTCCACTCCTCGAGAGTTATCTTTCACTAAGAAACAAACTCCCTTCTAGGTGGAGAAAACCTTTACACGTCGATTACTTCTTTTTCCGGTACTAAGCTAAACACCGAGTTCTTTACAAGGGTACAACCACTCCCGTTTGGTTCTTTCACAAGGGTACAACCACTCCCGTTTGGTTCTTTCACAAGGGTACAACTACTCCCAACACTCTTTATGTTTTAAGGACTAAAACACTAACCTCACTCTACTAATGTAAATGATACAAACAATGATATGCAAACTAGTACAAGATCACACAGTGACTAAACTAGACGGATAACGACAGAACGTTGATCCTTGTATGTATGATCCCTTTGCTACAAAAAGAAAGATCAAATGAATGAATGAATGATATGGGTTAGTAAATGAATGAGTATGTATTTAAGCTATATGAGTGATGAAATGGCCAAATGATCAGCTTGCTATTTATAGGCAAGGCTGATCAACAGGCGGCGGATTCGGCGGATCCCAAAACTTGGATCCGTCCGTGTATGCATTTGGATCCGCCGTGTCAGGCCAGCTAAGAGATCTTCAAATCTTTCCAAATCTTGCCATATCTTTCCATATCTTCAAATGTCAACTCTTTGGCTTGAAGATCTAAACAAAATATCACAAAATCTTACCAAGATTGTGTACATGATGCATGCCATGATGTCATCCTAATATTTAACTAATAAAGTTTCCATTTTAGGAAATAAACATGTAAATGTACAGAATGCAAATTCTAGTGATCTTGTGAAATGTAAATGTGTTCTAAAAAGACTTTAGCTTGTATTTATGATTTGCTAAAAGATATACCTTGTATTTGTCACTAACAAAACTAAGTAAAGATCATAAAATATAAATAACGTTTTTGGGACGATATTTGTATTAACAATCTCCCCCTTTTTGTTGATGAGAAAACATAAGGTGTATTTTTAAGAAAAGGAATAAATATAGTATAAGTCTTTTTAAAAATATAGATTAAGTTTGTTTTATGTAAGTTTTGAAAACAATTTCAAGTATAAATGTATGTACTGTGATGTTTCACAGTAATGCAAACTTAATCCTTTCTCCCCCTTTTTGTCGAAACAAAAAGAAGATATGTGTAGCGGAATGTGATTTTGAGAACTTTAAAGCTCCCCCTTGATTTATACTCCCCCTAAATGGAGTAACAAGGATATGATGTATGATGATGTATGTTCCTACAAAACAAATGGTTAGACTATGATATGCTCCCCCTCGATGTATACTCCCCATTGCTAGAGTACCAACGTATACATTTCAAGGATATGAGATGCTACAAAAGAAAAGTTAGTTACTTCATGGAAGTAAAATGCATATGTAATTGTCAACCAAACAATAAGTTTCAGCCCATTTGACTTTAAAAAGTCAAAATAAAGTGTCTGATCAAAATTTAGTACCTAATGTACAATTGATCAAAGCAATATGTGAAATTAAGACAACCATACTATGATGTTAGTATTCTAAAATGAGGTAATATGCTTAATGTTGATCACCCACAAGCATAAAAACATAACATTCATTACTTGGAAAAAATGATGTTACATTTAAACAAGGAAAATAAATACTAATAAGAAAAATTCTAAAACAACACCCTAAAAGTTCCTTTAAGAGGAAACTAACAAAGCTCCTATTGAGGAGGATGAGAGATTGCATTGAGACGCTCGAGAATGTGGTTCAATATGAACCTCATTTCATTTTGGAGCTCATTGACCAAAATGTTGGTCCTTTGGGCCAAATGAGCGGTTCTCTCGCAATGCGAGCAATCATGGCTTGAAAAACCGGGAGGAAGAGTAGTCTCATGGTTTTGTGGTGGTGGTGGTGGTGGATTGTTGGATGTAGGTGGTGGTGGATTGTTCGTTGGACCCGTAATGGAGGCTAACAAGGTGGATTGTAAGTCCATAGCCTCGTGGAGATGGGAGTCAACCATGTTTGAGAATGCATAGAGGCGGTTTAGTTCCTCGTTGATCTCGGCTTGGGTGTTGGGTTGATTAATCCAAAACTCTTCATCAATGGAATGGAGAGTGGATCTTGGTGAGAGTTGTTGTGGTTGCGGTTGTGGTGGTGGTGCATCATGGTATAAAGGACCATGGATATCCGGGAAAACCGGATGAAAAAGCATGGGTTGTTGACCTTTAAAGGTCATGGGTGGAGGATTGGTTGACCTTGGTGGAAGGTCTTCCAAGTCATCAAGGTATGGGTGTGGTGATGAAGGTGGAGTCCTAAATAGCTCCATTGGTTGTAGTTTGGGTGATTTTGGGGGTGATGGTGATTTAACAGGTTGTAATGGAGCGGGTGGTGGAGTGGTAGCTATTGGAGTAATTATTGGTGGTGGAGTATGAATGACTACATTTGGTGGTGTTGGAGTGGAGAGTGTGAGAAAATTCTCACTTGCAATCGGTGATGAGATATTTAGAGGAGATGATTCCTCTGATGATGTGTTTGCTAAATTTATGAAGCAACATGGTTTAACACTAATGCGGGCAGTTCAGTTTGGAGGTCTAGAGGTGGAAGAGTAGTTTGATTTAGTCATGGTGAAGTAATGTAGCTAAGATGTACAGGAGAGAAAGTAGAGGAAATGGTGAGTGAGTGAGTTTAGTGATGATCCTAAGGTACTAATTTATAGGCAGAAGGTTTGTTGGTCTGTGTGTTTGGATTGGATGTAAATCCAATGAAGAATGTTGGTTCCTAATAATTTGGAACAAAAATTTAAGCTTGTCACATCCTAAAGTCAATCCATTGAAATGGAGTTGAGTGATATGAGGGGGATTTGCAGTAAATGCAAGGAGATAGTGGAAGATCAGGTGATTTGATATTTCCACAGATTTGACGGATCCCTCAAAAGGGGTCCTTGCTTGTATAAGAAAAGTAACTCATATGAAAATTTTGAAAATTCAAATTTTGGTGGGAAATTGAGTTCTTAGGGTTCTAAGAGTTCCTAAATCATTCTAGAGAGTTTAATGATCAGTGAGTATAATCTAAAAAAGCTACAAAACAAAATCTAAGTGTCGAGATGAGTCGGGAATTTATGGAAAAAGTTACTGTTGGTACCCACGGATCCAATCGACAACAAAGGCGGAGCCAAAGTTTGGGAGTCGTCGGATCCGTGGGTTCTGGACTGGCGGATCCAAGTGATACACTAGGCGGATCCAAATTCTGGGATCCGCCAGATCCGTCATCCGAAACTACTAAAACAAACAGAGAGCATTGCAAATTTCGTGTTTTTTGACCAAAACCCGAAATTTCTCCTATAACGTATGTAATAGCTAATATGTACTACAAATATGTTAAATACATATATTCTAACACACGTTTTCACATAAATAAATTCGATCATAATATTCTACCATATAAGGAGTTAAGCCAAATGGGGGCTTATTCTCGGAAAATTGATAACACTAAGTGTTATTGACCTGCAAATCTGAGTTAGTTGACATACACATCAAGTACTAACATAATAAGTTAAGAACCATACATGTTTAACACATCATTGTCTATTTACATCTAGACCCAAACACTCCTCTCACTTGAACTTCTTGCTCAATTTCTTCATACCCTTGTGAAGTTTCATGATCCAACGCCCTAGATTTTTCACCATTCCCTTTGTTTGACGATGCTCCTCGGATTCATTCGCAATCGGTGGAAGTTGACGCAAGTATTCTGGTGGAGGAATCCTAGAATTTGGTAAGCCGTCATCGTCACTCATTGATGATGATGATGATGATGATGTTTGAGGACGAGGACATTTGCCTTTGTCAACCGCTACCCTAAAATCGCTTAAGGGAACAAAGGTGTGTGGAATCTCATCATAATCGGGAACAAATCCTAAGGCATTTCTAGGAATGGGTGCAAAAGCTCTATAGAGACGAGTCAAGAGCATCCCGTAGGGCATTGCCGTGGTACCTTGTATTGGAAAATCGGCCATTCGCTTGGCGATATAGTATGCAAGGTTGAAAGTTTGACGGGTGGACACACAATACATCATGTAACAAAGACATGCATTGATATGATCACGATTCCCTACCGTGCTAATGACATTAGCTCTTAAAACATCTTCTAACTTCCTAAACTCGGACCTAAGTT
This sequence comes from Artemisia tridentata subsp. tridentata, assembly GCA_021014915.2. Taxonomy (NCBI): domain Eukaryota; kingdom Viridiplantae; phylum Streptophyta; class Magnoliopsida; order Asterales; family Asteraceae; genus Artemisia; species Artemisia tridentata. The sequence continues at coordinate 12,691,416 of CP139508.1, read as the reverse complement.
CGTTTAGCTCCATAGCAAATGGATCTCTAGCTACTTGTTTGCCTCGGTGTTTCCTAGTTGGATTGTTTCTAGGATTAAAGAGATGTTCCCTAATGGTTTCTTTGGCGGTCAAAGGTGTGGCATATGGTGCCTTTCTCTCAAGGTTAGACTCTAAGATTGTTAATGACCACTTATCGGAGTAGACACATGTTCCATAATTTGGAACTCCTAAGACATCTCCAAATTGAACTAAGGGAATGTTGAATTGGGTTCCATTGATCCTAAAGTGAATGTTCATGAGACCATCGTCGTTGGAACTAAGACCTATGGTTGCATAAAATTCAAGAATGAACCTAGGAATGATAGGTTCATCAATGTCTAAGAGGCCATCGAAGTGAATTGCGGCTAATTGCTCGCGGAGATTGGTATCTTCATAGAATGAGGAGTCTACAACCCTACCCTCATGGACGTATCGGTTTTCTAAGGCTTTGAATATATTGACTTGGGCTTCGGTAAGACCCTTGGTTTTGTGGTGTTTGGGAAGGTAATGGATGGTCTTTTTGTGATCGTAGTTGGTTGCGGGAGGCATAGTTATCCTAGACACGAAAAATATATATAGTTTAGTTAAAATTATCGAAGATACGTATAAAGGTCTAGTGTGTGCCTACATGGGGACAATGTGGAGGTGCGGTTATCTCGACTCCTTTTGATGCATGAAAATTATGTTTATGCAAGTTTTATGATAAAACGAGAGATAACCCAAACGCTCCTACTTCAAAGTAGCTACGATTGAATGTACCCGAAAATACATATTAATTATGTATTCCCTTTAGCATTCAAGAGGCATTATGCAAGTGATGCTTAAAACATAACATTTTTGTATTTGTATGAACACACTGAGCAACCTAGGCAGATCACAAACAGGCCTAAAGGTAACCAGATGAGTTGGAATGGAATGATATCTGCTATGTGCTTAAACACATACCTTTTATTTACCAAATTAAGACCAAAATAACCAAAAACCTGACCAAAATGCCAAAAGATATTGTGTTTTTGTGTTTTTAATTGTGCAGGGAAGGATATCATGAAAACCGACAAAAGACACGGAAAATCCAGAAAAACGAGCACGGGATACGGGAAAGGCTCAGAGCCGAACCGGGAAAGAAATACTTGGTCAAAAAGTCAAGAATCCACCCTTAGATCAATTTTGGAATATTGGCATAATAAGTCCCTTGAATTTATGAGTTTACATAATTGGTCCTTGATAATTTCATCAAACCTTAAAACCAAAACAATAACAAATCCGGATCCACCCTTACACTAATTCAACCCATCTTATTCACTACCCAACCCAATCCATACTTAAACCAACCCAATCCCACCTTAGCCCCTAGCCCAACCCATCTTCGAAATAATCGAACCCTTACTCTTTGACCCATACCCGACCCAACCATACCCCAGTCAAACCCCTCTTATATTATTTTCACCCGGTCAACCCAACTCATATAACTCACACTCTCTATCACTAAAACAAAACGCGCCCAAAATTCACCCCCAATCCCAGAAATTACCACTGTTCACCCGAACCCTAAATTTACCGTACATTTATTCACAACAATTAAGGGCATTAATGTCAATCATTGGCTCTTCTAGAAGGACCTGACATAGAGAATGGCACGTGGCAGCTGCTTATTGGACCAAACGCGTCACAAAATTTGATCATACGGTCGAGATTGATGGGATGATGCTCAAGAGGATCTAAGGGTGGATAAGGGCTGAGATAGCACACGGATTGCCAAGGTGGCAAGACCCAGAAGGTTCGGCTAAGCTCTATAAATAGAAGAGGATTTCTCCTCATTTCGGTGTGTAGGAATTTAGTAGTGAAACTCTGTCATTTTCATTTCTCAATTGTAATTTCTTTTTAATAGTGTAATCCAGTTTTTAATTAATGAAAGTTTAGTTACTGTTTTATAATTCAAGCTTCTTCAATTTACTTTCAACCTTTATTTAGTTTGATTTTAGTCTGAATAGCTTATTAATGTTTTATTTCAATCCAGCAATCAATTTCAGCTAGTATCTTAGTTATCAGCTTATTGTTATCCATCTAAATAAATAAAAAATAAAAAATAAAAATAATCTTCAAATTTCAAAATACGGGCTTCAATAAGCCTATTTCATTGTTCATTCAAGCTTATTCAAGCTGTTATAGCTTGTTGTAAGATTGCTCATTCAAATTGCTTCTTATATCAAAAAGTCAACGAAAGTCAACTGTTCATGATGGTGATGATCATGAGCTGATTTGATAGTCCAAGTGGAGAAAGGGAAGCCATTGGCCTATCTAAAGATAGGCAAGCTCAGTGAACTCCCTCTGTTCTTGCTGAGGGAGAAGTGATTTGTAAGATTTTACTCATTTACATTTCTACTCACTTTTCATAGTTATTTGAAGTTTAAATTCTGTTGGATATTGGTTAGTTGAAGTTTATTTGATAGATTTGATACTATTTAACTTGTTTGAGAGTTAGTTGATAGTGTAGTTTGATTCTGCCTTTATATAGCTTCTGAATTGATCAAATTCTGTGAATCTGAGAATCTAGTGATTATTGTTGTTGTTTGTTGCTGATTTGAGATCTATTGATGATTGTAAGCAATTTTTGATGCTGCTTGATGATTAGTAAAGCCTGAATCAGAGTTTGATTGTTTTAAGATTTGATATAGGGTGTGTTTGGATCTGTGATTTGCTTATTGTTGAAGTTGTATTGGTGTGGTAACTTTGATCCAAATGGTTTGAATTAGTCATATACAACTCAGATTAGCTTAAATATTAGTAGGGTACTTCATTAAAAAGTCAAGTTACTTGTTAAATTTCATAATCTGCTGTGGTCTGCTGAGTTTGTGAATCTGAGTTGCATTATTTAGTTAGATAATCAGTTAAAATTTGTTAGTTAAGTGCTTATATAGCTTAAACATAAGTAGATTGATAGATTAAGGTAGCTGAATCTCACATTAGTCAACCATTGTTAGTATCTAATTAGTCAAATATGTTTATGTGCATCTGTTTCATTTTGTTCTGAGTTGCTGCTTTCATGAATCCATTTGATCGATCATTAGTGTTTGATTTTGCTTGATATTGTGTTTCTGAGCAGTTAACCTAGCTTAGTTTTTGAGTTATTAGTATCAAGTGGTAACAATAACATCTGGTCATCTAAATTTGTCACCAAAGTTTGTCATAAGCCTGCCGTGTTAAGTCTGCTGCATGATTCATGATTTAGTGATCTGTATTTGCTTCGAATTGACCTAGCAATTGAAAGTTTGTGATAGGGCTTTTTAGAAACTAGTAATCTCTGCTTGGTTAGCTTTCCAAAACAATTTTCGTTTTCAAAATTGGTTAAGAATTGAGTCTTTTATAAGCTTTTGAAAAGTGCCTTATATGATTGCTTGATGGCTTGAACTGAGTGTTCTTAAGTTTTCTTGTGTGTCACTTTTGGTCCTTAGACTTATTGCTTTAGTTAAAATCGTGACTGGTAGTGTTTAGAGTTAAAACTGTTTGATTTGTGGCAACTTTAGTCCCTGTCTTTGTAGAGTAAATTTAAAATTTCAGTAATTGCATTTTCAGTCCCTCGACTTTTATAAACTTTTGTTTTCATTATTTTCTTTATAAAATCAGTTTTAATAAATTTCATTTTCAGTCCCTTGAGTTTTTAGCTTTGCACTTTAGGTTTATTTCTTCACTATTAGTTTTATAAGTCTCGGGAATAGCCCGGGATTTGCGTTATTTCATTTCTTTTTGTGTGCTTTTATTTGTTATCGTAGATTGCTTTTAAATTTTTCATATTTTAGTTTAATCATCACCAAAATAAACTTTCACGTTCACTTATTCACTTCACATTCTCACGACACCGAATCAACTTATACGCCGTCAAACCTTCGTTGGGAGAACGACCCGGGGAAATATTTTCACAAATATTCCTTTGGAAATCGAACTTAATCAAAATGGCGCCGCTGCCGGGGAAGGCTTGAAATGTTATCGTTGATTCATATCGTATTTTGTGTTTTGAAGATCATTCCTCGGAAATTATCATTTTTATAAAAAAATAAAATACAAAAATATAATAAATAAAACACTTTTCCTAAAGTGTTTTCATAAATACATCTTAATAAACATCCTCGGTCTTCCTTTGAAGGAGGGCGGTTGTAAACCATTCCGAATAAACAACAAAAGAGATCGTGAAGTTAAACGTTTCTCGGATTATTTCTTTACTACAACCTATACACGGGGTTTAAGGAGGTCTTGACATTAAATTGCAGACCGAAGAGAGATCCATTCTTCTCTCCCGCCACGCTGCGCGTAGTTTTGAAAGAAACGAGTACGGTTGATCAACGATCACCAAAAAAATATAATTTTAATTTTTCCTTATAAAAATAAAAATCCAAAAATATTTTCATTTTCGACTTTTGTTTTTGATTTTTCTTTTTGATTTCATTTTGGTGTATGCACACCCGTTCTTCTTCCTCTAATCCTCTTCTTTCACCACTTTCAAATCCCGAGAGGATTATCCGACAAAACAACCGTGTTCATTTCTCAACCGTTGAGGAAATGGCCAACAACCAACACGATCAACACCCGCCGGTGGGTGTTGACAATCACAACCAAGGGCAAGCTCCCGATCTCCGCACTATGCAAGAGTTACTCCAATGTCCCACCGTGGGATACGGAGATGCTATTGTCATACCCCCGATTCGAACTAAAAATTTTAAACTCGAGACCGGTTTAATTCAACTTGTCACGGGAAATCAATTTCATGGTTTTGATCGGGAGGATCCTCACAATCACATCCGATGGTTCAATAAATTAACCTCAACACACTACCATAAGGATGTCCCTCACGAAACAATCAAATTGATGTTATTCCCATTTTCGATTGAGGGGGCGGCCCGAATTTGGCTCGAGAAAGAACCTCCTCAATAAATCCATACTTGGGAAGATCTCGTCCATAAATTCGTGAACTATTTCTTTCCTCCGTCTAAAATGACCAATGCTAGGAATGAAATCACAAATTTCCAGCAACGATTTGATGAGAATTTCGGTGAGGCATGGGAACGATTCAAGGATCTCCTACGGAAATGCCCACATCACGGATTCTCGGAATTGCATCAAATTGATACGTTCTACAATGCCTTAACTCAATCAGATCAGGATTCACTCAATGCAGCCGCCGGTGGCAATATCATGAGTCGAATGCCGAGAGAAATTCTTTCAATTATTGAGAACAAATCTAAGGTACCTACCTCAAGGAACAAACCGGTTGTTTCTAAGGTGAGTACCCAAGCTTCTAGCAGCGATGCTAAGATCGACAAGCTTGCAGATATGTTCGAAGCTTTCCTTATCTCACAAAAGAAACAATCTTCTCCACCCGCTCAAGTGAAAGCGGTGCAAGAAAATTGTGTTATTTGTGGTGGTCCCCATCCTTATTATGATTGTCAAGCTACCGATAGCCAAGTTTGCAATGCTACTGCAGCAGCTGCAAACTACAATCAAAATCAAGGATTCCGTCCTCAAGGTGAAGTTAACTACCGAGTTAGCAACCAAATGGGACCACCCGGTTTTACACCCGTCCAAAACAACCAAAACCGTTTACCTCAAACCAATCAAGGTTACAATCAAAATCAAAGCTACAACCAAAATCATGGGAATTATAATCAAGGTTTTGTTCAAAACAACCGAGGGCCAAATCTTCCAAACAATCAAAATCAAGGATTTGTGCAAAACCCATCGCCCTCGGATGAGTTATTAAAACAATTCATTCTTCAAAACCAACAACAACAAAAGAAACAAGAGGAAATGAATAGAATGATGATTAATCAAATAACCGAATTGAACAAACGTTTAAATGATCGACCCTCGGGTTCAGGGACTACTTCTCTCCCAAGCAACACGATCGCTAACCCGAGGGGCGATGCTAAGGCGATCACAACTCGTAGCGGTGTTTCATATGATGGACCCACGGCTCCGGCTACCGATTCTTCTCTACCTCCCAAGGTAGTTGACCGTGAACTCGAGGCGACCAAGGACATGGAACCTCCTACTAACAACGGAGGAACCAAAGACGTCCAACCTCCGGTCATCCATCCATCTGAACCAAAGGTTGTGCTGGAGCCCGAAGAAATTCCCGAAAAAGCTCCCGTCAAAGCAAACCTTCCGTATCCTTCGAGAATGAATGATCAAAAGCTCCGCGATAAAGCTTCAAATCAAATGGAAAAATTTTTCCAAATTTTTCAAGAGTTACATTTCGATATAAGCTTCGCGGATGCTTTACTTTTGATGCCTAAGTTTGTTTCCACTCTCAAAAGTTTGTTGAGTAACAAGGAAAAATTAATTGAATTAGCAAAAACTCCTCTGAACGAAAACTGCTCAGCGGCAATTCTCAAAAAGCTTCCGGAAAAGCTTGGAGATCCCGAAAAATTCCTTATTCCATGTGAATTTCCGGGATTGGTTGAATGCTCCGCCTTGGCCGATCTCGGTGCTAGCATCAACCTAATGCCGTTGTCAATATGGCAAAAGCTTTCTCTGCCCAAACTTACCCCCACTTGCATGACCCTCGAGCTTGCGGATCGTTCCGTAATCCGTCCCGAAGGTATAGCCGAGGATGTCTTCGTTAAAGTGGGGAAGTTCCATTTTCCTGCAGATTTTGTGGTTGTTAATTTTGACGCCGACCCCCGGGTTCCTCTCATTCTCGGAAGATCATTCTTGAGGACCGGGCGTGCTTTGATTGACGTCTATGGTGAAGAGATTACTTTGCGGGTTGATAAGGAAAAAGTCACGTTTCAAATCAATCCAAACTCGAAACCTCAAACCGACAAGTGCAATGTCGCTACAGTTGATCAAAAGTCCGATCCCGTAATTGCTCCTAAAAGAGTTGATCCAAACCTTTCAAGATTCACGGTCAAGAGTATGTCAGAAAAACGTACTGAGCTCAAGGCTATGAAAATCAATCCTGGATCGAGCAAATGGTTTGAATGTTGTGCTGCAAATACTAAGAGTATTCTTGATGATGATGGATCTGATTCGGAGACCACAACGGAAGAGGTGGAAATTGCTAGCTCTAAGAGCACACCTCTTGTCCCACCTCCGGAGCCGGTTTATCGTGTAGATTCTGTCCTTTCCGACTCTTCCCATCCTTCTCCTCCGATTGAGGGAAGTGAAATCTCGAGGGAAGAGTTCGAGGTGTTGTCTGTTAATGCTCCAATTTCGCCGGAAATTGTTGAGACCGATAGTGATCCAGGGGAAGATGTCTTGAAATTTGATGAACCATTGTTTCCCCTGGAAGATGTTAAGGAAAAACCGCCTAAATCCGTTCCAGTTGTTAAATCAAAATCAGAAGAGCAAAGTAGTGGCAGTACCACTTCTTATATTGATTCTCTTCTTGAGGAGTTCGCCGATGAACTCGCTCATATCGATCCAATCCCACCGGGGGATGAGGAAGATAAATTTGATTTTGAATCAGACTTAAGAGAATTGGAATTATTGCTGAACCAGGATCCGTCTAAATGTGATTCTTATCCCGAGGAGTTCGCCGATGAACTCGCTCACGACGATCCACTTCCATCATATGATGATGATCTCTTTGATGTTCATGCTAATCTTGAGGAAGTTGAAAATCTTTTATACCATGCTCCATCATCTGATTCTTACACCGAGCTTAATGATTTACAAGATGATGATGATCTCTTCGATTTTAGGGCCGATCAAACCGAATGGAGAAATCTTTTATATGGCAAACCTAATGATGAAAAAGGCCCTAAAATTGAAACCATAACCGAGGATGCTTCAATAGTATCTCATGACTTAGCTCCTCATTCTCCCGAGGATGATTTCTTTATTGAGTCCTCCATCGAGTACCCCGCTGAGTTTTCTTGTGAGGACAAAGTATTTAAGCCAGGCTTACTCATTGATGGTGAAATTCATCCTTTGATGAAATTGACTCGTGCTAAGAATTTAAAGTTTCCTGCCTCATCTAAGGAACTTTTATTTCTGGAGAAAAGTGATTCCTCTCTGCTTCTTTCTATTCAAAAACTCCCATTCTGTCTGGAGTTATCTCTTCTTGAAACTTTACTATCGTTTCCAGCCAGAAACGAAGACAAAGTTTTTGACCCCGGCATCACCGCTTCTATCTTCTAGAGCCGTGGGTATCTCAATCGGAGTGGAACTTTCGTATGCTTCAATGTTTATCCAAACATCTTGAACGAAAGTCCGATTGAGATTATCTCTTCCACTTGCTCCCCCAGGGACAAATTAAATTCGGGGTCGAGTCAAGCTCATGTGACTCGGTTAACAAAAACAAGCGCTTCGTGGGAGGCACCCCATGCTTATCCATCTATCCTCTTATCTTATTTCTAATAAAACGTGAGGAGGGCTTCCTCTTCCATATCTTGTGTTTCGTGTTTTCTGTGGTATGTCCAGGAATGCCCGATGATGAAGACTCTCGTGCTCGTAGTTTCCTTCATGCTGCTTATCCGATATCCTAAATCTTATCGTTTACATCTATCTTTTGGCATAATTAATAAACGGCCTTAGATTTATGTAGGAGAACCCTTACCTTTAAGACATTGAGGACAATGTCTCGTTTTAGTCGGGGGGGGGGGGGGGTAATCTTGCTATTTGATTTTTGCCTTGCATTTTTGCCGTTTTCTCATGCAACCCCATTTTTCCTCAAAAAATTGAAAAAATCCAAAAAAAATGAGAAAAATTTAAATTTTTTTTCAAAAATATAATAAGTTTTGACATTTTTGTTGACTTTCCGCTGGAGAGAGTAGGAATAAAATTCTGACTTGACCGGGCATGTTGAGCCCTAGCTTGTTCCCTTAACCGTTTATAATCTATAAGCTCGTGCTAGTCTTTTACACAAGGAGCTAGAAAACGCGAATTCTTTTTAAGAATTTGCAAGTTCCCGTATTTGACTTTATATATGCATGGCTTAATTATAAGGCTAAGCATTCGCGGATCTTATTATTTAAGATTTTAAATTTGCGAAGAACGAAAAATGATAGAGTTGTTTATAAGTTAGATTGCTAAACGTGGAGTAGTTGGATCTCTTTAAAGCTCATCGAAGTTATTTGTGGCTTTTTGTTCCCATAAGCTTGTTTCACCCTAAAAAAAGAAATCTAGGAATAATTAAAGCTATTTTAGTTTTGACAATAATTAGTTTTTATTTCTTTCTTAAGAAAGTCCTTGCTTATGAAAGTTGGGTACACATCAAGGTACTGTCAGTGTTACGGTGTAATAGACTATTCCATCTTGCCGGCTCGCAACCGATGTTGGGATTGTTATAAAAGCCGTAGGACTCGGGATTTGGCAAAATATATAATATATAATGAATAATGAATAATAATAATAATCCAAAGCCATAAAAAGTTTTCTACATCTTGCCGGTTCGCAGCCGATGTTGTAGACTTCTAATAAAGGCAGAGGAAAAATTCCAAGGTCATAATAGACTATCACATCTTGCCGGCTCGCAACCGATATTGTGATTGTTATAAAAGGCCAAGGATTAATAATATGTGCTTAATAATGTTAAAAATGCCAAATCTCGACTCCGGGGGTTTCCTAATAAAGGCTTCTGTCTCTGGACTCGTAGATGAGTTGTTTCGGTCGCAAATAAAAGGGATATCCTCAAAATCGTGTTAAATCAGAGACCTTGATGTGGACCTCATTTTTGTATGCAACGGTTTTTGAGGGAAGGTTTGGAAACTACTTAGCGTCTAAACTAGGTATCTTTATCGGACTAAGAAATTATCGAAACGAGAATATGAAGAAATTCATTTCTCACCAAAAATAAAATAAATAGAGGAAAATAGGAATTTGGGAACAAGGAGCCCACAATTAGCTTTCTGAGTAGTGTTGGCAATCTAACTTGTAAATAACAATGATTTCGTTTTTAAGCTTAGTTTGGGGACTCGTGAAAAATCAGGAATGACGAATTTTATCCGTATGGTCACTTCTTTATGAGTCATGTTTCCTACTCGAAGACCCTAAAAGTTATCGAAAGATAATGATTGTCGACGAAGCCGTCACTTGAATAATGAGAAAAATACAAAAATAGAATAAAAGGAAAATCGGGGAGTTTTTAGAACTTAAGATTTCTTAATCTCTTTCGAAAATTTTGCTACTTCTCAAAGTTAGTAAAAAGAGATTGGAAATTTTCGGTTTCAAAAACGTGTTTTTATAACATTGCATGAGGACATTGCAATAGCTTAGTCTGGGGGAATTTGGTATGTGCTTAAACACATACCTTTTATTTACCAAATTAAGACCAAAATAACCAAAAACCTGACCAAAATGCCAAAAGATATAGTGTTTTTGTGTTTTTAATTGTGCAGGGAAGGATATCATGAAAACCGACAAAAGACACGGAAAATCCGGAAAAACGAGCACGGGATACGGGAAAGGCTCAGAGCCGAACCGGGAAAGAAATACTTGGTCAAAAAGTCAAGAATCCACCCTTAGATCAATTTTGGAATATTGACAAAATAAGTCCCTTGAATTTATGAGTTTACATAATTGGTCCTTGATAATTTCATCAAACCTTAAAACCAAAACAATAACAAATCCGGATCCACCCTTACACTAATTCAACCCATCTTATTCACTACCCAACCCAATCCATACTTAAACCAACCCAATCCCACCTTAGCCCCTAGCCCAGCCCATCTTCGAAATAATCCAACCCTTACTCTTTGACCCATACCCGACCCAACCATACCCCAGTCAAACCCCTCTTATATTATTTTCACCCGGTCAACCCAACTCATATAACTCACACTCTCTATCACTAAAACAAAACGCGCCCAAAATTCACCCCCAATCCCAGAAATTACCACTGTTCACCCGAACCCTAAATTTACCGTACGTTTATTCACAACAATTAAGGGCATTAATGTCAATCATTGGCTCTTCTAGAAGGACCTGACATAGAGAATGGCACGTGGCAGCTGCTTATTGGACCAAACGCGTCACAAAATTTGATCATACGGTCGAGATTGATGGGATGATGCTCAAGAGGATCTAAGGGTGGATAAGGGCTGAGATAGCACACGGATTGCCAAGGTGGCAAGACCCAGAAGGTTCGGCTAAGCTCTATAAATAGAAGAGGATTTCTCCTCATTTCGGTGTGTAGGAATTTAGTAGTGAAACTCTGTCATTTTCATTTCTCAATTGTAATTTCTTTTTAATAGTGTAATCCAGTTTTTAATTAATGAAAGTTTAGTTACTGTTTTATAATTCAAGCTTCTTCAATTTACTTTCAACCTTTATTTAGTTTGATTTTAGTCTGAATAGCTTATTAATGTTTTATTTCAATCCAGCAATCAATTTCAGCTAGTATCTTAGTTATCAGCTTATTGTTATCCATCTAAATAAAAAAAAAAAAATATAAAAATAATCTTCAAATTTCAAAATACAGGCTTCAATAAGCCTATTTCATTGTTCATTCAAGCTTATTCAAGCTGTTATAGCTTGTTGTAAGATTGCTCATTCAAATTGCTTCTTATATCAAAAAGTCAACGAAAGTCAACTATTCATGATGGTGATGATCATGAGCTGATTTGATAGTCCAAGTGGAGAAAGGGAAGCCATTGGCCTATCTAAAGATAGGCAAGCTCAGTGAACTCCCTCTGTTCTTGCTGAGGGAGAAGTGATTTGTAAGATTTTACTCATTTACATTTCTACTCACTTTTCATAGTTTAATTCTGCTGCTACTAGTTTAAATTCTGTTGGATATTGGTTATTTGAAGTTTGTTTGATAGATTTGATGCTATTTAACTTGTTTGAGAGTTAGTTGATAGTGTAGTTTGATTCTGCCTTTATATAGCTTCTGAATTGATCAAATTCTGTGAATCTGAGAATCTAGTGATTATTGTTGTTGTTTGTTGCTGATTTGAGATCTATTGATGATTGTAAGCAATGTTTGATGCTGGTTGATGATTAGTAAAGCCTGAATCAGAGTTTGATTGTTTTAAGATTTGATATAGGGTGTGTTTGGATCTGTGATTTGCTTACTGTTGAAGTTGTATTGGTGTGGTAACTTTGATCCAAATGGTTTGAATTAGTCATATACAACTCAGATTAGCTTAAATATTAGTAGGGTACTTCATTAAAAAGTCAAGTTACTTGTTAAATTTCATAATCTGCTGTGGTCTGCTGAGTTTGTGAATCTGAGTTGCATTATTTAGTTAGATAATCAGTTAAAATTTGTTAGTTAAGTGCTTATATAGCTTAAACATAAGTAGATTGATAGATTAAGGTAGCTGAATCTCACATTAGTCAACCATTGTTAGTATCTAATTAGTCAAATATGTTTATGTGCATCTGTTTCATTTTGTTCTGAGTTGCTGCTTTCATGAATCCATTTGATCGATCATTAGTGTTTGATTTTGCTTGATATTGTGTTTCTGAGCAGTTAACCTAGCTTAGTTTTTGAGTTATTAGTATCAAGTGGTAACAATAACATCTGGTCATCTAAATTTGTCACCAAAGTTTGTCATAAGCCTGTCGTGTTAAGTCTGCTGCATGATTCATGATTTAGTGATCTGTATTTGCTTCGAATTGACCTAGCAATTGAAAGTTTGTGATAGGGCTTTTTAGAAACTAGTAATCTCTGCTTGGTTAGCTTTCCAAAACAATTTTCGTTTTCAAAATTGGTTAAGAATTGAGTCTTTTATAAGCTTTTGAAAAGTGCCTTATATGATTGCTTGATGGCTTGAACTGAGTGTTCTTAAGTTTTCTTGTGTGTCACTTTTGGTCCTTAGACTTATTGCTTTAGTTAAAATCGTGCCTGGTAGTGTTTAGAGTTAAAACTGTTTGATTTGTGGCAACTTTAGTCCCTGTCTTTGTAGAGTAAATTTAAAATTTCAGTAATTGCATTTTCAGTCCCTCGACTTTTATAAACTTTTGTTTTCATTATTTTCTTTTATAAAATCAGTTTTAATAAATTTCATTTTCAGTCCCTTGAGTTTTTAGCTTTGCACTTTAGGTTTATTTCTTCACTATTAGTTTTATAAGTCTCGGGAATAGCCCGGGATTTGTGTTATTTCATTTCTTTTTGTGTGCTTTTATTTGTTATCGTAGATTGCTTTTAAATTTTTCATATTTTAGTTTAATCATCACCAAAATAAACTTTCACGTTCACTTATTCACTTCACATTCTCACGACACCGAATCAACTTATATGCCGTCAAACCTTCGTTGGGAGAACGACCCGGGGAAATATTTTCACAAATATTCCTTTGGAAATCGAACTTAATCAATATCTCAAAGGTTAGGAAGTGACTTTGAGATGATCAATAAGGCTTGTTTTCATTGTGGTAGTTTTGAACACTTATAAGATAATTGTTTCTACTATCAAAAACCAGTTTGGAACTATGCTAAGAGGGTGAATCATAATTTTTTTTCTAAGAATACTCGCCCACATGCTAAAAGAAACATGGCTCCAAAAGCAGTACAAATGAGATCTGGTGTAGTATCAGTTACAACTATAATCAAAATGTTTCTAAACAAGTAGTAGTAACTAATACTGCTGGATCAATTAGTACTACTAACACCAAAAGGACAGTGAATGGTGCAAATAAGTTGTCAAAGTTTTCAAACAAAGCACATTCCACTGTAAAACAACCCACTAAAAAGCCAACAACTATTAGTGCGGCTAAGGCAAAAACAGTAGTTTCTACTGCTAAGCCAAAAGCAATAACTGATACTGTTTTGGGAAATCATTTTTATGCTGTGAAGTCCTCAGCTTGTTGGGTCTGGAAACCAAAAGTTAAAGTTTTAGATCATGTTTCCAGAAACAGCAGTGCATCTATAGTTTTAAAGAGATATAATTATGTAGATGCACAAGGCAGATCCAAGTCAGTATTGGCTTGGGTCCCCAAAATGAACTGATTTTCTTACTTTATGTGCAGGGCAATCCACAGGTGGAATTGGAAGATAAAGGAGTATTTGACAGTGGATGCTCAAGGCACATGACTGGAAACATGTCCTATCTTGAAGATTTTGAAGCAATTGATGGAGGATATGTTGCTTTTGGGAGTAATCCCAAAGGAGGGAAAATCACTGGTAAAGGTACAATAAAAACTGGAAAATTAGATTTTGATAATGTGTACTTTGTCAAAGAACTTAAGTTTAATCTCTTCAGTGTCAATAGTGTTCTTTTAACTGACACCGAATGTATTGTCTTATCTCCTGACTTTAAGTTGACTGATGAAAGTCAAGTTCTACCTAAAGTTCCTAGAACAGACAACATATACAGTGTTGATTTAAAGAATATGGTTCCAGATGTAACACCCCTAAAATATCGCAGCGGAACGATAGTGTCAATGGGGTGCTACTTCTCAATATAAAGCACAAGTTATAGAAAATGACCTCTAAATGAGACATTTTGAAAAGTTACCATTCAAATTATTTAAATCAGAGTTATTACATGAGGTCCCAAAGTATAATAATACATAAGAGTTTTCAAAATAGAATGAATGGTAAAAGATAAAAGCATAGACTCCAAAGCATGCAAAAGACTCTATGATCCATGCATCCGCTATCGCCTTACTTACCTGAGATAAACATGCTAAAAAGTGTCAACACAAAGGTTGGTGAGTTCATAGAGTTTATTGAAAATAAATTGGAATGGTTTTAAATAATGTTTTCACAGCAAAGGCACTGTAAATCCACTCAGTTGCAAATCCCGCCCATAAAAAACTTGCAACCTGTGTGTTCACAATCCACTGCTAAAATATAGTATGAGTAAGAAAGTTTTCACAGCAAAGGCATTGTAAATCCACTCAGTTGCAAATCCCGCCCATACAAAACTTGCAACCTGTGTGTTCACAACCCATTGCTAAAATATAGTATGAGTAAGACATGTGCGTATACGATATATGTAAGCACTTAATGTAAAGCATAACAACAAACTGAACCTCGTGACTAGAATAAGTAAGTATCATAAGAATACTGGATTATATTCACCCAAGGCCATGAATCTGGGACCAAGGGTGGGGGCGTTAGCCCGATAGTACTATCAATACCTCTCCATCGGCTCCATCCAAGAGTTAAACAGTTGCTAAAGAATAAAGTGTAGAATAAGTGTAACACATTAGGGCACATATCGTAACTATATTTCATGTCCAAAAGTATCATAAGTAAAGCGTATCATAAGAGTATAAATATTTTGAGTATAAAACAAGTAGTTGAACATGTATGTCCCCCAAAGATAGTAAGAAATAATTGAAAATAGGGGCCATGAACTCACAGTAATATGTAAAAGTTTAGAGTACTTGTGAAAGTAAATAAAAATAGTTGAGCATGTATCTCCCCCAAAAGTAATTCAAAACGTATAAAAGTAGGGGCTATGAAACTCACCTTAACAGTCTGGATGGAAAACAAATTAAATATAGTTGATAAACGTCTCCGGCATGTAACCTAGGTGAATATATCAAGATTCAGTATTCATATTCCTATATATGTGGTTTTTATATTTGTTTCGTAATGTTTTGTTAACGGTTTAAATGTTGATGAACTCTCTTCAAAAGTTGGATTTTATCTTACTTCATGTCGTTAGGTTTCGTTTGTTCGTTATATATAAATAGTTCATATATAAGTTTTATAAACTCCCGAGTTGTTAAGCAAATCCTGAATTATTATGCAGTGAAATATATTATCAAAGTATACATAAAAATATTGTACTTTATATTCTTGAACTTTTATAAAAATGACACCTTTTATCCTTCAACTTTGGTGAAATGACAGTTTTTACCCTATAGTTTCAAAGATGACAATTTATACCCTCTAATATGGATTGTTGACAAAACAGCCCTTATATTAATATCTTTACATTTTCGGCCCAAGAAAACTCTGATTTTTAGTTTATAACTTTTTAATAATAAAAATAAATAAAAGGGTGCTTTTGGTTTTATGCTTATCTCGCCCAAAAAGGAAGTAAATATAGGCGAGACCTTGTGATGTTTTTACAACGTTCTTATTTCTTTTAGTAGTTTGCTAGGTGGTCTTTTGAATGGTTCTAACCCGAAGTTCTATACTTAAATCGTTTGCTCACAATAATTTTTCAAAGCAAGGGAGTTGGGCGCTAATATAGGGTGCGTTTAATTTAGTGTGCGACCAGCCCAGAAAAAGAGCTCAATTAGAGCCGGGGCGAAACCAAGTTTTGACAATGCTTATGTTCCTTTAAATACTCCGCTATGTGGTCTTTAAGAGGGCAAAATTCTAGATTTTATGAGTATGGTTTGAGGGTCGAAACAAAGGGCACAAGTTGGGGGTTTTGGCTGGTTCGACAAGGAAGAAACAAAAAACAGAAAAAATGATAAATCAAGATTTTGATCTTGACGCCTCACAAGACTTTTTCTGTAGGTTGTTAACAGATTATTACGCTTATTAAAAGTCATTTCATTAGTAGCATATGGCTTATTTTTGTAAAATCAATAATAGTGTACAAAATGGGTTTTTGGTTTTTTTGTGTTTTGCGACAAGAAAAAGAGCCTAAAAAGACACGTGAGACATGGCTGTTTTGAAAAGGTATTGGGGGCGTTCTAGAGCCTCCTAGGTGGTGATTAAAAGGAGCATTTGGCTGGGGCTAGTAACTCTTTCTCGTGGTAGGAAATTAAGGGGCAAGTTGGGCATTTGAGACTGATTTGGGGCGACAAGACCAGAAACAAAAAAATATGTTTTTGGGTTTTATTTTACAAAGTCTTAAAGCTTGTTTCTATGACATGTTAAATGATTATTTAACTTGTTTTAGTGTATTATTAATTAACTTTTAAGCTTACGTACTAATAGAAAGTAATAAAAGTGTTATTTGTTCACTGATTGTTACAGAAACATTTCAAAACAATATTTTAGCGTATGTTTTTAGTTAGGGATTGTTTAGTATCATGTTTATACATATTTAAAACTTATGAAGAGTATGAAAAAGGGTTAGAGGACTTACTTGGTTAATAGTTTGACTAGTAGGGTTTGTGTACAAAAGGCTTGGAGATTGAAACACCAATGTTTCTCCTACTTCAAAGCTTTTCTAAGATCTTTCTTTGGCTTCTACCTAGACTATAGGATCAATGGTTAAGAGAGTGTGGCTGCTTTTGGTGGATTTTGAATGGGGTTTAGTAGAAGAGAAAGTGTGTGTGTCGATTGAGTGATGAGAAATAATGGGGTACTAGGGTTTGCTTTATATAGTGAAAAGAATGAAAAGGAGTCTAAGTCATCATGTTAGAAGGAGGGGGGACATGGTGATGTGTATACACATACCCCATATCTTAGGTTGTAGGTTAACCTGGTGAAGAAGGGACCAAGTGAGGGGGGGGGGGGGAAATTGGCGTGAGGTGGTTAAAGGAGAGCCAATGATCTTGCCTAACATAAGGAACAAGGTGATGTGGTTCTAATCTAAGCCTAATGTTCTACCTATAATTTTTGACTAGGTAAGAATATGGTGAGTTGGTTTGTAGGTAGATTGAATTGTATATTTCAAGAAAAATGAAAGGGCCGGTTTGGTTTATATCGTGGGTCACATGGAGTAGGAAAAGTATGGTTGTTGCATGTCTTGGTAAAGTTATAAGACACGTATGTTTATTAAGAATGACAAAATTCTTATATTTGGTTGGCTTTTGCATGTCATACGTATGATATGTATATTAGTATATAGAATTCTTAAGGTAACTAACCATACACGTACATATATATAGAATCACTTGTAGTATGGTTTGCATGAATTTGGTTATGTGGTTTAATAATACACATGTTAATAGTTTAAAGTGTAGTTTGATCCCAGTAATTACTAACATTAATTCATTAAGTCACGAAACTTAAAACCGAGTAACGTAAAAATATAATATTTATAAAAATATCAAAGTTTATTAATATTTTCCAACTAATTATATTAGACGTGTGATAAGTTTATCGGAGAGCGTATACATTAATAAAATCTAATGGGTTTGAGAATTCGTATTACGTAAAGAGTATAATGTAGAATAAAAATAAAAATATAAAAATAACAAAGTGACAATAGTTCATATAAAATATATAGACTTATCATAATCTTGTGTTGATAGTGAGTATAGTATAATAAAGAAAAATTTAAATTTTCCCGTAAAAATGGTAATTAAAAATAGTGACCGAGATTAATATTTAATTAATTGTTATTAATTATAGTGGAAATTTACCGGTGGTTACACCAGAAGAGGATTGACTTGTCTCTTTGCAAAGGCCTCATCAGATGAATCTAAACTTTGGCATAGAAGACTTGGTCATTTGAATTTCAAAACAATGAATAAACTGGTTAAGGGAAACCTTGTAAGAGGTTTACCTTCAAAAGTTTTTGAAAGTTCTGAAATCTGTGTTGCTTGTCAGAAGGGAAAACAACATAGAGCTTCTTGTAAGGCCAAAGTAGTGAACTCTATTAGTCAGCCATTACATATGTTGCACATGGATTTATTTGGACCAACATTTGTAAAGAGTTTAATGAAAAGGATGTATTGCCTAGTTGTCACAGATGATTATAGTAGGTTTACTTGGGTGTTCTTTTTAGCAACTAAGGATGAAACCTGTAGCATTCTTAAGGCTTTCATAACCAAGGTAGAAAACCTAGTTAATCATAAGGTTAAAGTGATAAGATGTGACAATGGAACTGAGTTCAAGAATAGGGAAATGAACCAGTTTTGTGAGATGAAAGGTATTGAGAGACAGTATAGTGTAGCTAGAACCCCTCAACAAAATGGAATTGCTGAGAGGAAGAATAGGACACTTATTGAGGCTGCTAGAACAATGTTAGCTGATTCTAAATTACCTACTACTTTTTGGGCTGAAGTAGTTAATACTGCTTGTTATGTACAGAATAGAAGTAAGGTAGTTAAGCCTCATAACAAGACCCCTTATGAACTTTTACATGGTAGAAAACCATTGCTTGATTTCTTAAGACCATTTGGGTGTCCTGTTACTATCTTGAATACCATAGATCACTTAGGCAAGTTTGATGGAAAGGCTGATGAAGGATTCTTTGTTGGATACTCATTAAATAGCAAAGCTTTTAGAGTATTTAATAGTAGGACCAGGAAAGTGAAAGAGAACTTGCATGTTAGGTTTAGTGAGAGTACACCTAATGTTGCAGGGAGTGGACCAAACTGGCTATTTGATATTGATTCTCTAACCAAGACTATGAATTCTGAGCCAGTTGTTGCAGGAACAGAGTCTAACAAGTGTGCAGGTACAAAAGCAAGTAATGATGCAGGTCAAGCTGGAAAGGAGCCAGAACATGACCAAAGATTATATTTTGCTACCTATTTGGACTGCTGATCCACCCTTCTCAACCCAAGAGTCAAAGAGTTCACAAGCAGATGACTTAGATGCAACTCCTAATGATGATAAAGAAGATGGAGAAAAAACTTTCAATAGTGATCAAGAGTTGCATGAAGAAAAGAAGTCTGATGATCAAGCAAAGGATGATGTATCAGATGATATTAACATTGGCAATTCTAACACAGTTAATACTGCTGAGCCAAGTGTTAATGTTGCTGGCAAGCAAGGCATATCTTTTGATGTTGATGTCTACCCAGATGATCCAGACATGCCTGTATTGGAAGACATTTATCCTGATACTAATGAAGATGTACTTGGTGCAGAGGCTGACTCATCCAATTTGAATGTAGAATTACCTGTCAGTTCTATTCCAACTACAAGAGTTCACAAGAATCATCCTAAGGAACAGATCGTTGGAGAGCCAAAGTCTGTTGTTCAAACAAGGAAAATGGTTAAAGATTTGAAGGAACAAGGTTTCTTTGCAAGATCCCTTCATCAAAGAAACAGTCACAAAGACCTTCAAAACTGTTTGTTTGCATGTTTTCTATCACAAATAGAACCCAAGAATGTTACAAAGCATTACAAGATCCAAGCTGGGTGGAAGCTATGCAAGAAGAACTTCTATAATTCAAGCTTCAAGAAGTTTGGACTCTGGTAGATTTGCCTAATGGGAAGAGGGCAATTGGTACTAAGTGGGTTTTAAGATGCAAAAAGGATGAAAGAGGCATTGTGATTAGAAACAAGGAAAGGTTAGTAGCTCAAGGATTTACACAAGAAGAAGGTATTGATTATGATGAAGTATTTGCTCCTATTGCAAGAATTGAGGCTATCAGATTATTCTTGGCTTATGCTTCATACAAATACTTTGTAGTGTATCAAATGGATGTTAAAAGTGCTTTTCTATATGTGACTATTGAAGAAGAAGTTTATGTCTCACAACCACCTGGTTTTGAAGATCCTAATTTTTCTGACAAGGTTTACAAGGTGGAAAAGGCACTATATGGCTTACATCAAGCTTCCAAAGCTTGGTATGATACATTGTCAGCATACCTGTTGAACAATGGTTTTTGTAAAGGGAAGATTGATAAAACTTTGTTTATCAAAAGGCACAAAGATGATATCTTGTTGGTTCAAGTTTATATTGATGATATCATCTTTGGATCAACACACAAGGCTTTATGTGTTGAATTTGAAAAACTTATGCATGAAAGATTTCAGATGAGTTCAATGGGTGAACTTACATTCTTTTTAGGACTACAAGTTAGACAGAAAGAAGATGGCATATTTATCAGTCAAGATAAATATGTGGCTGAAATTTTGAAGAAGTTTGGATTTACTGATGTGAAGCCTGCAAAGACAACTATGGAAACATCCAAGCCCTTGCTCAAAGATGAAGATGGTGAAGAAGTTGATGTTCATTTGTATAGATCAATGATTGGATCATTGATGTATCTTACAGCTTCAAGACCTGACATAATGTTTGCTGTCTGTGCCTGTGCAAGATATCACGTCACACCAAAAGTTTCACATCTTAATGCTGTGAAAAGGATTTTTAGATATTTGAAAGGTCAACCCAAATTAGGCCTTTGGTATCCAAAAGATTCACCATTTGTGATTGCATACTCTGATAGTGACTATGCTTTAGCTAGCTTGGATAGAAAATCAACAACAGGAGGTTGTCAGTTTTTGGGGAGCAGGTTGATTTCATGGCAATGCAAGAAACAAACTGTGGTTGCAAATTCCACAACTGAAGCTGAGTATGTTGCTGCTTCAAGTTGCTGTGGACAAGTGCTCTGGATTCAGAATCAGTTGCTGGATTATGGGTACAATTTTATGCATACTAAAATATATATTGATAATAACAGTACTATGTGCATTATTAAAAATCCTGTTTATCACTCAAAAACAAAACATATTGAGATAAGACATCATTTTATAAGAGATTGTTATGAAAAGAAGTAAATTCAAATTGTTAAAATTCATACTGATAATAATGTTGCAGATTTGGTCACAAAAGCTTTTGATGTGGGTAGATTTCAATATTTGGTTGTTAGTATTGGAATGATAAATCTTTGAAAAATTCTTATCTCTTTGTGTCTTTGTAAAGTTTTATAAGGATTAGTACTGTTATTAGGACAATAAATTGTTTTTGCTGCTAAGTTATACTTAGTATTGCTAGTTTACTTAGTATTGCTATGTTAATGTTGCTAAGTTATACTTAGTATTGCTAGTTTACTTAGTATTGTTGTGTTAATGTTGCCAGTTATACTTAGTATTGCTAAGTATAATTGATGATGTGATTATTGTAAATTGTGTTACGTTTGTGGCTTTGTGCTTTTGGGACTAATCTTTTGCAGGATAAGCTAAGAAAAGTGCTGGAGTGCTGATTAAAAAGTTGTTTGGAGTGGAACCTGACTTTATGCTGCTAGGCATAAGTTAGTGCGGCTAGGCCTAATTTAGTGCTGCTAGGTTTCTGCTGCTAGGTTTGAAAGAACAGGGTACTGTTTTATAAATGTGAACGATTAAGGGTTTATATCCTCCGCTCGTTCCCAAAAGTGTCTTTATCCGATCAAAACTCTTTCAAACATAAACCCTAACTCTTTTTATCCATTAATTGTAAATCCCAGCCAAATCCTACCAAATTTTTTTTCAAAATTCACAATGTTGACTCTGACGTTTGCCGATCAACATAACATGATTGCGTTCTTGCAAAAGCCCAAAGAAAGTGAAGGTTTTACCGAAATCATTTATTTTCTTAATGCTAATCATATTAGGTACGCATTAACAGTTAGTCCTACTATATATGTTTCCAACATCAAACAGTTTTGGGCTACTGCAAAGGTCGAAACTATTGATGAGAAGTACAGATACATGCCTTTGTGGATGGGCAGAAGATTATTATTACTGAAGCTTCTGTTAGAGATGTTCTTCATCTAGCAGATGGTGAAGGTATTAACAATCTTCGAAACTCTACAATTTTTGAAAAACTTGCAATGATGGGGTATGAAACGCAGAGTACTTCTTTAAAATTTTCAAAAGCTGCTTTCTCTCCACAATGGAAATTCTTAATACGCACTATCTTAAAGTGTCTTAGTCCAAAGACTTCTAGTTGGAATGAGTTCAGTAGTAATATGGCTTCTGCTATTATCTGTTTGGCTCAAAATCAAAGCTCTTTATGGAATTCTTGGCTCAAAAGAAGAAGTTCTTTGCACAGAAAAGAACTGAAGAAAAGAGGAACAAACCACCATCTAAAGCTGAACAGAGGAGAATAATGAGTACTTACCTGAGGAACATGGATAATTGGAAGCTCAGTCAGCTTAAGAATCTCAGTTATGAAAAGATTAAAGATGAGTTTGACAAGGTGTTCAAAAGGGTAAATACTTTTATTGCCATGAATGAAGAAGAGTTGGTGAGGAGATCTAAGAGGTCTGGAGAAGAATTAGCAGCTGATAGTAGCAAAAAGCAGAAAACTAGTAATGAGCAAGAACAAGAGCAGACTAAAGTTCCTATCATTTGTTGATGCTGTTCCTTTGAAGACTAAAGTTCCTATCATTGATTGGAAGACTGGTTATAATGGTAAAACTCCTTGGTGGGAGATAATCAGAGTTGGTGGAAAGTCTCAAAAGTTTGTAACATTTCCTCAAATGCTCAGAAATTTTGATAGAGAAGATTTGGAGACCTTATGGGCGTTAATCAAGAAAAAATATGGAGATTCAAGGCCAAAAAATATTTTGGATACAGTTCTTTGGGGAGACTTGAAGATTATGTTTGAAGTCTATCATGAAGATAGAGTTTGGCATGAGCAATACAAAAGTAAAGTTATCCTCTGGAAACTTTTTCAATCATGTGGAGTTCACACTGTAATGATGAGAGGACTTCAAATCTATATGCTAGTAGAAAAAGACTATCCTTTGGCAAAGAGTACACTTGATATGATGCTTAATGAGTCTGTTAAACTTCAAACTGATTATTGGAGTGAAATGGTATATTAGCTTCTCAAGAAAATGGAGAAACAACTTTATGGGGCTGATTACAAGAAAATGAGAAAGTAACTGTTTTGAAACATCCTCCTAGTGAAGATTCAAGCTTAGATTGAAACTTGATGATTTTGGAAGAAAATATCAAGTTTAGGGGAGGATTGTTGGGTTTTAAAGGTTTCTTGAAGTTACTGGTGCTGACATTATTAAGACTGCTCAGGTACTACAAAGGATATACAATAAGTCATTACTGCGGCTAGTTATGAAGTTAATGCTGCTTATGGAAGATTAATGCTGCTACAAGATCAATACTGCTAGAACAATTAGTTAGTATTGCTAATATGTTATTAGTGTTGCTAGAGTATTAGAGTCGGTTATTATGTATAGTATGTTTAGATAAATATAGTAAAGATTCTATAAAGATTTATCGTGTAAAGAAAGTTATTGTAAGACAACTAGGACTCCTTAGTCTATAAAAGGAGGACCTAGGGCATAGATGAACATACGACTTTACGATAGAAAACTTCAAGGTTGTAAACCCTAATACTCCGAGAGTATTCGTATTATTAATAATATTGAAGTGTTTAGTTTGATATTCATTGTTCATTGTTTCATTCGTTATTAAGTTCTTCTTAAGATCAAATACAAGATTCCGCATTGTGTTTGATAAACTACAAGGCAGTTTCTATACATAGTTGTGTTAGATTTATCTAGCATATCTAAACCTTTACAAGCTAAGGGATTCAATCAAGTGCTCAACTGGGATCAACATTTGTGTAGCCTATGCTACTACCTTTCCTCATAAGTTGGCTAACAGCTTCAGATGCATGTTCAAGCCTATTCACTTTAATTTTAATGCCCTTTTTTTCTTGTTGAACTACATCATTTTCTTTTTGAGTCTGTTCTAGTCTCTTAGTAAGCTCTTTAATAACGTTTTCTTTGACATAAAGTTTACTTTCTAAAACATTAACCTTCTCTACATACTCAGTCTCATTCTGCTTAAAGAATTCAAGTCTTTGTTCAACAGACTTTAAACCTACTTTATAGCCTAAATTATCTAACTCAGACTTCTTTAAATCTTCAATTAATTTTTCATTCCTAGCCTTAAGCAACTCAACGGTATCTAAACAAGATTTATAAGAACAACCAGAATCATTAGATACCTCAGAGTCAGAACTTGATGAAGAAGAATAATACATTAGTGCCAAGTTTGATCCTTCTGCTGCTTGGTCACTCCAATTATATCCACCCAAACCATCACAAGACACCAAAGCTGTGGAATTTGTAGGTTCCACAGACACAGTTTTCCTTGAGCTTTCTTCATTCTTGTAGTCTTGGCTCCTTGGTGCCCTTCATTCTCTTGCAAAGTGTCCCTTTCTGTGACAGTTGTAGCATTCTATGTTTGACTTATCAAACCCCATGTTGTCATTCCCATTGAATTTGAGATGCCTTCCTGTACTCTTCAAGAATCTCCTTGCCCTCATTGTCAGCATAGCCATCTGCCACTTCAAGTCCATCTCTTCAAGATCATCTGGATGAATCTGTTCCAAGTCCTCATGTACAATCTGAGAACTATTAGATTGACCAGCCAAGAAAGCATAGATAACAGCATCACTCAAGTTGTCAAAGTTTGTAGAACTAGCAGCATTAACTTGAGTGCCAGCAGTAGTAACTCCATGAGTAGTTTTAACTGCTTCACTAGTACTGCCAGAACTGTTATTGGAGGAGGACACAAAATCCAAGTTTTGTGAGCTTGAGGATGAGCTAGATGACCCTTTGACTTCAGGTTCATACACTTTAAGATTGTTGTAAAGGTCATCCATACTCATTGTGTCTAGGTCATCCATACCCAAGTTTTGTGAGCTTGAGGATGAGCTAGGTGACAAGCTTCTTAGAAACTTCTGATTTATATCTTCTTGGGGAATTGTTTATCCTAAAAGTGCTAATTGACTGACAAGCTTCTAAATTCTGTCAAAGGTCTGATCAAGATTCTCGGAACTTGAAGCAGCAAAGTTCTCATATTGTTGCTTCAAAAGATTCTTCATTGTCTTCTTAGTAGCAGCATTCCCTCCAAATCTCTTCTCAATAGCTGCTAACAAAGACTTAGCATCCTTGATAGAATTAAAAGTCAACTGATGTTCATTAGGAATGCCCATCATGAGAGTTCTTCTTGGCTTTACCTCCAATCTTCTTTGTGCCTTGTCTTCAGCAGTTTTGATAGGTAAAATAGTCACAACACCATCATCAGATGTTTCAGTTTTTGGTAAGCTATCACCAATCTCTATGACCTCCCATAGAGAGTAGTCAATCATCTGAATATACTGCTCGATTCTCATTCTCCTGAGCTCATACTCACCAGGCTTAAGCATTGGTACCTTTGATGCAACATCATATGTGTAGACTCTGAATCCATGTCCTTAATAAGGTCTAAACAATCTTGAGTTTAAACAGGTTCTTCTTGATCACAGCTTCTAGATCACAAGCTCTGATACCACTTGTTGATCCCAGTTATGTACTTGATCGAATCCCTTAGCTTGTAAAGGTTTAGTTATCTTGAATAAATTCAAAACAACTAAGTATAGAAACTGTCTTTGAGTTTATCAAATACAATGCGGAATCTTGTACTTGATCTTAAGAAGAACTTTGTATTAGTTCTAACAGTAAACAAAGAACACAATTATATCAAACAAAACGCTTCAATATTATTGACTATAATACGAATACTCAACAGTATTAGGGTTTTACAACCTTGAAGCTATATCTCTATGACTTAATGAATACATATGTATCTCTATGCCCTAGGACCTCCTTTTATAGACTAAGGAGTCCTAGTCGGCTTACAATAACTTTCTATGCAAGATAAATCTTTTCTATATTTATCTAAACGTGCTACACGGTATTACTATACTTATCTTACACATAAACCGACTTAATACATTAGCAGCACTAATCAATACTCCAGCAGCACTTAACTTTAACTCTGGCAGCATTAATACTTTAGCAGTAGTAAGTTAGTACTAGCAGCACTAACTTTTCTTCTAGCAGCACTAACATACCTTAGTGTATTTCATTGAAGTTCAGCAACATTACCAGCAGTAGTAATATACACTAGCAGTCTTAATCTTTGTACCAGCAGTAGAAACATATTTAGAGTATTTTCATTTAAGTAACTGAGCAGTCTTAATCATGTGAGCAGTATTAACCATTTTGAGCAGCATTAACACCTTGGAAGCTTTAATACCCAACACTTACTAACACTCTTGGTGGTATGCCATGGGAAGATATTAGGGCAGGCAAAGTCATCAACCCAGAAAAAGTGATCATTCTAGTTCTTAACAGAATCTAGAGCCTTCGTATAGCAAACATCGGTATCGTCCGTACGCTTACTGAACGATAACCATCCCTTTTTCTTGGACTTAACATAGAATCGTCGGAACAACCCAACCGTCGGCAAAATATTATACACACGACACAAAATTTCAAAGTGAGAAACCTTGGACGCTCCTATAACGGAAAGCTGAGAAATATTGATGCAATAATACTTTATGATGTTGAAAAAAAAGACAGATAGCGGTAACCGAAAATTGGCATAATAAAAAAAACCGAGTATAGACACCAATCTTCCCAGAAGGATACTCATAAATGGTTTGATTGGCATCGGGTAATATTGGATGAAGCTCTCGGGGAATGTGGAACTTACGACAGAAATCGTTAAGTGCCCCCTGAGAAAGACGTGACTTAATATCCGTAATATCGCTCATGACGGAAGAGAAAGTATAGAAATCTACGCAAAATACCAAAGAATCTTCCGGGAAAAATGCGGTACGTGAAGAAAGATCTAAAAATTCGAAGAACCTTCAACAATGGCGGAAAGGGATGAATAGAATAAAAGGGGATAGTAAATACCAAATAGGGTATTTAATATTTATACCCACGATATATTTAATTTAGAATAAATTCAGCTAACGACGCATGCCAAAAAATGTTTCAGCCAACGGTCGAGATTAAAAGTAAAAGATAAGGATGACAGCGAAGCAGAGAGTCCAAACGGTCAAATCAGTCAGAAGGTGAAAGGCCAAAAAATGGTCCACGTCCCCTACGACGTAACCTACTAAATGCAAGGAAGCGTCATAGAGAAGTAGTCAATTACGGAGCGGAAATGCAACGGAACCTTAGTCTAGAAACATTGACCGCACGCTACCAACAAGAACGCACACAATGAACGCACTAGACTGGGGGGACTTGATGACGTATAATACAGATAGCAGGCCTATTGGGCCTGGACTGTATTATACACAGTTGGGCCCCGGCCCGACACAACAGAACAGGCAAACAAATACACTGGACGCTACCGAAGCCCAATAACAAGCAAGGTGCGGTCCAGACTTACAATGACACACATAGATCATCTAAGCAATGCTTCCATAGTACGCTTGCGGACCAGCCCATGGCCGCGGAGGATGATCTGTATCCGCAATCATGATTAAGCTACGGACCCTTGCCCGACAAGAGTCCCACTCTGACCACTAATAACAATAAGCAAAATACTAGAAAACCCTGGTATTTAGCTCACCTTGTCACAACATGACCAGGGTTAAGCATTAGAGCAAACGGTATGGGCTTACCGTTGCTTACCGTCCAGCCTTACCGTGGCTTACCGCCACACCGCCCAACCTTACCGAACCTCGCCGTTTGATAGCTACTCGTGCAGACGAGTAGCAAATTTTCTGACACCGAGCAATTGTTGGCATATTTAATATTAGAAACAGAGTAAATTTCAAACGGTCTTGTGACCGTTATTCCATACGCTCCCATTTTTTTTTTTTTTTTTTGGCCTTTATATACCATAGTCCATAGATACACAATACATATTTCACAAACACAAATAGCAAGTTCTCAACTTATTTGAGCAACCCAAACTGCCTTCAACCTCAAAAAAAAAAATCATGTCGCAAAACCCAAACGATAATATGTATTTCACAAACCTCCTAGCTACGAGTACGTACGCGGGTTCGTCAAACCCATCTACCCCCTCATCACAAAAATCTAACTCTCCATCACCACAAATCCCTCTGTATGGCACGCAATTGCCTCCAGAGGCAATTTACCAAAATCAACAGTTTGCGATTCACGGATTCGCAAATTACCCACAACGTCCACCTTCCTAACCACAATCACAGTTTTATAATTCCTCGCAACCTTCATCATTTCCGGCACCATCCGAACCTCAGTTCAAAGTTCCTGCGAGCCGTGAACCGTCCAGAGGACGCGGCAAAAAAGCAGTGTCAAAAAAATCAAAAAAAGTTGTTAACTTGGACGATGACGATGAAGACCTTGACGCGTTGGACCAAGTGATGAAGCGAAGCTGGGTTAGAGATTAAGAAAAATTGTTTGCGGAAATTTGGATAGAAGTTTCCCAAGACAGGGCCCTCGGAAATGACCGTTCCAATGATTTTTTTTGGAACCAAATTCTGGAGCTGTTCAACGACCAATCTGGTTATCCTCCTCGTTCCAAAAGTATGATGTCCGGTAAGTGGACACGGATGAATGGTGATTGCCAAAAATTTAACGCCATCTACAAACATTTGGTGCGTAGAAGCGGTGAAAATGACGCCAATTATCTCGAAAACGCAAAAGAGAATTTTGAGCTGCGGTTTGGCGGACGAAAGTTCGCATATGTGCACGTTTGGGAAATTTTGAAACAATATCCCAAATGGGATGCGGAGGATCCCATTGACGTGACATGTCTGGACGATCTTTTTGGTCCGGACAGACGTCCTCGTCCAGACGGTGCCTTCAAAGCGCGGGCTTCAAAGAAGCAGAAGTCGTCTAGTTCGAGCGCAGCGAGCACTGGTGGGAGTCAAACTAGTTCGTTTTCGGGCAGCATATCCGAAAAGTATCGTGAAAAAGCGGACGTTCAAATGGCCGCGTACTTGATGAGAAAGGAGAAGGACAAGAAGTGTTTAGAGATGGAAGAAATGAAGTTCCTGATGATCGATGCCAGCAACGTCACACCGGAAGCGGCAGCTGTCATTCGTCGACGACAAAAGAGAATTTTGAAGAAATACGAAAACGACGATGACGAAGACGAAGATGAGGATTAAATTTATGTTTAGTATTTTATTGTATTGTATTGTGTTTTTTTTTAATTCCGGTATCGTTTTTTTTATATTCCCGTATCGTTTTTTTTCCGTATCGTAAGTGTTTGTATTGTATTTTTAATATGTTGTACTGTATGGTATTGTATTTTTAATTAAATGAAATGAATTTGTTTTATTTTGGGTATTTAATTAAAAAGGAAAAAAAAGTTAGTAGTGGGGCCGGAATGAGAAGTTTGTGGCTTGTTGTTGTAAGGGGGGGTTGTTTGTTGTGGTTTGTTGTGATGATGTGGCACCCCGTGGGGCGGAATGAGGAGATAAAACTCCTCATCACACCTTATGCTCTTATAGGACTAAATCCGGTGTTTGCACAAGAAAGAAAGAAAGGCAAGTTAAAATTTGGATTATAAATTAAAATCATTACTGGGCCTGTTTGGTAGGAGCTTTTTGGGGAGCTGTTAGCTTTTTGTTACAAAACTAATCTCCTCTAAAATAAATAGCTCCGTTTGGATACATTTACTTCAAGCTTTTATTTCAAACAAATAAGCTCCTAAATGAAAAGCTGATTCATGAAGCTTTTTAAATATCTTGGAGCTGTTAAAACATTAAATTACTGATATACCCTCTAAATATTTGTTAACAATTATAAATATGTCCTTTTATGTCATTTTACATCTTATTATTACATTTAACAGCTAATTTACCAAACACTTTTATTGAAAAAAAGATACAGCTTGTATCTCATGTTAACAGCTTTGCAGTTTACAGCTTACAGTTAACAGCTTACAGTATACAGCTTACAGCTAGTTTTGCCAAACATACTCACTATCTAACAAAATTGGGAACAAGAATAGGATTTACATCCATCCATGTTGTCCAAGTATAATCTAATAACAAGAAACAATTTTTGGTTAAATTGCGAAGATCCCGCTAGAGCGAGAAACGGGTACTTGTTGAGGAGAGTTCCTAGTACTACTACTACTACAGCAATCTTGTTTATTTCTCATCATCATCTTCTTCTTCATACTTTCTTCTTCCATTTTTGCAATCTCCAAAGATCTACACTCTATGCTACAAAATGCTTTCTCTCCCCTGTATCCATATATTCAATCTCAATTATTTTCATTTCTTACTAAATATACTAGTAAGGATCTGAAGAAAACATTTATTTATTTTTGGATATAATTGATATTAGATTAGTTACCTGTACATGTATATGTCTTTCCCATGTAGTTGTTTATTGCACTCATGACAAGTACTCAGAAAGTGAGCACCTGCTTTTATATCATCAACTCTTGCCGGTGTAGGAGATATGTCGAAAAGGGACCTTAGCTTCTCATCACCACAATTATGATCATATACTAGCTGTTTTCTTGGATATGAATTGTTATTGTTTGGCTTGTGATGATGACGGGTCACTATCGTATACTCTTCTTCATCGTCAGTATTAGCATTAACTATGATACCAAGTCCAATCCCACGACTCGACGCCACTTCATCACATGATGAATTATGGACTCTTCTAGGTGACATAACGAATTTCAAATCCAAAGGACTTGTTGGGCTGCTGCAACTACTACTACTGCTTCCCTCGAACCACCCTGCACCGCAAGTAAACAGCTTCTCAATCACCGCTCCTCTCATCGCCATCGCTATGTAAATATATAAATATTAAGTGTGTGTATGGAAGAAGTTTTAATTAAGAAACTCTTTATAGACAAAAAAAAAGCATAAAATAAAATAATGGCAGTACGTATGTATGATTGATGGTGAGGTGGTTGTTTTACATGGCCTACCACCCATGGTTTTCGCTCTCATATTATTCACTCATCATGACTTTCTTCCCTATTTCAAAGGGGGTGATATGTACACGGAACTTTTTTGGGCATTGATAAATGCACATACATTTTTACTTGATACACATGCACTAAATGCATTGAATGCTTGTACTCATGCATTGAATGCTTTTTCTTTTATGTGTATTGATCAAAAAGCTATTTGTAAGTATCAATTCCCAACTTTTTTATTTGCACACAGAAATTCAAATGAAAATGACATTTGTACCCCTATCTATTTTTACTCTCTTTTCCTATCGCCATCTTCTTTGTAAACTGTAGGCTCCCTTTCTGTCTCTCTAAACTCTTAACCCACCTCAGAATTCAACGTTCACTCTGTTTATCACCTAAAACATTCATTCATAAATAAATACTCCCTCCGTCCCATATTAAGTGTCCATAATGGAATCTTGGGATGTCCCAAATTAAGTGTCCATATTGTATTCCAACCAATGAGATGAGACTTTAGTGGGTAAAAATGATATTTGATTGGTGGAGAGTGTAGTTAGAGGAATTTTCTAAAACTTTGTGCATTTTGAAAGTAGACACTTAATATGGGACGGAGGGGGTAATAGAGTATGGCTTTTACTTCACACAGAAATTTAATGTGTAAAAACCATTATCCGCTCAACCCTCATCTTCTTTTTGTTTAATCTTTTCTCTACGCGCATGATCAATTTTTGTATACAAAAGTCTATCATACACCCAGTTAATCGATGAGCAATTTCATGTATAAAGACCACTTGAGTATTCAAATTAATGAATCTGGCGGTGCCTCAGTTCCACCCTTCATTTAACTTTTTGATGATTTTGAAACTTTAAGAATGTTTTATGGAAAAATAAAACCTACAATGTGAAACATTTGACAGAGTTTTATTGGAACGGAATGTTTGAAGGATTAATAGCTCGACCGTCGGTTGTATGACTCTTAATAGAAAATCCGATGAACTCGGTTTTCATTGAGATTTAAGAAACAGATTTATGATATACAGGTTAAGTAAAACTCAGATTCTAGGTTATTAATTAATAATGCTTCCTAAATTACCATGGTTTCATGAGTCATGACTTTTTTATACAATTTGCCGTAAAACTGTTCTTCTTTATGCGTGTGGAATCGGTGTGAGAGAGGAGAATAATTTAACTATTTTAGAGAAAGAATATCAAAGTTGGGATATTATCAGTGAGGGAGTAAGAAATCATTTAGCAGATACAAAATTTCAAGACATGGTCAAAAGAGAAAATTAAAAGGAGGTGTAAGGACATGATTGTCATCACACATTAAAATTCTGTGTAGGAAGTAAAACTTCCGTGTAAATATCAAGTCCCTTTTTTAAATACATTATTCTAATTTTCGATAAATATTAATGTTTTTCGTCTTAAATGATGATGCATGCATGGCACTTTAGTCCAAAAGATTTCTTACATTTTTTTTACAATTGCACATATGTATGTCTAGCTATATATAGTTGTACTTACATTTTAAACTGGTCACAAAGTTCTAATATGAATCTGTGTTGCATCTCGGCCTGATGGATTTAAGAACTCGTAGCTCGTCACTTGAGGCTTGGCCCTAAACCCATGGTTATCAGGACATATCACACCTATTAGGTTTTACAAGGGAATCACCTTGAATGAGCAAACGGTTTACCTAGTGACGGAACTAGGGGTACTGTCTCGCGATGTCATGGGATCCCAATAAAATTATATTTCGTAGTGTTACTTTTGAAAAAATTATTATTTTTCCTAATTAATTGCACCAGGTCAAGAAAATGTATGTTCTTATATTAGAGTTAAAATTTTGTGTGCACCCGATCCTTTTAAAACCTGATATCACCTAATTTCCAATGCTTCATATCCACGTCTAAAAAAAAAAAAAAAAAAAAAAAAAAAAAAAAAACTGAAATTTGTTACCTATGCCTCTAACGTAGTTGCGCTTAGTAAAGTCAGTTTTATTTAAAAGAGAGACGTGGACGTTATCGAATAAATATTAAGCCTTAAATAATACTACAATAATAATTCAAGAAAAACAAAGCATTATTGATCGATGTCAAATAAATTAATGAGTAAATTACAAAGATGGTCCCTGTGGTTTGGGTTGACTAACACGCATGGTCCCTTGACTTTTTTTTGTGCACATATAGTCCCCAACTCTGAAACCCTTAACAAAGATGGTCTTTTGACTGAACGGTATTAGGTTTGACCTTTAAACAACCCTCATGTGACTTGCACATGAGGGTATTATGGTCATTTTACTCAACCACTCTCTTAAAAGCTTCCTTTTTCCCAAATATTCAGCCCATTCATCAATCAAAACCCTAAAATCAAACCCCAAATTCTGAATCATCACTTCCGCTTCAAAAATGACCAAACCCTTTCTGGGTTTTGCAATTCACCATTTGTTTAGCAAAACCCTTTTGGCAATTTCCTTAATTTTGAGTATTTGCTATTTTTGTGAAGCACAGTCAAGTGAAAATGATGCTACTGTTTTAGTAACATTGAGATCGACATACTTCTGTTCTTACTGGGATATTATTCTAAAAACAGGTACCTTGGTGCATCATATGATGTCCTGTCACTAGTCGATAAGCTTCTACACCAATTAGCTAGCAAACAAACCATTGTTGTGAATGTTTACGACAACACAAACATTTCTGCAGCAATTAGAATGTATGGTCCAGACGAGACTAACAAAGGGTTAATGCATATTAGCAGCCTTGACTTTGGCGATCCTGCCCGGAAGCATGAAATTCATTGCAGGTTATTTCTGAAAACATTGTAGACTTAGAGGGTGTTTGGATCTTCGTATTGAAACTGATTATGTGAATACGTGATATTGAATAATTATTAACACAAAACTGTTTGAAGTTATAGTAGCAAGATAACGAATCTACTTGGTAATGAGGATATTATACGTTTAGATGGGAATATGAATATAATGGGTGCTCACTTTTGAAAATTTGATGTTATTAAACTTATGGGTAGCAAGGTGAATCAAGGAGTTATGAAATCATTTACTAGTTCATCAAGGGTTACTAAGTTTGATATGATAAAGGAGAATTTGGGATTTGAATATGTTGAGGAACATCTATGTCACACCCCCAAAATCTGGATTGCAGAGGAATGGAATTCCGGGGGCGTGATGTTCATGGATAACAAAGTACAAGGTAATAAAGAACGACCTCTAAGTGAGACATTTTAAAACAAGCGTTTGATTTAACCATAAAGGTTTTACAAAACATTATTATCAGAGTTTACCATCAAATGTAAGATTTTAATACATAACCAAACGCTAAATAATGCTAGAAAATCTTCATCATGATGTGCTTCCCAAAATGTGACTCTAGTATGCTCCACTACATAAGTAATTATTATCGTCTAGTTACCTGAGAATACACGCTAAAAAGGTCAACATAATTGTTGGTGAGTTCATAGGTTTAAGTAAACAAGTAGAGTATGGACCACAAGATTTCAATAGCATGACAATCACAATAAATATAATGTCATAGCCAAAAATAATATACAATGCCCTAAGCTCATGACCCCGAAGCTCGACGAAATGGTATGCAATCAAGCATAATAATAAATGCCCCAAACAAGTTTTTGCCAGAGACTCGGAAATTATCCGAATGATATGCGTCCGTTTGACAGGTTGGCGCGACCAACTCGGACGGGGGTGTCAACCCAAAAAGATCTATTCATAACATCCGCGCTTACAAGTAATTAACGGTTAATGATTCAAGGGGACTTTAATGGCAATGCGGTAACTTAGGCAAAATAACGGTTTTAATACTTGTGTCCGAAAAATAAGCGATGTATTCCCACCCCGAGGGTTTAGAAATCATGTATAAATAATGTAAAAATCGGGGCTATAAAACGCACCTCAATAAAGCAAATATCGGTTGGTAAATTGGTAAACGGTGAATAAGGTCCGATAACTCTAACCGCGACCTAAATAATTCATATTTCTTAGGTTTGAAAACAAGGTCATGCTCGCAAGTTCATACGCTATTTTATCACTTGTACATGTTTCTTGTAATATTTATCTTCAAAAATGTAGTTGCGTCAATGTGTTCTTTTATTTAGCAAAGTATTCCTTTTTAGAAATCGTACTAGTTGATCTCGTGATTAAACTATAATCGTTTTGTTAATAAATATTTTTGAAAACTTCTAACGCGCCTAACAAAATTGGGAACAAGAATAGGATTTACATCCATCCATGTTTTCCAAGTATAATTTAAAGGCTGTGATATACTGACCCTCCCTATGTAGGGAGGGTGTGTTGACTTCCCGCTGCCGTCGCTTGTACTGTCTGCTTTGTCGGCTTGTACATTTCTTAAAAATAGGTGGGGGCCCATATGTAGGGAGGGTCCGATTAGTATGACCCTAATTTAATAACAAGAAACAATTTTTGGTTAAATTTCGAAGATCCCGCCGGTGGACATCATCTGGCCATGACCATGACCACTAGAGCGCGAAACGGGTACTTGTTGAGGAGAGTTCCTAGTACTACTACTACTACAGCAATCGTGTTTATTTCTCATCATCATCTTCTTCTTCATACTTTCTTCTTCCATTTTTGCAATCTCCAAAGATCTACACTCTATGCTACAAAATGCTTTCTCTCCCCTGCATCCATATATTCAATCTCAATTTTTTTCATTTCTTACTAAATATACTAGTAAGGATCTGAAGAAAACATTTATTTATTTTTGGATAAATTGATATTAGCTAGATTAGTTACCTGTACATGTATATGTCTTTCCCGTCTAGTTGTTTATTGCACTCATGACAAGTACTCAGAAAGTAATCTGCCCCTACTTTTATATCATCAACTCTTGCTGGTGTAGGAGATATGTCGAAAAGGGGCCTTAGCTTCTCATCACCACAATTATGATCATATACTAGTTCTTTTCTTGGATATGAATTATTATTGTTTGGCTTGTGATGACGGGTCACAATCGTATACTCATCTTCATCGTCAGTATTAGCATTAACTATGATACCAAGTCCAATCCCACGACTCGGCGCCACTTCATCACATGATGAATTATGGACTCTTCTAGCTGGTGACATAACGAATTTCAAATCCAAAGGACTTGTTGGGCTGTTGCAACTACTACTACTGCTTCCCTCGAACCACCCTGCACCGCAAGTAAACAGCTTCTCAATCACCGCTCCTCTCATCGTCATCGCAATGTAAATATATAAATATTAAGTGTGTGTATGGAAGAAGTTTTAATTAGGAAACTCTTTATAGACAAAGAAACGCATAAGATAAAATAATGGCAGTACGTATGTATGATTGATGGTGAGGTGGTTGTTTTGCATGGCCTACCACCCATGGTTTTCGCTTTCATATTATTCACTCATCATGACTTTACTCTAATTTTCGATACTCCCTCCGTCCCAATTTTATTGTCACTTATTCTTTTTTCGGACGTTCCAAATTATTGTCAAATACCCAAAATAGAAAGTGAATAGATAGTGGAGTTTGGTACAGTTTACTATATTACCATTGGTTGAAATTAATATTGCAAACTTTAAAGAAGTGTTAATTAATTGGTTAAGGGTAAACTTGTCATTTGACAAAAAAATAAGCGAGAGAAAGTAGTGATAGTGACATTTTTCTAAAAGAATGTGTTTTTTGTCGGGTGACAATAATTTTGGGACGGAGGGAGTATATATTAATGTTTTTCGTCTTAAATGATGATGCATGCATGGCACTTTAGTCCAAAAGATTTCTTACATTTTTCTTTTTACAATTGCACATATGTATGTCTAGCTATGTATAGTTGTACTTACATTTTAAACTGGTCACAAAGTTCTAATATGAATCTGTGTTGCATCTCGGCCTGATGGATTTAAGAACTCGTAGCTAGTCACTTGAGGCTTGGCCCTAAACCCATGGTTACCAGGACATATCACACCTATTAGGTTTTACAAGGGAATCACCTTGAATGAGCAAACGGTTTACCTAGTGACGGAACTAGGGAAACTGTCTCACGATGTCCTGGGATCCCAATAAAATTATATTTCGTGGTGTTACTTTTGAAAAAAATATTATTTTTCCTAATTAATTGCACCAGGTTAAGAAAATGTATGTTCTTATATTAGAGTTAAAATTTTGTGTGCACCCGATCCTTTTAAAACCTGATATCACCTAATTTCCAATGCTTCATATCCACGTTTTTAGAAAGAAAAAAAAAACTGAAATTTGTTACCAATGCCTCTAACGTAGTTGCGCTTAGTAAAGTCAGTTTTATTTACCGACATAGGGTTTCCATGACTTGAGTAAATTATTTCTTTTGATACGTTATAGCCTTATAGGTCTTAACAACTAGGAATAGATATCAATATTAAAAAGAGAGACGTGGACGTTATCGAATAAATATTAAGCCTTAAATAATACTACAATAATAATTCAAGAAAAACAAAGCATTATTGATCGACGTCAAATAAATTACAGAGTAAATTACAAAGATGGTCCCTGTGGTTTGGGTTGACTAACACACATGGTCCCTTGACTTTTTTTTTGCACATATAGTCCCCAACTCTGAAACACTTAACAAAGATGGTCCCTTGACTGAACGACGTTAGGTTTGACCGTTAAACACCCCTCATGTGACTTGCACATGAGGGTATTATGGTCATTTTACTCAACCACTCTCTTAAAAGCTTCCTTTTTCCCAAATTTTCAACCCATTCATCAATCAAAACCCTAAAATCAAACCCCAAATTCTGAATCATCACTTCCCCTTCAAAAATGACCAAACTCTTTCTAGGTTTTGCAAGTCACCCTTTGTTTAGCAAAACCCTTTTGGCAATTTCCTTAATTTTGAGTATTTGCTGTTTTTGTGAAGCACGGTCGAGTGAAAATGATGCTACTGTTTTAGTAACATTGAGATCGACAGACTTCTATTTTTACTGGGATCTTATTCTAAAAACAGGTACCTTGGTGCATCATATGATGTCCCGTCACTAGTCGATAAGCTTCTACACAAATTAGCTAGCAAACAAACCATTGTTGTGAATGTTTACGACACCACAAACATTTCTGCAACAATTAGAATGTATGGTCCAGACGAGACTAACACAGGGTTACTGCATTTTAGCAGCCTTGACTTTGGTGATCCTGCCCGGAAGCATGAAATGCATTGCAGGTTATTTCTGAAACCATTGTAGACTTAGAGGGTGTTTGGATCTTCGTATTGAAACTGATTATGTGAATACGTTATACTGAATAATTATTAACACAAAACTGTTTGAAGTTACAGTAGAAAGATAACGAATCTACTTGGTAATGAGGATATTATACGTTTAGTTGGGAATATGAATATAATGGGTGCTCACTTTTGAAAATTTGATGTTATTAAACTTATGGGTAGCAAGGTGAATCAAGGAGTTATGAAATCATTTACTAGTGCATCAAGGGTTACTAAGTTTGATATGATAAATGAGAATTTTGGATTTGAATATGTTGAGGAGCTCAGATGTCACACCCTCAAAATCTAGATTGCAGCGGAATGGAATTCCGGGGGCGTGATGTTCATGGATAACAAAGTACAAGGTAATAAAGAATGACCTCTAAGTGAGTCATTTTAAAACAAGCTTTTGATTTAACCTTAAAGGTTTTACAAAACATTAATATCAAAGTTCACCATCAAATTTAAGATTTTAATACATAACCAAACGCTAAATAATGAAAGAAAATCTTCATCATGATGTGCTTCCCAAAATTTGACTCTAGTATGCTCCATACATAAGTAATTATTATCGTCTAGTTACCTGAGAATACACGCTAAAAAGGTCAACATAATTGTTGGTGAGTTCATCGGTTTAAGTAAATAAGTAGAGTTTGGACCACAAGATCTCAATAGCATGACAATCACAATAAATATAACGTCATAGCCAAAAATAATATACAGTGCCTTAAGCTCATGACTCCGAAGCTTGACGAAATGGTATACAATCAAGCATAATAATAAATGCCCCAAATAAGTGTTTGCCAGACACCCGGAAATAATCCGAATGATATGCGTCCGTTTGACAGGTTGGCGCGACCAACTCGGACGGGGGTGTCAACCCAAATAGATCTATTCATAGCATCCGCGCTTACAAATAATTAACGGTTCATGATTCAAGGAGACTTTAATGGCAATGCGGTAACTTAGGCAAAGTAACGGTTTTAATACTTGTGTCCGAAAAATAAGCGATGTATTCTCACCCTGAGGGTTTAGAAATCATGTATAAATAATGTAAAAATCGGGGCTATGAAACTCACCTCAATAAAGCAAATCTCGGTTGGTAAATTAGTAAACGGTGAATAAGGTCCGATAACTCTAACTGCGACCTAAATAATTCATATGTCTTAGGTTTGAAAACAAGGTCATGCACGCAAGTTCATACGCTATTTTATCACTTGTACATGTTTGTTGTAATATTTATCGTCAAAAATGTAGTTACGTCAATGTGTTCTTTTATTTAGCAAAGCATTCCTTTTTAGAAATCGTACTAGTTGATCTCGTGATTAAACAATAAGCGTCTTGTTAATAAATATTTTTGAAAACTTCTAACACGCCTAACAAAATTGGGAACAAGAATAGGATTTACATCCATCCATGTTGTCCAAGTATAATTTAATAACAAGAAACAATTTTTGGTTAAATTGCGAAGATCCCGCCGGTGGACATCATCTGGCCATGACCATGACCACTAGAGCGAGAAACGGGTACTTGTTGAGGAGAGTTACTGGTACTACTACTACTACAGCAATCGTGTTTATTTCTCATCATCATCTTCTTCTTCATACTTTCTTCTTCCATTTTTGCAATCTCCAAAGATCTACACTCTATGCTACAAAATGCTTTCTCTCCCCTGCATCCATATATTCAATCTCAATTATTTTCATTTCTTACTAAATATACTAGTAAGGATCTGAAGAAAACATTTACTGTATTTATTTTTGGATATAATTGATATTAGATTAGTTACCTGTACATGTATATGTCTTTCCCGTCTAGTTGTTTATTGCACTCATGACAAGTACTCAGAAAGTGATCTGCACCTGCTTTTATATCATCAACTCTTGCTGGTGTAGGAGATATGTCGAAAAGGGACATATCTAGCTGTTTTCTTGGATATGAATTATTATTGTTTGGCTTGTGATGACGGGTCACTATCGTATACTCTTCTTCATCGTCAGTATTAACATTAACATGATGGGATGGACGGAGGAGGATTGCTGTCGATTCGCGGGATTTGTCTATGTTAACTATAATACCAAGTCCAATCCCACGACCCGACACCACTTCATCACATGATGAATTATGGACTCTTCTAGGTGACATAACCAATTTCAAATCCAAAGGACTTGTTGGGCTGTTGCAACTACTACTACTGCTTCCCTCGAACCACCCTGCACCGCAAGTAAACAGCTTCTCAATCACCGCTCCTCTCATCGCCATCGCTATGTAAATATATAAATATTAAGTGTGTGTATGGAAGAAGTTTTAATTAGGAAACTCTTTATAGACAAAGAAACGCATAAAATAAAATAATGGCAGTACGTATGTATGATTGATGGTGAGGTGGTTGTTTTACATGGCCTACCACCCATGGTTTTCGCTTTCATATTATTCACTCATCATGACTTTCTTCCTTTTTTTAAATACATTATTCTAATTTTCGATATATATTAGGGGAGTCAATTGTCGACACGACACGATAAACGATACGAATCCGACATGAAGTTAAACATATTTGGGTTGAGGATAAACAGGTTTGGGTTAAAAACAGGTCAACCCGTCTAATAAATGGGTCGTGTTTGAGTTGAGTAAATATTAAACAGGTCAACCCGTGAACCCGTTTAAGTATAAAAGACTCTAAAAGTAAAATATATAACATGCATTTTTATATTGGATGTGGATTAAATGTATTCTGTTATGTACTTAATATGATTGAATTACAATTATACCTCATATATCATAGAAATTGACGCTTATAACTGAGAAAAGTGTTATATAGTTATTTGTCTGTTATTTTTATCATATTTTAAATCCTTATATCATTTTGGCATTTAAACTAGTTAAATCAACAAATCACCAACATTATTCACTACTTGACATATTTATTTAAATAGGTTAAACGGGTTAAAAATGGGTTACACGTGTTATGCAGGTGCGGGTTAGGGTTGAGTTTTTTAACACGATTAATAAATGGGTCGTGTTTGGGTAGAGGTTATACTAACCCGCCAACACGCGAACCCGAATAGATTAACATGAACACGACTCGATTGTCACCCCTAATATATATTAATGTTTTTCGTCTTAAATGATGATGCATGCATGTAGGGGTGTTATCGGGTCGGGTTATCGGGTTTGTCGGGTCTGGTTGAGTCGGGTTTGGATTTTTTAAAAACTCACCCGACACCCGACCCGATAAGGAATCGGGTTATCGGGTTCGGGTGGTAGTCGGGTCGGGTTATGTCGGGTCGGGTGATTCGGGTTATCGGGTGACCCGATTAAGATGTCTCTAATGCCAAATGATAAGCAGCAAAAACACTATACTGGACAACGTGTTTTACTTTCTTCAACTCGTCACCACTCGCACCTCTAAGTAATATCTGAAAATTCCAATCAATATATTTTATAAGAAAATATGCTACTCAAAAAGCTAAAACTTTCTTCTTTTTAATCACTTTCCTACATATAGACAATACTAAATTAACAAAGCTAAAACTGGAAGCTTCATGGGGTATATGGGAATAAAACAAAATGTGTGCACCTACACTTCTCAAAGATGTATAAACATATGCGTACTTTGACTACTTTCTCACCATATGAAAGAATCTAAAGCAGAATCAATCAGCAAGAAACACATGTTTCACCAACTAAAAGAAATCGTTAAGTACACCCAACGCCCCAACAGAAACATAATTCATCCGAACAGATAAAATTCAACGAAAGATAGGTACCTCTCTGCAGTTATATCCGACATTTTCTTTGGACTCCAAGACAATAGCAAGTTACCTACAGCGAGCAAACTGCCTTCGTATTCTACCCCATTAACAGTGAATCCAGTATCAGTATACCTAAAAAAATTAGACCAATCAGCAACAACTATCTCAAATGGAGAACATAATTGTAGGAATATGAGCTAACCACATAACAAGCTATGTAATATGCAAGACAAGGCACTCCTCTATTACGAAAACAGTAAAAACCTTTTAAATGGGAAGGATTGTCGGGTCTAGTCGGGTTGACCCGATAACCCGACAACATTTTTTATTTAACCCGAACCCGACCCGATAACACTATCGGGTTATCGGGTCGGGTCAAAACAACCCGACTAAATTTTTGAACCCGATTAGACCCGACCCGATTAGCCTTATCGGGTTCGGGTTCGGGTTCGGGTCGGGTCAACCCGACCCTACTGACACCCCTACATGCATGGCACTTTAGTCCAAAAGATTTCTTACATTTTTTTTACAATTGCACATATGTATGTCTAGCTATATATAGTTGTACTTACATTTTAAACTGGTCACAAAGTTCTAATATGAATCTTTGTTGCATCTCGGCCTGATGGATTTAAGAACTCGTAGCTCGTCACTTGAGGCTTGGCCCTAAACCCATGGTTATCAGGACATATCACACCTATTAGGTTTTACAAGGGAATCACCTTGAATGAGCAAACGGTTTACCTAGTGACGGAACTAGGGGTACTGTCTCGCGATGTCATGGGATCCCAATAAAATTATATTTCGTAGTGTTACTTTTGAAAAAATTATTATTTTTCCTAATTAATTGCACCAGGTCAAGAAATGTATGTTCTTATATTAGAGTTAAAATTTTGTGTGCACCCGATCCTTTTAAAACCTGATATCACCTAATTTCCAAAGCTTCATATCCACCTTTTTTTTTTAAAAACTGAAATTTGTTACCAATGCCTCTAACGTAGTTGCGCTTAGTAAAGTCAGTTTTATTTACCTACATAGGGTTTCCATGACTTGAGTAAATTATTTCTTTTGATACGTTATAGGTCTTAACAACTAGGAATAGATATCAATATTAAAAAGAGAGACGTGGACGTTATCGAATAAATATTAAGCCTTAAATAATACTACAATAATAATTCAAGAAAAACAAAGCATTATTGATCGATGTCAAATAAATTAATGAGTAAATTACAAAGATGGTCCCTGTGGTTTGGGTTGACTAACACGCATGGTCCCTTGACTTTTTTTTTTTGCACATATAGTACCCAACTCTGAAACCATTAACAAAGATGTTCCCTTGACTGAACAACGTTAGGTTTGACCGTTAAACACCCCTCATGTGACTTGCACATGAGGGTATTATGGTCATTTTACTCAACCACTCTCTTAAAAGCTTCCTTTTTCCCAAATTTTCAGCCCATTCATCAATCGAAACCCTAAAATCAAACCCCAAATTCTGAATCATCACTTCCCCTTCAAAAATGACCAAACTCTTTATGGGTTTTGCAATTCGCCCTTTGTTTAGCAAAACCCTTT
This sequence comes from Artemisia tridentata subsp. tridentata, assembly GCA_021014915.2. Classification (NCBI taxonomy): domain Eukaryota; kingdom Viridiplantae; phylum Streptophyta; class Magnoliopsida; order Asterales; family Asteraceae; genus Artemisia; species Artemisia tridentata. The sequence continues at coordinate 12,647,656 of CP139508.1, read as the reverse complement.
TGGCAATTTCCTTAATTTTGAGTATTTGTTGTTTTTGTGAAGCACAGTCAAGTGAAAATGATGCTACTGTTTTAGTAACATTGAGATCGACAGACTTCTGTTTTTACTGGGATCTTATTCTAAAAACAGGTACCTTGGTGCATCATATGATGTCCCGTCACTAGTCGATAAGCTTCTACACCAATTAGCTAGCAAACAAACCATTGTTGTGAATGTTTACGACAACACAAACATTTCTGCAGCAATTAGAATGTATGGTCCAGACGAGACTAACACAGGGTTACTGCATATTAGCAGCCTTGACTTTGGTGATCCTGCCCGGAAGCATGAAATGCATTGCAGGTTATTTCTGAAACCATTGTAGACTTAGAGGGTGTTTGGATCTTCGTATTGAAACTGATTATGTGAATACGTGATATTGAATAATTATTAACACAAAACTGTTTGAAGTTACAGTAGCAAGATAACGAATCTACTTGGTAATGAGGATATTATACGTTTAGTTGGGAATATGAATATAATGGGTGCTCACTTTTGAAAATTTGATGTTATTAAACTTATGGGTAGCAAGGTGAATCAATGAGTTATGAAATCATTTACTAGTGCATCAAGGGTTACTAAGTTTGATATGATAAAGGAGAATTTTGGATTTGAATATGTTGAGGAGCTGAGATGTCACACCCCCAAAATCTGAATTGCTGCGGAATGGAATTCCGGGGGCGTGATGTTCATGGATAACAAAGTACAAGGTAATAAAGAATGACCTCTAAGTGAGTCATTTTAAAACAAGCGTTTGATTTAACCATAAAGGTTTTACCAAACATTAATATCAGAGTTCACCATCAAATGTGACTCTAGTATGCTCCATACATAAGTAATTACTATTATCGTCTAGTTACCTGAGAATACACGCTAAAAAGGTCAACATAATTGTTGGTGAGTTCATAGGTTTAAGTAAACAAGTAGAGTATGGACCACAAGATTTCAATAGCATGACAATCACAATAAATATAACGTCATAGCCAAAAATAATATACAGTGCCCTAAGCTCATGACCCCGAAGCTCGACGAAATGGTATGCAATCAAGCATAATAATAAATGCACCAAATAAGTGTTTGCCAGACACTCAGAGATAATCCGAATGATATGCGTCCGTTTGACAGGTTGGCGCGACCAACTCGAACGGGGGTGTCAACACAAATAGATCTATTCATAACATCCGCGCTTACAAGTAATTAACGGTTCATGATTCAAGGGGACTCTAATGGCAATGCGGTAACTCAGGCAAAGTAACGGTTTTAATACTTGTGTCCGAAAAATAAGCGATGTATTCCCACCCCGAGGGTTTAGAAATCATGTATAAATAATGTAAAAATCGGGGCTATGAAACTCACCTCAATAAAGCAAATCTCGGTTGGTAAATTGGTAAACGGTGAATAAGGTCCGATAACTCTAACCGCGACCTAAATAATTCATATGTCTTAGGTTTGAAAAAAAGGTCATGCACGCAAGTTCATACACTATTTTATCACTTGTACATGTTTGTTGTAATATTTATCGTCAAAAATGTAGTTGCGTCAATGTGTTCTTTTATTTAGCAAAGTATTCCTTTTTATAAATCGTACTAGTTAATCTCGTGATGAAACTATAATAGTTTTGTTAATAAATATTTTTGAAAACTTCTAACGCGCCTAACAAAATTGGGAACAAGAATAGGATTTACATCCATCCATGTTGTCCAAGTATCAATTTAATACTAGTAACAAGAAACAATTTTTGGTTAAATTGCGAAGATCCCGCCGGTGGACATCATCTGGCCATGACCATGACCACTAGAGCGAGAAACGGGTACTTGTTGAGGAGAGTTCCTAGTACTAGTACTACTACAGCAATCGTGTTTATTTCTCATCATCATCTTCTTCTTCATACTTTCTTCTTCCATTTTTGCAATCTCCAAAGATCTACACTCTATGCTACAAAATGCTTTCTCTCCCCTGTATCCATATATTCAATCTCAATTATTTTCATTTCTTACTAAATATACTAGTAAGGATCTGAAGAAAACATTTATTTATTTTTGGATATAATTGATATTAGATTAGTTACCTGTACATGTATATGTCTTTCCCATGTAGTTGTTTATTGCACTCATGACAAGTACTCAGAAAGTGAGCACCTGCTTTTATATCATCAACTCTTGCCGGTGTAGGAGATATGTCGAAAAGGGACCTTAGCTTCTCATCACCACAATTATGATTATATACTAGCTGTTTTCTTGGATATGAATTATTATTGTTTGGCTTGTGATGATGACGGGTCACTATCGTATACTCTTCTTCATCGTCAGTATTAGCATTAACTATGATACCAAGTCCAATCCCACGACTCGACGCCACTTCATCACATGATGAATTATGGACGACTCTTCTAGGTGACATAACTAATTTCAAATCCAAAGGACTTGTTGGGCTGCTGCAACTACTACTACTGCTTCCCTCGAACCACCCTGCACCGCAAGTAAACAGCTTCTCAATCACCGCTCCTCTCATCGCCATCGCTATGTAAATATATAAATATTAAGTGTGTGTATGGAAGAAGTTTTAATTAAGAAACTCTTTATAGACAAAAAAAAAGCATAAAATAAAATAATGGCAGTACGTATGTATGATTGATGGTGAGGTGGTTGTTTTACATGGCCTACCACCCATGGTTTTCGCTCTCATATTATTCACTCATCATGACTTTCTTCCTTTTTTTAAATACATTATTCTAATTTTCGATATATATTAGGGGAGTCAATTGTCGACACGACACGATAAACGATACGAATCCGACATGAAGTTAAACATATTTGGGTTGAGGATAAACAGGTTTGGGTTAAAAACAGGTCAACCCGTCTAACCCGTTTAATAAATGGGTCGTGTTTGAGTTGAGTAAATATTAAACAGGTCAACCCGTGAACCCGTTTAAGTATATAAGACTCTAAAAGTAAAATATATAACATGCATTTTTATATTGGATGTGGATTAAATGTATTCTGTTATGTACTTAATATGATTGAATTACAATTATACCTCATATATCATAGAAATTGACGCTTATAACTGAGAAAAGTGTTACTCCCTCCGTCCCATATTAAGTGTCCATAATGGAATCTTGGGATGTCCCAAATTAAGTGTCCAGGGAATATTTTCAACCAATGAGAAGAGACTTTAGTGGGTAATAGTGATATTTGATTGGTGGAGAGTGTAGTTGGCCCCACTTTCCTAAAACTTTGTGCATTTAGAAAGTGGACACTTAATTGGGACGGAGGGAGAAAAGTGTTATATAGTTATTTGTCTGTTATTTTTATCATATTTTAAATCCTTATATCATTTTGGCATTTAAACTAGTTAAATCAACAAATCACCAACATTATTCACTACTTGACATATTTATTTAAATAGGTTAAACGGGTTAAAAAAGGGTTACACGTGTTATGCAGGTGCGGGTTAGGGTTGAGTTTTTTGACACGATTAATAAATGGGTCGTGTTTGGGTAGAGGTTATACTAACCCGCCAACACGCGAACCCGAATAGATTAACATGAACACGACTCGATTGTCACCCCTAATATATATTAATGTTTTTCGTCTTAAATGATGATGCATTCATGGCATTTTAGTCCAAAAGATTTCTTACATTTTTTTTACAATTGCACATATGTATGCCTAGCTATATATAGTTGTACTTACATTTTAAACTGGTCATAAAGTTCTAATATGAATCTGTGTTGCATCTCGGCCTGATGGATTTAAGAACTCGTAGCTAGTCACTTGAGGCTTGGCCCTAAACCCATGGTTACCAGGACATATCACACCTATTAGGTTTTACAAGGTAATCACCTTGAATGAGCAAACGGTTTAACTAGTGCCGGAACTAGGGGGTACTGTCTCGCGATGTCATGGGTTCCAATAAAATTATATTTCGTAGTGCTTAGTAAAGTCAGTTTTATTTACCTACATAGGGTTTCCATGACTTATACGTTATAGGTCTTAACAACTAGGAATAGATATCAATATTAAAAAGAGAGACGTGGACGTTATCGAATAAATATTAAGCCTTAAATAATACTACAATAATAATTCAAGAAATACAAAGCATTATTGATCGATGTCAAATAAATTACTATATGGAGTAAATGAATTTGGAGTGGGTGGGTCACTTGGTGAATATTTTAGTGGAATGTAGGGAAGGTCCTCAAGACGGGACACTTGTAAGTTTTCAATTATATATTATACATGTGGGTCCTACCTGCATTATTTTGTGAAAAAGACTGGACCAAAATATTCATATGCATTATTTTTCTGAGAACATATTGAAGAATAATAAGGCCAAGTTTTTTTTGTTCTTCTTTTAGATGTCGTTTTTGTAAAAGGTAATTAGATTTCTTTTTTCTGAATAAGTTTGTTTGCCTAAACACAGAAAGCTATTTCAAGCCATTGACAGGTTTAGAATAAGGGAGTGTTTGCTATTGTTTATTGAAATAGATTATGCGTTTTATCAGGGCCGTCTCGTTGTTTATAGAGGCCCCGTGCTAAATATCGATAGAGGCTCTAAATTGTTAAAAAAAAATTCTTTTGTAAGAATGGCCAAAGCTTATTTGATTCTAGACAATATTAATATGTCTTCAACTACTTGTGTATTTTACGAAACTTTTTATAAAATAAAGTATTTGTAAAATATTTTGGCCTTGCGATCAAGAATTGTAAACTAGAGTATTAAATATATAATACGTAAAAGTCAAAGGAGTTAAATTGAAACTTAATACTTAATATTGGGGTCATAAGATAAAATAATTAGGTGGTCCCATATACCATGCTTTTACACGCCATTTGAGTCATCTTCCCCATCAGGCATGCAAACTCCATTAATAAACAAAAAGACGCTTTAATTTTCAGTATGACTTCGATAGCAAGTTCATATCATTTAAAGCCCATATTACCCATCATAAAAGGCCTCTTATTTGCATAAAATCATCCGAAAATGAATTTATACTAATATCGACTTTTTCGACGTTGGGCCCCTGGAAAAATGAGGCCCTGTGCGGCCGCACATCCCCAAATCCGGACATGCGTTTTATAACCGGATAATCAAATAATCAGCTGTTATAAAACGTGATTTTGAAATATAGTTTTTGGATTTGATTATGTTGTTTGATATCTCAATAATTGGATAATCAGCTTTTTAAGTATTTGACAAATCAAATTATTTAATGACTTATTATGTACTCCCTTCGTCTCAAAATAATTATCAGAAGACAAAAATCACATAGTTTAATAAAAGTGTGGCAACTTTTGTTTTCAACCACTCAAATAGAATATTCCCCTACTATATTCTTTAGTTTTTAATTAAAAGAGAAAGTGAATAATTATTTTGAGATATCCTAAAAATGGAAATATGGATAATATTTTTGAAATGGATGAAGTAAAATTACAAAAAAGACATTTTTAATTGGTAAAGTGACAAGTGGAATCATATATGGAGGGTTAATTTGTAATACCGTATATGAAAGGAAATCTCGTTTTGTGGCAGCAGCTCCCTTGTTGCTTTTTGGAAACCACGCTTTGAGCTCTTGATACTGCAAATAATCACTTACCATCAAAAACTTGAACGAAAGATATATATGCAATTCTCTCTATTTTTAGTTGCCAAACACCAAAAGTAAATTATTCACGTTACCAAATCATGGTAATCTAATAATTGGCTTCATAACGCAATGTCAAACACCCTCTAAGAACAAGTTATAACACAGTTAATTTTTTATTTTATCAAATACATCAATTAAATTGAATTTAATAATTTTGGTTTTCTGACCTTTTGGAATATATTTATACATTAACTGCAAACACCGAAATTTATTGAGCTTTGAAATGCTCCAAAACTTACGTCTTTTATGATAAATCAGACGCTTACCCGAGCATAGCGGCGCCGGTGTATAATAGCGTCAATTTGTGAGTGTGATTTTTTTATATATATAAGGGTGTGGAATAAGTGATAGTGAAAAAAGTTAGTTTTTTTTTTTAAATTGTATTAAGTATTTAAATATTTAATAGATTGCATTGACTTTTATAAATAAGGGTAATTTAATCTAACAAATTACTCATTTTTTTAGGTTTTTAAGTTTTAACAAAAAAATATTTTCTAAAGACTAGGCGTGTACACATGCATAGCGACGAGATATATCGACAAATAGTTATAATTAAGAGATTGTGGTTAAGTGTTTTATGTAACGTTTAGCAATTAACGTTGGCAATTATTCATCATCTTCGAGATGACAACAACATTATACCAGTTACACTTTAACAAATTAAGATTGAAATATGAATCGGGATTGAGAACGAGATTGTGATGAATTTGTAAAAAAAATAAAATAAATAAATAAATAAATATAAATTGGGTAATTTTAGGGAAGAAAAAAAAACTATTTTTAAGGCAACTATTTCAAAAAAAAAATATAATAATAAATAAAAATATTTTTATGTGAGAAAGTAAACAAAAGATTAAAATTTAAGATTTAAAAGAGTATTTTGAGAATAACACATTACTCACTTTTAAATTTTTTAGAGATTAAAGAAAAATATTTTTGCATTGCATATAGTAGAGATATGCAGACGTACACTTGTTCTCACTTTTCTAAGCATGCACTTGGCCAAATATACATATACATCAATCACATACAATAATGTCGCGCTCTTAATTTTCTACTTTATTTGTTGCCCAAAATGTGTTAATGTGGCTTCTAAAGCTTCTACTACCTTGGAAGAGACTGATGATGGTTTCACTGAGGTTCAGAATCAGAAGGATAAAGGAAAGAAGGTTCGGGTTCAAATGCCTTAAAAAAAGATGTTTCGTGGTATTGATGTGGGTAAAGGGGCTAAATTTAGCCCTTTTAAACCTAAGCATGTGTATGTACCAGTGTCAAAGAAGACGGTTGCTACTAAGGAGAAAATCGCTAAACAGGCAAGTACGAGTGGGACGACGTTGTCTCTTGTAGACTTAATTATTGCGAGATGTATTTTGAGATAATTATATACGTATTAGGTTGCGCCGTCTCCGTACCGTTGTGCGTGTCTTCTGAATACCGTTGTGATTAGCTAGATGCCAGTTGTGCCAGTTATAAATAGTTGCATTGTTGTGGCTAAGGTGAGTTCATGGCCCCTACTTTTACTTGTTTTATAACTATTTTGGGAAAGAATACATGCTCGTTCTTTTTCACTAAACTCAATGCTTTCCAAATGTTAATCATGCTATGATCTACTGTTTTTCATGATTTTGGACAATATGCGTGTTTTGATTGCAATATGTGCCTTATTTTGTGAATTCAATTTATGTGACTTGGCTTGAACGTGCGCAACTATTTAGTGATGCATTGATAGTATATATTTTGGGAAGTGGCACCCAGTATAGAATTTGGGAAGTGGCACCCTGTATGAATTTGGGAAGTGGCACCCAGTCTATGTGTGGATCCTTTATGCGTGTTTGTAGTCTGAGGTTCAGCTGTTGCTAGTTTGTTATGTGCTCACATTTGTATATTCTGCTCACTGTTGTCCTACGCTTCATTATTCACAGCTTCGTGGTTTAACTCATAAACCTAAGAACTCACCAACCTTTGTGTTGACACTTTTAGCATGTAATTCTCAGGTTTAAGGCGATAGCTTAATTCTGGAGGCGCTTGGTAAGGGGCACGGTCATAGACTACTCTGATATATTTGGGACCGCTTAAATCCTTTTATGGGCCTGTATTTTCGCACTGTTTTGGAATAATGCAAATTTGATGTTTTTGAATATGAATTTTCTTCTAAACGGTTGAGCTAAAACCGTTCTTTGTACCTTGTGTTGTGATACCAATTTAGTAGCGCCCCAGTGACATGTATGCTTCCGCTGCAACTCGATTTTGAGGTGTTACAATTGCCAAGAGAAAAATGATGCCTTGGACATTATAAAGAAGCTAACCATGTATAGAAAAATGACATGAATAGATATAAATTTAATTACGCTTAGGACTGCATTGGGAAGGAGATTTGTCTGGTTTTAGCAGATGAAGCCGTGTTTGGAGTCATGGCCTAAAAAACAGACTTGTTGCAGAAGCTGTTTGTTAAGCTCAAGAGGTCTTAAATTTCCATCTTTATGCTTTTTAGAAGCCAAGGTATTACATTCACGACGCACAGTTTATTTCCATTCTGGACTGAGAAGTACCATCGCTAAATCCTATCCTTACGATTAGACCAGGAACTGGCACAGTTTCTAGAAGCCAAACGATAGAGACAAAAAGAATAAACCACCCTTGTACGTACATGAAAGCGCAAGCAACGTAACCGATGAGTTTATATTTGGCTTTAAAGAAAACTGCTACACTACTTTGATGCATTAGTCACTACAACGTATAATTTGACCGTATGATGACACTGTAATGCACGCACCAAACCGGTCATAGGTGTTACTCCGTATTGGTTTGTTTAATACATATAATGTTTCGACAGACTTACGATATATGAAAACAAGATATATACTTTTGTAATGTATAAAAGATAAATATTTTTATTATGCAGTAAGTCGTATACATTCAATTGTAATCAAAGCTAAAGAATTGATTCTGGTCCAACGAATAAAAGGTGGTCCATCTCCTTTATCAATTGTATCTGAAACTCCATAACTAAATTGAGCTACATGTATACATTATACTATTTATTTATAATTAACTCAGAAACTCCGGCAACTAAAACTTTCCAGAATTTCGATAATTTAGCTGGGTACGTATAACAAGTATTGTTGAATCGGTTAAAAGTTCCAGAGCAAGGATGAGCCTTGAAAGTAGATGCCGTCACTTTCCACGTAATTGTCATCATTGGAAGATGGCATTGGTGGCATTGGCATAAAGTAATCATCAAATCCGGGATATATCCCGAAATCTGGGACACTGGTTGTGCTACTACTGATGATGGTATGATCACCAAGGGAATTGATATAGTTATTGAAGTCATCATCCAGATTTGTTAAAGGGGAAGTCCAAGGGTCACTCTGATCCGTTTGGAGTTGAGAGACGTAGGAAGGTGAAGGAGACTGATCTTCTTTTTCCGAGGATGAGGTTGAGGTGGAAGATGACAAAAGATCGTGTGTGGTGATCATGCAGTCAGTAGAAGAAGAAGAAGCAGAAGCGTAAGCGGCTGCAACAGCTTGTATCTGAGAGCGTGAGAGCGATGTACCACCAGGAATATGAGGAGGTTGGTGAGGGAAGTTGAAGTTAGCAGTGCTGCCACGGAGACAAAAAAGAGCGGCATCAAAGGCTCTAGCAGCCTTTTCAGAAGTGTCGTAGGAACCTAACCAAATCCTATCTCGGCTCTTTGGTAGCCTTATTTCCGAAACCCATTTTCCCCATTGCCTCTTCCGTACACCCGTGTACTTATTGGCCCTCTCACTCTTACTGCTACTATTACTACTTCTATCTCGACTACCACCCGATGATAATGATGACGAGGAAGCTTGTTTAACCATATTATGATATGATAAAACTGATGGATCAAATAGTGTACTAAATAGAAATATGTCAATATAGAATTGGATTATTGGATGTTGTTTTGTTGTTGAGGGAATTGAAATTGGCGGCTTCATATATATACTATAAGTAGTGATCTCAAGGGGGTCAACATGACGCGTTGACTCTCAGTTTCTTTAAACGAATTTCTTAATGATCTTCAAAAGGGTACTAACGCGGCCCCAAGTATAGTACCCCTTACATGCTTCACGTGCCTTATTTCACTTGTTCTAGATTTCTTTATTTAATTATTATGCATATTCTTATTTTCCATGTCACTTATCCACCCCAGCTTTATCTTTTGTACATTATTGTCGACATAGTCACAGTGTCACAGGCTCACAGCACATGCTTGCATTAGTGTGATATTAGGCGAGTATTGGTGCATAACGATGGATTTTTTAGTAGCGTGCATATAGTTATAATTGTGATATTGTGGTTACATATTTCGTGTAACATTTATGCATAAAATGCAAAATAATTAAAATGTGATTGAAAAATGTTGTAAAATGCGATGATTTTTTAAATTTAATGGGAGAACATTGTTAGCAATTTTTTTTTTTTTTTTTTTTTTTTTTTTTTTTTAAATCATTACATGTGTAGAAAGTTTGTGTATAGCTTGTGTAAAAGAATTTGCACTTTCATAAATTATGACACTACCTAACATGTGGGCTATGATTAAAAAAACAAATTAATGTTCTGAAGGACGGCTTAAAACTTGTGGCTTGTGTAGAAAAAGATTTAATGCCTAAAATGTGGGCTTGTGTATGAAAAAAAGGACGGTTTAAAAGCTTGTGATAGAAAAGGAAAAAAGATGCTATCAATCAATGTGATTGATATGATAAGAATGAGTTTATTTGATTGATTGATATCATGAGATACAGGATACATGTATACACATAATAGGAATGGTCTAGAAACGAGCTTGAGCCCGATACAATAATACATAGCAATATGGGCTAACACTCCCCCGCAGTCGAAGCGGGAGGACACCGGACGCTGAGGCTGGAGCGAAATTCTTCAAATAGAGCAGATGGTAAGCCTTTCGTGAAAATATCTGCATACTGGTAACGTGATGGAACATGGAGAACCCGAACTTGGCCAGTAGCAACTAAGTCACGAACAAAATGGATATCAATCTCTATGTGCTTCGTTCGCTAATGCTGAACAGGATTACATGATAAGTAGACTGCACTAACATTGTCACAGTAGACTAGCGTAGCGGAAGATAAAGGTGTGTGCAGCTCACGAAGTAAATTCCGTAACCAACACGTTTCGGCAACAGCATTTGCAACCCCACGGTATTCTGCCTCGGCACTAGAACGAGATATAGTTGGTTTATCTCTTAGATGACCAAGATAGGAGATTGTTGCCAAGGAAAACACAGTAGCCGGAAGTGGATCTCCTAGTGGTGGGACAACCAGCCCAGTCCGCATCCGAATATGCTACCAAGGATGAAGTAGAAGAGGCAAACAACTGTAACCCATAGTGTAATGTACCCCGGACATACCGCAAAATCTGTTTAAGAGCTGATAGATGGGGCTCTCGAGGATCATGCATGTGAAGACAGACCTGCTGAACTGCATATGATATATCTGGGCGAGTGAATGTGAGATATTGAAGAGAACCTGCAAGACTCCGATATAAAGTAGGGTCAGAGACCAGATCACCATCATCCCCCAGTTTGGACTCAGTGTCAACAGGAGTCCGACTGGGATTACAATTAACCATATGAGCTCTCTCCAAAACCTCAAGAGCATATTGCTTCTGAGATAAAAACAACCCTGTAGAATCACGAGAGACAGATATGCCCAGAAAGTAGTTAAGTGGGCCTAGATCGGTCATAGCAAACTCCTGATGTAAGGAACTAATAATCCGCTGTACCAAACTCTCAGAAGAAGCTGTGAGAACAATATCATCCACATATAATAATAGATAGGCAGTGTCCGTCCCCTGTCTGTATATAAATAATGAAGAGTCACAGCGACTATGTGAAAAACCAACCCGAGTGATGTAAGATGCAAATCGCTGAAACCAGGCTCTAGGAGCCTGCTTGAGCCCATATAGAGACCGCTGCAATAAACACACATAATCAGGATGCACAAAGTCTCGAAATCCCGGAGGCTGATGCATATAAACAGTCTCAGTTAAATCTCCGTGTAAAAAAGCATTCTTGACATCAAGCTGGTGAATCGGCCAGTGTCGAGAAGTAGCTAGACTTAGGACAGTCCGTATAGTGTCCGGTTTAACCACCGGACTAAACGTCTCATCTACATCAACCCCTTCTAATTGATTACTACCATTGGCCACAAGTCGAGCCTTGTAGCGACTAAGAGTACCATCAGCCAAATACATGTGGCGAAAAAGCCACATACAACGAATAATGTTGGTGTCTGTAGGTCGAGGCACAAGAGTCCAAGTTCCATTCTTAATGAGTGTAGTGTATTCATCCCTCATAGCATTTTGCCAATTTAGATCAGAAAACGCGTCATGATAAGTTTTTGGTAAAGGAGATACAGAAGACACATGCATGTTTAGACGCTCAGTAGGACGATTAGTCCCGACACGATATCGTGTGACCATTGGATGAATTGAGACAGGGTTTGGGTTTTGAGGAGGATCTGGGATAATGTGTGGGTGAGGATTTACAGGTGGAGGTGGAGTTGGGTTATGTGATTGGGCGGCGGGTGGGGATGGTGATGGGTCGTGGGGTGTGCCATGATTGAGTGTATTCGGACTGGTGGTAATTGGTGTTGTTGGTTCATTTGTTGGGTTGGGTATAGTGGGGTTGGATGGAATGACTGGAGGATTTATATCAGGTGAGTCATCCAAAAAACTGTAGGTGGGTGTTGATGTTGGTTTAGAGGTGCCATACGGAAAGACTGTTTCATCAAATGTGACATGGCGAGAAATGATGATTTTATTAGTGTTTAATTCTAGGCACCGATACCCATGGTGGTTGGAAGCTTGTCCCAAATAGATGGCAGGTGTGGCGCGTGGGTGAAGTTTGTGATTAGGATATAAGTGGGGATAACATAAGCAGCCAAAGGTGCATATAAGGTTATAATCTGGGTTTTGTCCAAACATTCGGGTATAGTGGATTTGGTTAGTGATAGCTGTAAAGGGTAAGATGTTAATTAAGTGTACAACCATGTTTAGAGCTTCAACCCAAAAGGTTGGGGGGAGGTTGGCTTGGAAAAGCAAGGTTCGAATAAGGTTGTTAATAGTGAGAATCATTCTTTCGAACTTTGCATTTTGTTGAGATGTTTTGGGGCAAGAGAAACGGAACAGAATGCCATTGTCGGCAAATAGTTTGTGTAGGGCACGTTGTCAAATTCACTGCCATGGTCACACTGGAAAGATTTAATTTCACACTTAAATTGAGTGTGTACATATTTACGAAATAATACAAGTTTAGACAAAACATCAGATTTGTTAAGCAACGGATAAACCCAAACAAAATGAGAAAAATGATCAAGAAACAATACATAATATTTAAAACCCGAGATACTGGGAATTGGTGAAGTCCAAACATCCGAGTGAATAACATCTAAACAAGCATTGACAATAGTATTGGAACTGACAAATGGAAGTCTAGTGTGTTTGCCAAGCTGGCAAGCATGGCAAAGCACATGAGGCTTTTCTTTATTACACGAAATGAAATTATTTGAAACGAGACGACGGAGCACTTCGCTTCCTGGATGTCCAAGACGCTGATGCCACGTATGTTGACTGACTAGGAGAGCTTGAGGAATTGGAGACGGATCCGTAACAGGATAAAGGTCCCCGGTGCTATCACATCTGAGAAGCACCCGTCGCGTCATGAAATCCTTGACAGAAAAAACCAAAAGGATCAAATTCAACAGTACAGTTATTATCGCATACAAATTGGCGAACGGATATTAAATTTTTGACAATATGGGGTGTGATAAGCACATTATTTAAGTGAAGTGGTCGAGAGGGAGTTGGCAAGATGCTATGACCCGTATTGATGACAGGAATAGAATACCCGTCACCAACCGAGACGGACGGATACATGCACGTATTAAAAACATTACTTAGACTATTAACAGAGGCATTAAGATGTAGACACGCACCTGTGTCCATATTCCATCCTCCGGTCGTGGGATCATGAAGTGTCCCGACGTTGAAGGCATGGGGTAGGATAGTTTCTTGTCCCGAAGTGACCGGTTGCCCTATAGGTGGGGCCTGATGAACAGTGTTCGGTGCAAGGGGGCTGTTGAGCTGACTTGGGCCTGATGAACAGTAGCAGGTTGCGGTTGGGTTTGGGCTTGGTCCTGATGAACAGTAACAGGTTGTGGATTGAACCCATAGTATAGCAAGGGGTTGGGTTGGGCCTGTAATGGATTGAAACCAGGTGGGGGTCCAAGGCTGGACATTGGGCTAGCATGTGGGCTATAATAGTTCAGGGAGGTTGGTGTAACTGGTTTTGGTGAGGTGAAGTAGGTCGAAGGCCCAACTGAATTTGGTGGGTTTCCAAGTGTTACGGTTGGTCTAGGTGTTTGGCTTGTTATACCCAATTTTCCAAAGAGTACGTCGAATTACCATGTCCTCTGTATTGTTTTCATCTTTTGTTTCAACATTACGCCCCATAGGTTTTGCATTGGTGTCATGTACAAACTTGCAACCCCCTCCATATCGACACGACCCTTTAACATAGTTGATACACGGTCTCCAAGATTTGACTTGAGGATTGGTGGGATTACGAGCATTACCTTTGTCGGTCAAAAGTAGGGGTGGCAATTTCTGACCCGACCTGAAACCGACACGAAAATTAACAGGTTCGGGTTGAGCTAAATAGATTTCGCCTCAAGTTTGGGTCGACATATCTAACCTGTTTATTAAACAGGTCAGGTTCGGGTTGGGAATAAAATAAACGGGTCGACCCGCCAACTCGTTTAAGATTTTTTTTCTTAAATTAAAAACTATTTATATTTAATTATACGGGTTAAATGGGTTAAATGGGTTAAACGGGTCGACCCACTAACCCATTTAACTAGTGTAATGTGCTAACTTTTGTATATAAAACGGGTTAAATGGGTCAACCCAAAACCCGTTTAACATATTCAACCTGTGTAACCTATTTAACCCGTCAACTCAAGTATATATACGGGTTAAATGGGTCAGGTTCATGTTACGTGTAACCAGGTTAGGGTTGACGTAGCTAACCCAATGATTTAAATGGGTCAGATTCGGGTTGGGGTTTTCTGACCCATCAACCTGACAACCCGAATCCGCCAACCTGAACCCGACCCAAATTGCCACCCCTAGTCAAAAGCACCAATGGAGAAGAGGATGAGGAGTCCACAGGCAATGCAAGGGATTTGGACTTCAACCGCATCTCCTCGGTGATGAGCATGGAGCGAGCTGTTTTGAAGTCGGGAAACGGGTCCCGATGATGCATAATACCACAAACTTGGTCATACTTCTCCGGTAGGCCTTCAAGTGCATAGTGAATGAGATCCTCATCATTAACCGGGGCATCAAGACTTGCAAGGATTGTGGCAGTGGACTCTAGCTTCCCAAAATAGGCTTCCATGCTTAGGTCACCTAGTTTTGTCGATCTCAATTCGGCCTTTAATGCATTTGTGCGCGAGCGATTGTTGTCTTTAACAATGGCATTAAGGAGGTCCCAAGCTTCTTTAGCTGACTTAGGACGTGCTACAACCAACCGTGACTGAAGCGAGTCCGAGAGAGTTGTGAAAATCCAGGAAAGGACAATCTTATCAACTTTTAATTCTTCGGGTGTTAAAGGAGTGGGATCAGTAGATGATGAACCGGCAGCCCCTTTTATGTAACTGAGTACTTCATAACTAAAGCATCATTGTTCCCAAAAGAATTCCCACTTTCCAAAATTCCAGTTATCGAGATCGAGTTTGACGGGAACCCGGGTGAGAAGATGATGGTGCGTAACAGTGGATAATTTTTCAGAAATTGGGATAGCAGGAGGGTTTGTTGAACCTGTCATGATGTCAGGTATGAGTTAGGGTGCTTATGGGAGTTGCCAACAGTGAAGGACAAGAAAAAAAATGGTGCAAACAAGGACTGATTCGCGACCTTAGCACGAATACCACAGTAACAACGTGTGGATTAATGACCTAGCACAATCACCAACACGTGATAATGATTAGAGGAGCGGGGTGGGGGTAGGTTATTTTAGGAATGGAGCGTGGTGTTTTATTCCTCTGATACCATGTCAATAAATGTGATTGATATGATAAGAATGAGTTTAACAGATGCAAGTATTACCGTTTTATACCATAACGGAACAAATTACGTTGTTTTAGGTTGGCTTTTCTTTGAACTACATCATTTAAGTTCATAAGAGTCTTTATCACAAAACTTCCACCCAACCCTTGCTAGACAAATCTCCTTATCATTTTCTTTTCTTTGTTTTGATCTCACAAACCGACCCAACCTTTTTCTTAAAGGATTGATTTGAAAGAAAAAAAAAAAGGTTGACGTTTAAGATCTTTGAGTATGTCCCCGTCCACCTTTAAATTCCACATGAGTGATTCTAACATAATCGATGATTTGAAATTATGAGACAATATAGCAAAAAATTTCGCGTTTTATAGCAGATTTGTTTAGTTAAATTATAATTGTTTTTATTCGGATATTGAATTGGTTTTTTTTTTTTTTTTTTTTTTTTTTTTTTTTTTTTTTTTTATTTTTTATATATAGAATGTGTTAGAAGATCTTTTTTATTGTTTGACTATAGTTTAAAATCTTGACGATATTTTTTGACTTACTTGTTTTTGTTTTTTTTGTTAAGGCACTTTGAGAGGAAGCTAAAGTTCGATATGACTCTTTAAAGCCATTATTTTGGTGAGTTATGCTTTTTCCTAAGTTCAAATTTAACTTATACCTTAATATCGACATATGAGCTTCATGTATTTATTTAATAAACCGCTACGATTTTATAATTGTAGGATGATCATGCTGCCGATGACGAAAAGTATGAGGAGAAATTTAAGAATGAGTCTTTAGCATTTTTCTTTTTAGCTACGTAAGTTGATATATTTGATTGCTATGATGCACATCAGCATAAATATGTGACAAATAGCTCATAAGTACTTTATGATTTAATTCGATGTGGTTCACGAATATGTAGATATGGAGATGGTGAGCCAACAGATAATGCGGCTAGATTTTATAAATGGTTCACATAGGTAAATATTTTGCTGTCGAGATATTTTGGTGTTATCCATATTCAAGTAGGATATCAGTGTTAAAGTAGATTTTTAATGCATGAGGTATAGAGGGCTTTCTAGGCATTGAATTTTGATATATACTCAGTTGTGTTTGCAGGCATGGAGCACTTTCTGGGCACTATAAGGGCTAGCACGATGAAGGTGTTCTTTATTACAGTCGGACTGTCTGTATTATATATGATGGAAAATGATATTTTAGATTTTCGATTTTGGAAACGAATTGCAATAATTGGAAAAAAGGGCCACCAAGTTTAGGTTCGAAAGTTGTTTATATTTGATATTGTAGGAAGTGAAGTAGGTTTTGCTTTTTAAGTGTGGGCTGTTAGGAAGGAGATGTAGAGAAAAAAAAAAGAATGAAAGTGAAAGAAAGATGAAGTAAAGTAAAGAAAATGAATGATGTAAAGTGAAAGGAAAAGTAAAGGGAAGAAATTTGTTAGTTATCTTGTGTTCTTGAGATGGGAAGAAAATGAATGAAATGTATGTTTATAGAGTTTAAAATTAAATAATAAAAGCTGATAAAATTACACTTACACCTTTTTATTAATATTTATTGTTTTGCAAAAGCTAATAATTAAAGATGGATAAAGGACAATTTGGTCATTTTAAAGTATTAAAAGAACTTTACACCCTTTTCATCCCAAAAGTGGGACGTAAGTTGTGCTTCAAAAAAATAAAGAGAATCCCCCCTTTTCACTTCCTTTACCTCCTTTAATTCTTTCAAAAAAATCTTGAGAACACCACTTTTTTTATTTCTTTCACTTTCATCTCATTTCTTTCCATTTACACAACTAAAGAACACACTTAGGGATGGATCTTGATAGCATTTGATAGCCTCCATCATAGCAGGAAGGAAAAAAAAAAAAAAAACCTTTAGTGGATCCTTACATCAATTGTGGTATTATAGCATTTGTAAACTTTGGTTTAAATTGTACGGGATTCTGGATATTAATTGACACCCATTCTAACTAGAGTTAATTACATTTTTGGTCCTGTGGTTTACCGAGTATAATGATTATGGTCCAATAGTTTAAAAATTAACGGATCTTGTCAAGAATCCGACGACCCGTAATGATTTTGGTCCAATTTTACTAACACCGTTAGTTTGACTTTGTTTGACTGTTAAATATAAGGGTAATTTTGTCATTTCATTTATTCTATTATAAGTTAAATATGAGTGTAATTTTGTTTGACTCTTCAACACCCACTCACCCAACACATTCACAAACTCTCACACACATACTCTCTCTCTTGTTCTTCTCCCTCCCCAGATTCCCGGCCAAAAATCACCAGCCACCACCCCACCTCCAGCGACATACCAAAATGTGACACACCACTGGCCACCACACTACTCTTTATCTTCTCCCTTTTTTCTACTCTAAACACTCATCAAATCTTTCACTCCACCACCTCCAAAACCTCAACCCACCACCTGCCGCCACCATCCACCATCTATAACCTCAACCTACCACCTCCAAAATATCACCATCACAAATAACAACCGCTACATTGTTTCACCGGTATCCCCTCCACATACCGCCGCCACCACCATCACATGCCCTAAATGGATCAAGAAAGAAAGTAATTGAAGTTTTTTATGGTGGATAATGAAGGCCATAAGATGGGTTTTAGATCTAATTTCTTTTTTTTTCTTTAGTGATGGCGACGTCAAATTGGGGTGGGTGTGCCGCCAAAGGCGGTTATGGCGGGTGGTGGTCTTGTGGGGTTTCGCTGGTCGAGAAGGTAGAAAATGAACCAACGATGTGGAGATTTAGATTTAGGGATTCAATTTTACCAAACTTCTTAGATGAGGATGATTAGAAATATGATATAGATGGATGGTGATATCAGATGTGGGTTTTAGGAAATATTTGGGATATTTATTAGTTGCAGACAAACTCTGTTACCGGATCACCAGCTCATTCACTTCTCCATCATCTTCAAGATCAACCGGTTTTGAACGTGAGAAAGATGACTCGCGACTTTCTTGTGTTTGTTGTGTCGGTTGTGAACGTAGTGGTTGTGAGAGGCTTGATTGTGGTGGTGTCATTTGTTAAGTCATAGTTGTGATGTGGCAAGGATTAGTTTCATTTTTTGTTGCTGGTTGTGTTCGTATGGATCACGTTTTTCACTAGTACTAAGCATGATATTGGTGACAGTTTGGAAATATTGTGATCATCTTTCCTGTTTATGCTTATGAGTTACAAATCAGTATCTTGATGCTTAATATAGGTAGGCCGGCAGTTGTGGGTCATTTGTGTAGGTTCGTGTGGGTTTGTGGTTGGATCAGGTCTTTTGATGGAGATGAAGAGGTGGAAGTGTTTGTGTTTGTGTTTTATGTGGTTTTAGAGTTTTTGTGTGTGTTTTGTTTTGAACTTTTGCTAAAAGCTGAAACTGAATATGTTAATGGAAGTGTTTGGATTAGGTTATGTGTTTGTGTTTTTTAAATGATAATATTAATAATAATAAAAAAAAAAGTGATAATAACAATAATCATAATAGGTGAAAAAAAATGAAAGGTATATTAGTCATTCCTTTAGCAAGATAAGGGTATTTTAGTCATTTTATGTTTTTTTAACTAGTCAAACTAACAGTCAACAAAAATTGGACTAAAACCGTTACGGGTCGTCGGATTCTGGACAAGATCCGTTACTTTTTAAACTATTGGACCAAAATCGTTATACTCGCTAAACCACAAGGACCAAAAATGTAATTAACTCTTCTAACTATCTGACTATGATCGTGTCATTCAAGCAAAACATTATGCTTCAAATGAGTATGCAGTTCATGCCTACACACCCAGTTACTTAAAGACCTCGACATATACGATATATTGATCCATATATGGGATTTTCCTTGACATACACACAAATGTCAAAATTAAAAAGTAGGGTACATATAAAGGTCGAAATATTGGTAGGTTACATACATGAATTTTGACAAACTAGTTATATAGTTCAGTCAAAGTTACGAGTTTAAGCATATCGTCAGGGGCGGTACCACAATGGGTGCAGTGTGGGCAACTGTCCCCACAAAGTTCACTCAAGTCATGCCGATATTCTTCTTTAAGTTCCAAGATGAACAGGGCATATTGCAAGTAATTAGTAATGGCCCTTGGATGGTTAACAATAAGCCATTATTTGTTCAGAGATGGGGTACAGATGTGTGTTTGGACAAAACAGAACCTAAGAAACTACCTGTTTGGGTTAAGCTGAGGAATTTAACCTTAGAAGCTTGGAGTGTCAAAGGAATTAGCTCACTTGCTAGCTGTTTAGGTAAGCCTATTATCATGGATGAAGTGACAACAAAGGTTTGTATGACTGGGATTGGTATATTTGGATTTGCAAGGGTACTAGTTGAGCTAAATGCTGAAAAGCAATTCAAATATGTTATTTAAATTGCTTATAGGAACAAAGAGGCCTGCACTAGTATGACCAAATATGTACAGGTTGAATATGGTTGGAAACCTTCTAGGTGTAGTCATTGTTGTGTTTTTGGCCATGAAGTGGATAAGTGTAGAATGATACCAAAGGAGAATGTAGGAGAAAACAAAAGGAATGAGCAGAATGATAGTAATGATGGATTTAAAGAGGTGCAGTACAGAAAGGGGAGGAATGAGGCTTACAATAACAACAATAAGAGACATGATCAGAGTGGCTTAGATGGTCAATCCAAAAATGTTGTTTACCCAAAGAAAATGATTGGTCCAAAACAAAATTATAACAAACAGGAGTATAGGACAAAAAAGAATGTTGAGGTGGCTACAAAGCCTAGTATTGATAAGGGTAAAGTGGCTTGTGATCCTATGGAAAATGGAAATAGTAGAAACATTTTTGACTCACCAAAAGAAAATAGTAAAAGTGTTACCAGCCCTCCAAAAGGAAATAACTCAACTGCTAGCTCTAGTAGTGGTAATCAGCATACAAAAGTGGGAATTATAGGAAGAAACAGTTTTGCTCCTTTGGAATCATTGGATAATGAGATGGATTTAGAGTTAAGTAATCAGGAAAGAATGTTGGTTAACAAAGTGTTAGAAACTAATGGTGATCCAACTGTTAATGAATGGGACAGTTGGAATGATATGATGAAAAAGTATTACAAGAACAAAAAGGAAATACCAGATGCACAAAAGAATTTAATGGATGATGAAGATATTGTGCATGATTTATCTTCAACTGAAGAGTGTTTACTTAGGAATGAAGTTGAGGGGGTGTGCAGTCACTCCCTTAACTAGAACTGCCTCTATTTTCCCTGTATCAGAGAAGTGTATATAGTTTAGTATATTGATATTTGTATATAGTATTTTGTTTTTTCCTATTGTGTGAAAAAACAGACAGAGTGAATTTGAGAGCCAAAAGAATTGAGAGGGTTGGGGAGATAAAAAACATACAGAGTGTATTGTGAGATAAAAGAATTGAGAGATTGGGGAGACAAAAATAGAAAGAGAGTATTGTGGGAAAAACAGATAGAGTGTTTGTGTGAGCCAAAAGAATTGAGAGAATTGGTGAGCCAAAAATAGAATGAGAGCTGTGTGTGAAAATAGACAGAGTGTTTGGGAGATAAAAGAATTGAGAGAAGTTGTGAGCATAAAAACATAAAGAGAGTATTGTGTGTATAAAAACAGATAGAGAGTAAAGTGAGCCAAAAGAATTGAGAGATAAGTGAGCCAAAAATAGAAAGAGAGTTATGGATTTTAAAATTGCAACATGGAATATAAGGGGCCTTAGTACTTCTGACAAGCAAAAGGAGGTCAAAAAGTTCATCACTGAGGAAAAGCTTCAAGTATGTGCTATACTTGAAACTCACATCAAGTACAACAAGGTCAAGAAAGTTGGAGATAAAGTATTTGGTGATTGGGAATATGTGACTAATGCTGAAGATAACAATAAAGGATGCAGAATCATGTTTGGATGGGATCAGAATTCAATTGAAGCCTGGATGATACACAAAACAAAGTAGAGTATACTATTGTTGGTAGAGTCTATTTACAAGAAAACTAGATTCTTCTGCACAGTTGTATATGCAAGTAATTCAAGAGTGGAAAGAAGGAAACTGTAGAAGGAGTTGGGAGCCTATAAACAGATTACAAATGGGACTGCATGGGTCATATTGGATGATTTTAATGTCACTTTAGAGGTTAATGAACATTCGAATGGAAGCTCAGTTCCTACCAATGACATGATTGAGTTTAAAAACTGTGTTGAGGAAGTGGAAATTGAAGATTTGCTGAGTTCAGGGTTTCAATATACATGGACTAAAAGTTTGAAGAATCCCAAATGTAAAACATTGAAGAAACTGGACAGGGTGATGGTAAATGAAAGCTTCTTAGACACTTTTGGTACTGCACATAGCATTTTCCTTCCTTACATCATATCTGATCACTCACCAGTTGTTTTAGTAATACCAAAGGGTGGGATCACAAAGAAGAAAGCATTTAGAATGACTAACTTTGTTACTGAAAAGAAGGAGTTTCTACCAATGGTCAAGACAGAATGGGAAAAAAGTATAAGTGGTTTTCAGATGTATAGAGTAGTCCAAAAAATGAAATCACTAAAACATAAAATGAACCATCTGAGCTGGAAGAATGGTAATGTACATGATAGAGTCAATACATTGAGGGATAAGGTTAAAGCTGCTCAAGTGGATGTTGATAAAGAACCATTTTGTAAGAAATTGAAAGAACAAAGCTGCTTATTGTTACAAGAGTATTGAGGTTGTGATTGTGTAACATATTAACATTTTTGATTTTTTTGAAGAAGTTTCCTTTTAAGTTTCAGGTTTCCAAGTTACTCATGTAATATCATAATTACCATTAAAAAATAGTTTTAATATCCTGCTACAAACAGAGTAGTTATACGTCGCCCATTCATATAATGCAAGCCCATGAGTTAAGAAGGCTATTTAAACTACAACCCACATAACCCTAAAGCCCATAAACTTTGCATATCTTATGTTTCTGGGTGTGTTTGCTAAAAGTGGCAGTGAGCAGTAGCTGTGAGCTGTAGCTACAGCTCATCACTTCTTAAAGAAGCATTTAAAAGTTAGCCTTCCTAAAAATTATCCAAAGCTCACCGCTCTTTTACTAAACGACTACTAAAACTCAAAATGCTCATTGCTCACCGCCCTAAAAAGCTCCACACCGCTCCGCGCCAAACATACACTTTGTACGCATATGCATATGAGTATATAGAAAGCTATATGTATGATAGTTGTACTGTAGTGTTGTTTGCATGTATATATGTGTGTGCGTGCAAACGGAATTCCTCAAATGATAACAGGATAGAGATAAACAAGCATGTCCCATGTTATATGTGCATTTATAATCGCCTTAAGTATTGGCAAAACATACATCTACGAAAAAATACTTTGAGATAAACAATAACTTAATCAAAAGAGTAAAAAAATGATTATTGAAGAAATATCATATTTCTATTATCAAAAAGAATGTATCAAAAGTTTTTGCTTTACAATTGTGCTAAACTTAAAAATATAAAACCAAACGGCACCACTTGACACCCGTACGTAGTAATGCTCGCACGCCTAATCCTTCGTTTAAAAACCTTTTATTAAGGCAAGTATTTAAAAACTTCCTATGTTTTTAGGCAACATTTTTTAAAATTTTAAGTGGAAATGGAAGTTCTTATAGGGTATTATAGATATTAAACATTACTTAATTTTAAGATTTTTATGTTTAATCAAAATTATGTATTTATTATATGTAGTAGAGATGTTTACTTAAGGGCCTAGCCCATCTTGTTTGCTTTCTTTTTAAGCCATGCACTTTATTTATATTTTTGGTGGTTCTGTCAGATCTCGCAGATAAGATGGTTTTCGCAACAAAGTCTCACTATATATATATTTTCTAAAACGGTAAAACCGTATGTATTTAGTGTTAGATTTTAGATTGATTTATTGGGGGAAAAAAATACTTTTTTTTTTTACTTTACTTACTTGAAAAGGGGTATATACATTCATTTGATTGATCGGTCCGTATACTATGCCAATGTATACCTAAGGAGGGATATTTTAATATTGGAAAAATACTACTGTATTATGAAATTAATACTAGGATATCTGGCCGGTGACACATCATATTCATGCCAATTAGATAAGTATATGGTTATTATTCAATTCTTGACAAGAAGTTTAAGATTATCATTGAATGGATATTTCATAAGGTAGTTAGGAAAAATCTCCTTATCATTTTCTTTTCTTTGTCTTGATCTCACAAACCGACCCAACCTTTTTCTTGAAGGATTGATCTAAAAAAAAAAGATAAAAAAAAAAAAAAGAAAGAAAGAAAGAAAAAAAAAAAAGAAAAGAAAAACGGTTGACGTTTAAGATCTTTGAGTATGTCCCCGTCCACCTTTAAATTCCATATGAGTGATTCTAACATAATCGATGATTAGAAACTATGAGACAATATAGCAAAAAATTTCACGTTTTATAGCAGATTTGTTTAGTTAATTTTAATTTTTTTTGTATTCGGATATTGAATAGGTTTTTTTTTTTTTTTTTTAATAAGAATGTGTTAGAAGATCTTTTTTATTGTTTGACTATAGTTTAAAATCTTGACGATGTTTTTTTGACTTACTTGTTTTGTTTTTTTTGTTAAGGCACTTTGAGAGTGATGACGTATAGTTCGCATTCGGGTCACGAACCCGACCAATGAACGCTACTAACACTCAAGCCCATCACGAATGGGCTATCACGATAACGGTTTGGGCTTACGAGGGCCCAAACCCGAAGTTATTTATGGTCTTGATATAGGATATCTCTTATTTATGGGATATATATCACACGACCGACTTAGGCGGATACGCCGAAGGGTAAGGAACACGAAACCAATAAGGATTTCGTGTGTATATAAAAGGTCTCTCGACTCTCATTAAAGGTACGATCAATAACCCTAACTCTTCAACTAAACCCTAAAACCGATTACTTACTCTCACGCCGGAGGATAATCGTGGGAGACAATCCCACGATAAGCCTAACGGTGTCTTTTTGTTTTCTTAGTGCGCAGGTCTCAAGCATTAAGATCTAATTGATACGGAAACAAGGAACGCCCAACTTTTGTATCAACAAGTGGCGCCATCCGTGGGACCATACACTAAGAACTCTACGAAGAACTAGAATGACGAAGCATGGAAACCCAAATCAGCGGACTCCGCAAACAAAGAAAACGCATGACGACCTACTGGGGAAGAAGCAGCAAACTGATTCAGCCGCTAAGCAGGCCTCTGGAACAACCAGTGCGCCCAAAAGCCTAGGATCATACTCAGATCTGGCTTTTACTCCAGTAGAACCGCTCACAAGGACTACCCATGCTACCACGACAACCACTAGCGCGGTAGACCTACTGCGCACACTCCTTTCACCATGTCAGAATTAGACATCACTGAGCCGCCAAATGCGCCTATCCGAAACAAGGGTCCTGATGTGGAAACAAACATCCTCGCGCTAGAAGGAGTCACGCCTGAACTAGCGCCAAGTGATTTCGTGTCCCAAAACTACGAAACCTTGGCTGCGCTGATGCGAGAGGAAGCGAAAAAGAGGTCAAGTCAGAGTCTGCAAGCCAGGCTCAACTTTGACCCTGAGCATGAAGCATCCCCACCGCGTTACCAAAAGGAAAGGCGCGAAAAGGATAGCCGCCGACACCCAGTGTTTACTAGGATCGGAAGGAAAGTTGCGGATGATGAAGCAACCGACTTACAGCATATGGAGGAGCATGAAGACGATGGACGGCGCACCAATGTCCACACTAGGCTTGGTAGTCGCAGGGTTCAAGATAGACTTGGGCGACGAATCTCTCCAAGCGAAAGCCCTTCAAGCTTGAACTCTGAGGATAGTCGGCGCAAGCGCCGCAAAAGAGTGAGCCCATCCTCAAGTGACTCCTCGGACAATGAGGACGAAGAAACAGGACACTGGAAGTCCAGGAGAAGATCCCGCGACCGGGAAGACGAAGATATGTCTCGTCCCTGGCGCCGCCAAAAGGTTGACGCATTCACTCGGCGCATCAGTGATTTTTCAGAAGATAAGAGAAGGCGCATGCCCGCTAATGTTAAGACTTATGATGGGACAGGTGATCCTGATGACCACCTAAAAATTTTCGAATCAGCGGCAACCATCGAAAATTGGCCACAACCTGTGTGGTGCCACATGTTTAACTCTACTTTAGTAGGGAATGCGCGAAACTGGTTCAGTAAGCTTCCACGTAGAAGCATCGATGGGTTTGAAGAGTTGCGAAAGGCGTTTCGTTTGAACTTTACTCAGAGGAAGAAGTGCGCCAAGAACCCTGTCGAGCTCGCTAGGGTAAAACAGCGCCAATGGGAATCCACAAGCGCTTTTATGGAGCGCTTTAAAGACGAATGCATACATGTCAAGGCATGCCCCGAAATACTAAAGATCTCAGGGTTTATGAACGGAATCTGATGAACTCAAATAAGTACATTTTATTACTATCATTTATCCTATTAATTTGACTTGTTTTACTATATTATGTATGAGGATTGATACTTAATCGTTTACTTTTGTAATTCTCAGGTAAAAACAAGCATTTGGTGAAACTTAGCGATTTTGGACTGATTATGGAGCATAACATGCAAGAAGTTAAGAGTCTACTGACATGGACAAGATCAAGTCAATTCTGCTCCAGATGCGCCGCATCTCACTCTCGACATGCGCCGCATCTCTATCAAGATATCACCAGATACGATCCAAGATACAAGAGGACATGCGCCGCATCTAATCATGGAGTTACGCCGCATCTTCTGGCGGTGTACGAATATTCCTGAATATTATAATCTTGGACCCCACGCGAAGTTAAGTACATGCGCCGCATCTACTTAGTAGATGCGCCGCATCTTCCCTCAGACAGAAACTATAAATACCCCGTAGACCAGACGAATTACAAGTTCCGGAAAACCTAAAACCGAAGTTCGAACAGGAGAAACAAAGGACGAATTCAGTCAAAGAGGCAGCACAAGACACACCCAAATCAAAGATACAAGAGCTGTAAGAAGGTGCTGCATGTGTTTAATTCATTAAGTAGTTTTGTTTTATTGTGTTAGCAAACTTTAATTCATCAGGATTGGTGGCTTGTGTAATGTGACAACGAAAGATTGCACTCCCTTTAATACTTGCTTTCCCATCAATTAAAGTTTATATGTTGATGTCTTTGGTTACTACTTATTAGTGCATTGATAACCTCTGTGTTTATTAGTGGCTTGCGGGCATTTGACTGCGGGACATAATGTGGCTCCCACGGTTATTACTAAATTGATCACTTAGGAATAACTTTTAGACATAAGTAATCATTAAGGGTTTACTCGCCGATAAGATTAGGACCAACGAGAAAGGGTTAACTACATACACTTCATATAAAGCTATCAATAAAACAAGTGACAATCTACTTAATCATAAGGACAGCCCTCTTATTGTCTCAAGTATTTATCTGTGTACGTGTGTGCTACTTGCTGATTCGTGCCTATTGGTTTATTTTATTATTTAATTGCAAACAAACCGTGCCAGTCTCTCAGGCTGAAACCCCCTTGCGTTAGGATATTAAAATACTGATTAGAATAACGAGATAATACGTTCCACTCTTAGTGATCGACACTCTACTTACCATTATCTTCATACTGACCGGGTACACTGCTCGTTAAGTGTGTGTGTTATTGATAAGTCGGCTAAATATAAATTTAAAACTTGAGTAGGCATTAAAACTGCTAAACCGCAACGACACATCACGCGCATCAAGTTTTTAGCGCCGCTGCCGGGGAGTGAATTGTTATTATCTGTTAATTTGATTAGTATTTTAATTAGGTTTTTCTTTTTTATTAGATTAATTGCATCATTGTACTATTTTGCATATTTGTTGTATTGTGTGATTAATTGTTTTCTTTTATTTTTGTGTGTTTATTTTTGTTTGTGTGTTTAATTTTTTTTGTTTTTTTTTTTCGTATTTTTCTGTTCTGCTATCGTTGTACTGTGCTAAATCAAACGATACGGCGCATCTGATCTCTCAGATACGGCGTATTGCGTTTAATTTTTTTTAATACAACGCGTTTAATTAATTCGATACGACGCATCTTTTCCCCAAGATACGGCGTATCTGTTTTTAATAAGAAAATTTTTCTAAGCGATAAAGTAATACGACGCATCTGCTTTAGCAGATACGGCGTATCTGTTTTTAAAAAAAAAAAAAATTCTAAACGTTAACGCCATACGACGCATCTGCTTTCGCAGATACGGCGTATCTATTATTTTAATTAAAAACAGTTTGCGAATTATTAAACAGATACGGCGTATCGATCTCTATCGATACAGCGCATCTTTCTGAATCAAAAATCGATATTTATTTTTAAACGTAACGAAAATACGGCGCATTAACTTTCGTTAATACGACGCATTTAATTTTAATTAGATAAGTTGATTTTTGATTAATTAATTCGATACGGCGCATTCTTAAATTCTAAGCGGCGTATCTATTTTCTGAATAAAGTCTGATTAAATTTTAACGTATTAAGATACGGCGTATCCAACTTTTTGGATACGGCGCATCGTCTGCAGATATCAGTAACTTTAATTTTTCGTATTCCGTTTTCGTTGTTGATTTTCTGATATATTACTTTCTTGGGCATACCCTACTGATGCTTTCGTGATTATTTCAGAAGAAAAATGGAAGGATACGGAGAACTGCTTGACTTCGACTTCGAAGCCAATTTTATGAATGAAGTATTAGTGCATGATAAATCACTCGAACGTTACGATGGGGACTACATTGAACTTAATGACCTTAATGGACCATTGGAATCCAATGACCTGTTCATGGATGATGCTGAATCTGAGTTAGAAGAAGGAGAAATTGTGGATAGTCCAAAAGTCAACGTTATTAATACTAGGAATTACGATGAATTTGAGGGATATGATGGTTCTTGGGATTATGGTAGAAGGATCCACGCCAATTGTGCTTACAATTTGCAATTCCCATGCATGATTGGATACAAATGTATTGACGCCAATTTCTTTCCTATTTTGCCGATCAATGTTATGTCAAGAAGCTTTTACAATTCTATTATGAGAAATAAAGTGGAGTGTAGGGGAAAGAATGTAGTTGGAGCCTTCATTAATGTCCCGATCTTCGTTGGACGCTTTACTATTGTTACTGAGTTCGCCGTTGTTGAAGACATGAATGCCTATCGTGACAGCAGTATGGGCGACGTGATTGTTGGAAAACCATTCTGTAGGGAGATCACTATTAATGCAAAGCGATTTGAAGGAAAGATCACCTTTCAATGTGGAAGCGACGTTATCACTTATATGATGCCCCGAACTCACCCTGGATTTAAACATGCTACTAATAGGGTCTGCTACAAATTCTCTCCATTCCTTTTTATTAGTAATGATGACATGAAGAGAGGGATTGAATACCCGTATCAGATGATGGAAGGATTCTATAAAGGAGTTTTGAACTTGGGACCTGAATATATACGTAACGAATTAGTTGCTAAGTGGATCCTACGCGGCAATGTAGGAGTCAATGATCAATATTAAAGAGCTGAACGTGAGTCTAACTTGAAGACTCTGGAATAAAGACAAGTGCTTACCGGGAGACAACCCGGAATTATCTTTTATTCTGTTTTCTGTGTCGAGTCAGTCAGGCCCGCATGAGGATACGGCGCATCTCAATTCTGAGATGCGACGCATCTCCTGCAATGGTCATATCTTATTTTATTTTTCTGCATTTTTATTTTCGACTTTAAAAACTATTTATCAGTTTATTTTAATGCGGCGCATCCCTGGTTAAGGATGCGGCGCATCTTTATTCTGATCCGTATTTATTCCAGGCTCGATACGGCATATCTTCTTCCATAAGATACGGCGCATCGACTGACCTGATGATTTTCAGTTTTAATTTTTAAGTTTTATTTTTATCTAACTACTAATGTATTATGCAAGCTTGAACCTTTCTTATCTTAGGTGTGTTTTAAAGTGTTGGTGGTATTATAGTTACCTGGATTTCCTGTGGATACATCAAGTATGAAGCTTTAACGTTCTAATCCACAAGAAAGATGATTTTTGCTCTTATACTAATGGAGGATCATACCGAGCAAATCTCAGGGGAGTTTTTCTATTCTAATTCTTTTATTTTCCAGTTTTTAACCTTTTATACAAACAACGAGGACGTTGTTTAACTTAAGTGGGGGGATTGGAGAATTAGAACACTTAACAATTACTTGTTCTAAACTTTTTCAAAAATTATGCTTAAAATGTGCTTAATATATCAAACTTAAAAAAATTTTAGCATGTTTTTGTTTAAGATCTAAGTTGCATAACTGCACACATGACGTTATTTTCAAAAAATTGTGATTTTTCAAAATTCACAAATCTATGAGTGTGCCGGTGACTTGTAAACTTTAGAACTTGGCTTGTATACTATTCGAGACCACCATAATGAGTATTATTTATATAATTGGAGTGACTTGTCTAAATTGGTAAAATTCTAGGATTACACCCAAATAGCCTATTATTTGTTATGTGTTATTAACTAACTACACTGGTTAGTTAACCCCCGTATAAACCCTTTTGTTACTCTCATTTTTAGAGTAAGATACCCCTAGAAAAACCCTCAGATCCATTCCTTTCGTTTCTTACACCTATGTTTAAAATGTTTCGTTACACCCTTACACCTTAGCCTACCCTGTAGATTAGAATCCGTGGTTGGTTGATTGCTATAGGCAAAGTGTGTTTCCTTACATTACCTGTGTTCGCGTGCGTAATTCATTATCTATGGTTAGGTCGGGAAATTGCACAATGCAATTGGAGTGAAAGTAAATATTGTATATCTTTGAGTTTATTTTTCGTGTGTTTACTACTTTCACTATTACCATTATTTCTGAAGTCATGAAAAGTATGGAAAAATTATCCGGAAAGAAAGTTATAGTGATGTGGTGAAATTTTACACATCTATGTTTATGTTTAAATAATAATAAAAAAAAAAAAAAAAAAAAAAAAAAAAAAAAAAAAAAAGAGAAAAGAAAAAGAAAGAAAGAAAAGTTGGATGTTTATTTTAAGCCAACTTATGTAAAGTTTTGTATTAAGTGGTCGATATCACCACTATTTGTTGTACTATATCTATGGATTGAATGGGAATTGGCAGTTATGGGAAAGCCAATTAAGGTTTATTCTTTGATTAAAATTTTGTTGAGTATAATTCGTGTCTACCTAAAGCGTGTGTTTCAAGTGTTAAAGCGTGAGTTATTCGATGATATGAGTCTTATTCATGGGATGGTTGGGATAGTGATTAACCACACTTAGGATTTTAATTTATTTGTTTTGTTTATTTTTCATTTTACACCAATTTATATCCCAAATGTTATCCATACCCTTTATTATTCTTTATCCAACCAAACCTTTGATTTATTGAGATTAGGGATTTGAGCAATCTTAAGTATCGTAGTCGTGGATTCGGCTATGTATTTATGATTTTGTCGCCCTTTTTGATATATTATTATTGGTGAAGTTTGGACCTATCTTTAGCCTATTCGAGTTAAGGATTTGAGCAATTGCAAGTATCGTGTTCGTGGATTCGATCATGTATTTGTGATTTTGTCGCCTTTTCTGGAATTTGAGATCGATAGTGAAAGAGAATAATTAACCCTTAAGCCTAAAAACCTTTTTTTTTACCGCTTTAGACTTGTTATTCCTTAGCTTTAGTGGTGGAGATGTGTATACTTACCAAGCTTATGATAGAATATTCGTCGCGACTGGACAGTTAAACGATTAGATTTGCTTTTATCGACTTATTTTATTTTACTTCTAATTCGTTAAAGTGTTTAGTTGTGTGATTATGAAATGAACGAATACATGCTTAAATATAAAAATAAATCCTAACATCTTTTAGGATACATTTTCATAAAAGAAATTCTAAGGTTTACTTGGGGACAAGTAAAGTTCAAGTGGGGGGATATTTGATGAACTCAAATAAGTACATTTTATTACTATCATTTATCCTATTAATTTGACTTGTTTTACTATATTATGTATGAGGATTGATACTTAATCGTTTACTTTTGTAATTCTCAGGTAAAAACAAGCATTTGGTGAAACTTAGCGATTTTGGACTGATTATGGAGCATAACATGCAAGAAGTTAAGAGTCTACTGACATGGACAAGATCAAGTCAATTCTGCTCCAGATGCGCCGCATCTCACTCTCGACATGCGCCGCATCTCTATCAAGATATCACTAGATACGATCCAAGATACAAGAGGACATGCGCCGCATCTAATCATGGAGTTACGCCGCATCTTCTGGCGGTGTACGAATATTCCTGAATATTATAATCTTGGACCCCACGCGAATTTAAGTACATGCGCCGCATCTACTTAGTAGATGCGCCGCATCTTCCCTCAGACAGAAACTATAAATACCCCGTAGACCAGACGAATTACAAGTTCCGGAAAACCTAAAACCGAAGTTCGAACAGGAGAAACAAAGGACGAATTCAGTCAAAGAGGCAGCACAAGACACACCCAAATCAAAGATACAAGAGCTGTAAGAAGGTGCTGCATGTGTTTAATTCATTAAGTAGTTTTGTTTTATTGTGTTAGCAAACTTTAATTCATCAGGATTGGTGGCTTGTGTAATGTGACAACGAAAGATTGCACTCCCTTTAATACTTGCTTTCCCATCAATTAAAGTTTATATGTTGATGTCTTTGGTTACTACTTATTAGTGCATTGATAACCTCTGTGTTTATTAGTGGCTTGCGAGCATTTGACTGCGGGACATAATGTGGCTCCCACGGTTATTACTAAATTGATCACTTAGGAATAACTTTTAGACATAAGTAATCATTAAGGGTTTACTCGCCGATAAGATTAGGACCAACGAGAAAGGGTTAACTACATACACTTCATATAAAGCTATCAATAAAACAAGTGACAATCTACTTAATCATAAGGACAGCCCTCTTATTGTCTCAAGTATTTATCTGTGTACGTGTGTGCTACTTGCTGATTCGTGCCTATTGGTTTATTTTATTATTTAATTGCAAACAAACCGTGCCAGTCTCTCAGGCTGAAACCCCCTTGCGTTAGGATATTAAAATACTGATTAGAATAACGAGATAATACGTTCCACTCTTAGTGATCGACACTCTACTTACCATTATCTTCATACTGACCGGGTACACTGCTCGTTAAGTGTGTGTGTTATTGATAAGTCGGCTAAATATAAATTTAAAACTTGAGTAGGCATTAAAACTGCTAAACCGCAACGACACATCACGCGCATCAGAATCAATAACCCAGAGCTTATCAAAAAGTTAAATGATAGGGTTCCCCAAACCTTTGATGAACTGATGAAGCGCACGAGGTCCTTCATCTAAGGAGAAGCCGCCGCTGCGGATAGTAAGAAAGGCTACTCAAACTATAGGTCACAAGAGCAGCCAAGGAGACAATCCAATGACCAGAGTAGCAATCGTAACAAAAGCTACCGCAGTCAGGGGGGCGGACGAGAGAATGACAAGTATACCCCACTAATGAAGACTCCAAAGGAGATATTTGCGACGGAAGGCGCGAACTTTCCGAGACCCCCACCGATGCGCACCCCAGAAGATCGGCGCGTAGGGAATGGATACTGTGAGTATCATGGATAGAAGGGCCACACAACCAATGAGTGTGTCCAATTGCGCCAATTGATTGAGAAGCTAGTAAAAGAAGGCAGATTGGACCATCTAGTTAAGAACATTAAGGATGGGAAAGACAAACAGAAGACCGGGGGCAAGAAAGAAGCACCTAAAGACAAGGCTGACACAATCTACATGATACAATCATGGCAGCGAAAGACTAGGCAAAAGGTCAGCCAGAAATTTTCTCATGGAAGCGAAATCTCTTTCCCAACCTTAGCTGCGGACAACGCAGAGGCGGAACCACTCACCATCGAGATAAATGCGGGGGGTCACGATATCCACCGCATGTATGTTGATGGAGGAGCATCAGCGGACATAATGTATGAGCATTGTTTCAAGAGATTGCGACCTGAGATACAAAGGCAGTTAAGCCCAGCCACGACTTCGTTGACTGGCTTCACAGGAGAAAAGATATGGCCCATGGGGCAACTACGACTATTAGTTATTGTTGGCAATAAGGAACACTCCACGACAGCCTGGATGAATTTTATGGTGATCAGATCTCCTTCGCCATACAATGGCATTATCGGAAGACCAGGAATTTCGGCAATACGCGCAGTACCGTCCACAGCACATGGGATGCTCAAATTCCCAGTAGAAGGGGGCATTGTCACCATCTACAATAACGCTGCGCCACCAAGAGAGTGTAACACGATTACATGTGAAACAACGCAGACCCCAGAACAGAGCGCAACTAAAGTACCAAATCTGAAGGTCGCATTTCATCCTGATTACCCGGAACAAGAAGTATCGATCGGGGGATCGCTGTCTGATAAAGGAAGAGCTGCCGTGTGCGCACTCTTGCAAAAGAATTTGGATGTCTTCGCATGGGAACCAAAGCACATGACTGGTGTGCCACGCTCGATTGCAGAACACAAGTTGAAAATCCGACAAGGATACTTCCCAGTACGGCAGAAAAAGCGCGGCCAGGCTCCAAAGCACGCAAAAGCCATTTGATGCGCGTGATGTGTCGTTGCGGTTTAGCAGTTTTAATGCCTACTCAAGTTTTAAATTTATATTTAGCCGACTTATCAATAACACACACACTTAACGAGCAGTGTACCCGGTCAGTATGAATATAATGGTAAGTAGAGTGTCGATCACTAAGAGTGGAACGTATTATCTCGTTATTCTAATCAGTATTTTAATATCCTAACGCAAGGGGGTTTCAGCCTGAGAGACTGGCACGATTTGTTTGCAATTAAATAATAAAATAAACCAATAGGCACGAATCATCAAGTAGCACACACGTACACAGATAAATACTCGAGACAATAAGAGGGCTGTCCTTATGATTAAGTAGATTGTCACTTGTTTTATTGATAGCTTTATATGAAGTGTATGTAGTTAACCCTTTCTCGTTGGTCCTATCTTATCGGCGAGTAAACCCTTAATGATTACTTATGTCTAAAAGTTATTCCTAAGTGATCAATTTAGTAATAACCGTGGGAGCCACATTATGTCCCGCAGTCAAATGCCCGCAAGCCACTAATAAACACAGAGGTTATCAATGCACTAATAAGTAGTAACCAAAGACATCAACATATAAACTTTAATTGATGGGAAAGCAAGTATTAAAGGGAGTGCAATCTTTCGTTGTCACATTACACAAGCCACCAATCCTGATGAATTAAAGTTTGCTAACACAATAAAACAAAACTACTTAATGAATTAAACACATGCAGCACCTTCTTACAGCTCTTGTATCTTTGATTTGGGTGTGTCTTGTGCTGCCTCCTTGACTGAATTCGTCCTAGGTTTCTCCTGTTCGGTCTTCGAATCTAATATAATGCGTACGAAATTCGTCTGGTCTTGGGGTATTTATAGTTTCTGTCTGAGGGAAGATGCGGCGCATCTACTAAGTAGATGCGGCGCATGTACTTAACTTCGCGTGGGGTCCAAGATTATAATATTCAGGAATATTCGTACACCGTCAGAAGATGCGGCGTAACTCCATGATTAGATGCGGCGCATGTCCTCTTGTATCTTGGATCGTATCTGGTGATATCTTGATAGAGATGCGGCGCATGTCATGAGTGAGATGCGGCGCATCTGGAGCAGATTAGTCTTGATCTTCTTCATTTCAGTAGACTCTTTACTTTATGCATGTTTTGCTCCATTATTAGTCCAAAATCGCTAAGTTTCACCAAATGCTTGTTTTTACCTGAGAATTACAAAAGTAAACGATTAAGTATCAATCCTCATACATGATATAGTAAAACAAGTCAATTTAATAGGATAAATGATAGTAATAAAATGTACTTATTTGAGTTCATCAAATATCCCCCCACTTGAACTTTACTTGTCCCCAAGTAAACCTTAGTATTTCTCTTATGAAAATGTATCCTAAAAGATGTTAGGATTTATTTTTATATTTAAGCATGTATTCGTTTATTTCATAATCACACAACTAAACACTTAACGAATTAGAAGTAAAATAAAATAAGTCGATAAAAGCAAATCTAATCGTTTAACTGTCCAGTCATGACGAATATTCTATCATAAGCTTGGCAAGTATACACATCTCCCCCAGTAAAGCTAAGGAATAACAAGTCTAAAGCGGTAAAAAGGGTTTGTAGGTATAAGGGTTAATTATTCTCTTTTCACTATCGATCTCAAATTCCAGAAAAGGCGACAAAATCACAAATACATGATCGAATCCACGAACACGATACTTGCAATTGCTCAAATCCTTAACTCGAATAGGCTAAAGATAGGTCCAAACTTCACCAATAATAATATATCAAAAAGGGCGACAAAATCATAAATACATAGCCGAATCCACGACTACGATACTTAAGATTGCTCAAATCCCTAATCTCAATAAATCAAAGGTTTGGTTGGATAAAGAATAATAAAGGGTATGGATAACATTTGGGATATAAATTGGTGTAAAATGAAAAATAAACAAAACAAATAAATTAAAATCCTAAGTGTGGTTAATCACTATCCCAACCATCCCATGAATAAGACTCATATCATCGAATAACTCACGCTTTAACACTTGAAACACACGCTTTAGGTAGACACGAATTATACTCAACAAAATCTTAATCAAAGAATAAACCTTAATTGGCGTTCCCATAACTGCCAATTCCCATTCAATCCATAGATATAGTACAACAAATAGTGGTGATATCGACCACTTACAAAACTTTACATAAGTTGGTTAAAACTAACTTCCAACTTTCTTTTTCTTTCTTTTTCTTTTCTTATTTTTTTTTTCGATTTTTTTTTTTTTTTTTTTTTTTTTTTTTTTTTTTTTTTTTAAACATATAAACATAGATGTGTAAAATTTCACCACATCACTACAACTTTCTTTCCGGATAATTTTTCCATACTTTTCATAACTTCAGAAATAATGGTAATAGTGAAAGTAGTAAACACACGAAAAAATAAACTCAAAGATATACAATATTTACTTTCACTCCAATTGCATTGTGCAATTTCCCGACCTAACCAAAGATAATGAATTACGCACGCGAACACAGGTAATGTAAGGAAACACACTTTGCCTATAGCAATTAACCAACCACGGATTCTAATCTACAGGGTAGGCTAAGGTGTAAGGGTGTAACGAAACTTTTAAACATAGGTGTAAGAAACGAAAGGAATGGCTCTGAGTGTTTTTCTAGGGGTATCTTACTCTAAAAATGAGAGTAACAAAAGGGTTTATACGGGGGTTAACTAACCAGTGTAGTTAGTTAATAACACATAACATATAAAGGCTATTTGGGTGTAATCCTAGAATTTTACCAACTTAGACAAGTCATTCCAATTATATAAAATAATACTCATTATGGTGGTCTCGAATAGTATACAAGCCAAGTTCTAAAGTTTACAAGTCACCGGCACACTCATAGATTTCTGAATTTTGAAAAATCACAATTTTTGAAAATAACGTCATGTGTGCAGCTATGCAACTTAGATCTTAAACAAAAACATGCTAAAAAAAAAAAAAATTAAGTTTGATATATTAAGCACATTTTAAGCATAATTTTTGAAAAAGTTTTAGGACAAGTAAATGTTAAGTGTTCTAATTCTCCAATCCCCCCACTTAAGTTAAACAACGTCCTCGTTGTTTGTATAAAAGGTTAAAAACTGGAAAATAAAAGAATTAGAACAGGAAAACTCCCCTGAGATTTGCTCGGTATGATCCTCCATTAGTATAAGAGCAAAAATCATCTTTTTTGTGGATGAGAACGTTAAAGCTTCATACTTGATGTATCCACAGGAAATCCAGGAAACTATAATACCACCAACACTTTAAGACACACCTAAGATAAGAAAGGTTCAAACTTGCATAATACATTAGTAGTTAGGAAAAATAAAACTTAAAAATTAAAATTGAAAATCATCAGGTCAGTCGATGCGCCGTATCTTATGGAAGAAGATACGCCGTATCGAGCCTGGAATAAATACGGATCAGAATAAAGATGCGCCGCATCCTTAACCAGGGATGCGCCGCATTGAAATAAAATGATAAATAGTTTTAAAGTCGGAAATAAAAATGCAGAGAAATAAAATAAGATATGACCATTGCAGGAGATGCGTCGCATCTCAGAATTGAGATGCGCCGTATCCTCATACGGGCCTGACTGACTCGACACAAACAGAATAATAAAAGATAAATCCGGGTTGTCTCCCGGTAAGCACTTGTCTTTATTCCAGAGTCTTCAAGTTAGACTCACGTTCAGCTCAGCAATAAGTCCTTGTCACGGTCCATCCTTCTTCCTTCATCCGAAAGATTTTCCCGTATATCTCTGCGACGTTTTCTTCCGTTCGACTTAATCTAGTATAACTCTTTGTCTTCACCACAGTATACTCTTCATCAGGACCCAAAGAATATTTGATGATTTTAAATTTTTCAGAAATAATCATGGGTGGCTCATTGTAAAGAATCCCCGGCAACGGCGCCAAAAACTTGATGCGCGTGATGTGTCGTTGCGGTTTAGCAGTTTTAATGCCTACTCAAGTTTTAAATTTATATTTAGCTGACTTATCAATAACACACACACTTAACGAGCAGTGTACCCGGTCAGTATGAATATAATGGTAAGTAGAGTGTCGATCACTAAGAGTGGAACGTATTATCTCGTTATTCTAATCAGTATTTTAATATCCTAACGCAAGGGGGTTTCAGCCTGAGAGACTGGCACGATTTGTTTGCAATTAAATAATAAAATAAACCAATAGGCACGAATCAGCAAGTAGCACACACGTACACAGATAAATACTCGAGACAATAAGAGGGCTGTCCTTATGATTAAGTAGATTGTCACTTGTTTTATTGATAGCTTTATATGAAGTGTATGTAGTTAACCCTTTCTCGTTGGTCCTATCTTATCGGCGAGTAAACCCTTAATGATTACTTATGTCTAAAAGTTATTCCTAAGTGATCAATTTAGTAATAACCGTGGGAGCCACATTATGTCCCGCAGTCAAATGCCCGCAAGCCACTAATAAACACAGAGGTTATCAATGCACTAATAAGTAGTAACCAAAGACATCAACATATAAACTTTAATTGATGGGAAAGCAAGTATTAAAGGGAGTGCAATCTTTCGTTGTCACATTACACAAGCCACCAATCCTGATGAATTAAAGTTTGCTAACACAATAAAACAAAACTACTTAATGAATTAAACACATGCAGCACCTTCTTACAGCTCTTGTATCTTTGATTTGGGTGTGTCTTGTGCTGCCTCCTTGACTGAATTCGTCCTAGGTTTCTCCTGTTCGGTCTTCGAATCTAATATAATGCGTACGAAATTCGTCTGGTCTTGGGGTATTTATAGTTTCTGTCTGAGGGAAGATGCGGCGCATCTACTAAGTAGATGCGGCGCATGTACTTAACTTCGCGTGGGGTCCAAGATTATAATATTCAGGAATATTCGTACACCGCCAGAAGATGCGGCGTAACTCCATGATTAGATGCGGCGCATGTCCTCTTGTATCTTGGATCGTATCTGGTGATATCTTGATAGAGATGCGGCGCATGTCATGAGTGAGATGCGGCGCATCTGGAGCAGATTAGTCTTGATCTTCTTCATTTCAGTAGACTCTTTACTTTATGCATGTTTTGCTCCATTATTAGTCCCAAATCGCTAAGTTTCACCAAATGCTTGTTTTTACTTGAGAATTACAAAAGTAAACGATTAAGTATCAATCCTCATACATAATATAGTAAAACAAGTCAATTTAATAGGATAAATGATAGTAATAAAATGTACTTATTTGAGTTCATCACCATTCTAGAGGAGGTACACAAACTTGTTGACGCAGGTATCATGCGAGAGGTCTATTACCATGACTGGCTCTCCAATCCAGTAATGGTCAAGAAGAGCGATGGTAGTTGGCGGATGTGCGTAGACTTCACGGATCTCAACAAAGCATGTCCACAAGACTGCTACCCACTACCAGAGATAGACTGGAAGGTAGAATCTTTATGCGGATACCCCTTTAAATGTTTATTAGACGCATACAAAGGGTACCACCAAATCCAAATGGCTAAAGAGGACGAGGAAAAAACAGCCTTCCACACAAGCCAAGGTGTCTACTGTTATACAAAGATGCCTTTTGGCCTAAAAAATGCGGGCGCCACCTACCAACGATTGATGGATAATGCATTTGAAAAGCAAGTGGGCCGCAACCTAGAGGTCTATGTTGACGATCTTGTCATAAAAAGCCATACCGAAGACGAATTGGTCCGCGACATTGAAGAAACATTTGAAACGCTACGAAAGATCAACATGAAGTTGAATCCTAAGAAATGCACTTTTGGCGCTACAGAAGGCATGTTCCTAGGATACTTGATCGAACCTGATGGCATTAAACCATGCCCAGAAAAAACAGAGGCTGTTATCCAACTTCCTTCACCACGCACGTTGAAAGAAGTCCAATATCTGAATGGAAAACTAGCCGGGTTAAACAGATTCCAGTCCAAATCAGCAGATAAGTCACTCCCCCTCTTTAAAACACTCAAGAAGTGTACGAAAAAGGGAGACTTTCGTTGGACTGCAGAAGCGGAAGACGCTTTCACACAGCTTAAGCAACATATAGCGGCACTTCCCAAGCTAGTCGCACCCCGACCAGGGGAGGAGTTAATTGTGTATTTGTCTGTGACTCATGGAGCAGTCAGCGCGGTGCTACTGACAGATAGGAATTTCGTACAAACACCGGTATACTTTGTGAGTAAAGCGCTCAAGAAGACAGAGATTAACTATAGCCCAATGGAAAAGTTGGTCTTGGCATTAGTATTCGCCGCCAAAAGATTGCGCAGATACTTTCAAGCGCACCCAATAGCGGTGATCACGGACCAACCAATCAAGCAAGTTATCTCCAAACCCGACGCATCAGGGCGATTACAAAAGTGGAGTGTATTGCTAGGCGAGTATAACATCTCTTATAGACCACGCACTGCGGTTAAGGGACAGATACTAGCAGACTTCATCATCGAAAAACCAGACACCGATGCTGCACCTCCACTGAGCGAGGTAGAACAACAAGAGCCATGGGTCCTGTTCACGGATGGATCTTCGTGCGTGGATGGGTCGGGCGCAGGCCTTATCCTCACCAATCCAGAAGGAATGGAATTCACTTACGCACTGCGTTTTGAATCCACAGCTACGAATAACGAGGCAGAGTATGAAGCCCTAATTGCTGGATTACGCATTGCAACTCGAATGGGTGTACGTAACCTAGAAGCAAATGTGGACTCCCGATTAGTAGCCAACCACGTGTTGGGCGAATATGTGGCTAAGGAGGATAACATGGTTCAATACCTCGACAAGACCAAGTCACTAATCCAAGGTTTTGACAGGTTTACCATTAAACAAGTTCCTAGAGGGGAGAACAAAAAGGCGGACGCATTAAGCAAAATCGCATCTACAAGCTTCGCGCACCTGTCAAAACAAGTATTGGTGGAGATCCTAAAAAACAAATCCATCTCGGAAATGGAGATATCTACGGTGATAGAAGAGCAGGATCCTACATGGATGACCCCTATCATCGAATTTATAAGTAAGGGCAAATTGCCCAAGGAGCAGAAAGACGCTCGACGGATACGGCGCACAGCGCAGAGGTTCGAACTTCGAGATGGTATCCTATATCGGCGCTCATTTCTACAACCATGGCTTCGATGCGTTGGACCTCTTCAGGCAGATTATGTACTCCGAGAGATCCACGCCGGTTCATGCAGTATGCATTCAAGACCACGATCCGTCGTAGCGCGAGCCTTGCGGTCAGGATACTACTGGCCCACTATGCATCGCGATGCGCGTGATGTGATAAAGAAATGTAATGACTGCCAAGTTCATAGACCCATCCCGCGCAGACCACAACAGGAGCTAACGCCTATCACTTCTCCATGGCCATTCTATAAGTGGGGTATCGACATTGCGGGTCCCTTCCCTGTTGCAGCGGGGAGACTGAAATTTCTTATTGTGGCAATAGACTACTTCACTAAGTGGATTGAGGCAAAATCAGTGGCGACAATCACAGGTAATCAAGTAAAACGATTCGTTTGGGAAAATATTGTATGCCGCTTTGGATTACCTGGGGAGATCGTTTCGGACAACGGAAAACAATTCCGTGATAACCCGTTCTAAGACTGGTGTGCAGAGCTAAATATTACACAACACTTCGCGTCAGTTAAACACCCACAAACCAATGGTTTGGTTGAGCGCGCAAATCGTAGTCTAGGCGAAGGAATTAAAGCGCGTCTGGACAAGCACAAAGGAAGATGGGTGGACGAATTGTCGCATGTCTTATGGGCGCACCGCACGACAATCAAAGTTAGCAATGGAGACACTCCTTTTTCTCTTGTCTACGGGACAGAAGCTGTCATACCAGCTGAAATTGGGATGCCAACTATTCGAACCGCGGAAGTTAATATCGCAACCAATGACGACGAACGATGTATCGACTTGGACCTATTGGAAGAAAGGCGTGAACGCGCAGCTATACGTGAAGCAAAAGCTAAGTCAACAATGAAGGGATATTACGACGCTAAAGTTCGAAGCACCTCATTCAGACCAGGCGACTTTGTCTACCGCGCTAACGATGCAAGCCACGCAGAAGATACAGGTAAACTTGGACCGAAGTGGGAAGGACCCTATGAGGTCGTTGAAGCACTAGGTAAAGGCGCGTACAAGCTGCGTGACATGGATGGCCGCGAGCTACAACGCACATGGTGTAACACCCGTTTCTCAGGTATTGGGACCCTACCCTAGATGAAGTTGACCCGAGCCTAAGTATGTTTGACTAAGAATATGTGGTTGAGTCTTTTAAGTGCATGTCTGGTGAGGCTTAGATGCGGAGCATCTAAAATATAGATACGGAGCATCTGAAATGTAGATGCGGAGCATCAGTAGATGCGGCGCATCTAAAAGATAGATGCGGCGCATCGACCGAAAATGGATAAAAATGACAGAAATGCCCTCCCAGCTAGTTTATATGTGTTGGGTTCTAGACATTTCCACACAATTCTTGTGTGTTCCTGTGATGTCGAGATAGAGAGAAGAGAGGGAAGAAGATGGAGCTTTTGATGATGAGATGATGATGGTTTAATGGTGATAATTCAAGGGTTAAGCCTATAGCTTGTTTCTTACATAAGGTATGATGTTCATGAGGTTTAATTAGAGTTTAATTGGTGATTAAGAATTTAGGGTTTGTGAACCCTAACTTGGGATTAAAGGGTAAATGGTGTTTTAAGATAATTAAGAGTTAATGATGATTATGTGATGAGTTTATAATGGGTTTAAGTTAGTAAATGATGGGATTGATTATCATATAATCAATATATGATTATATGATGATTAGAAGTGTTTAGAGGTTAGTTATGGTTGTATTAACCATGATTATAGTTAATGATTATGAATTATATGTTATGTATGATTATGTGTTTTAGGATGCTTATGAGGATGATGATGATGTTGATGATATAGATGATGATGATATTGATTATGTGCTTAGCGTGGAGCTAAGGTAAGTAACTCTCCCTAAAGCATGTGTTATGTGTGTATTTATCATGTATGTATTGTTGTAGTATGAGTGTATAAGAGTTGGACTAGTATGGTTGTAAGCTAAGGATGGATGGCTAGTGACCTTGGATAGGAGTATGTTAGTTATCGGCTTTGGATTAGTTAAGGTATGTTGTTGGTTATGGTTGTGATGAATGAATGTGGTTATGTTATGAAGTTGTGTATGATATGAGTGATATGTGGTAGTTTAGAGGCTTTTATGCGATTATGACGCTTATGTGGGAATATGTGTATGATATATGTTTTATGACGAGTTACTTACTAAGCGTAAGCTTATTCTTTTAGTTGTTAATGTTTTTGTAGGCTTAAGTGCGGCGGAATGGAAGGCTTGGATTGTAGCATGAGGATTGGAAATGGATTTGGAAGATAACAAGCATTAGGAGCTAGGTAGAATACCGAGCTCGAGTCAAAGTTGTACCCCGAGAGTCTATTTTATGAGTCGTATAAAGTGTGTCAAAGTCGGGTAACGGTTTGGGGGTCTAACGAGTCGTCAAGTGTGTTTTAAGTGTTTGTAGTGAATGTTTAAAGGAGCGTTTGGATTTAAGCGTGTTTGTACCCATTTTGGAGTCTAACGGGTCAATTGCCGTGTATTATAGTTTGATATGGTTTTGAATGTAAAGTGAGTGTTTTGATACAAGTTATAGTGTTGTATTTGAGGTGTCAAAGTGGCTTGGGTGGTGAGTTGAGTATATGCAGGTTTT
The DNA here is from genome assembly GCA_021014915.2 of Artemisia tridentata subsp. tridentata. Classification (NCBI taxonomy): domain Eukaryota; kingdom Viridiplantae; phylum Streptophyta; class Magnoliopsida; order Asterales; family Asteraceae; genus Artemisia; species Artemisia tridentata. Next base: position 12,603,410 of record CP139508.1, on the reverse strand, counting down.
CCTGCTGATGTTCTGTCTAAATTGGTCGATGCGGCGTATCTAATATATTAGATGCGACGTATCAGAAGTTTAAGGTGATGCGGCGTATCTAATATATCAGATGCGGCGTATCAGAGGTTTAAGGTGATACGGCGTATCACTTCAGGTTGATACGGCGCATGGTCTATCAGTTTTGATACGGCGTATCCCTTTTTGGGATACGGCGTATCGTCGGTACAGAAGGGTTGTTAGTTGTGTTATAAAATATTGTGAAATGTTTTAAAGGGTTTTCGAGTATATGTTCTTGCAAGTATTTTAAAAGGTTAAATGTTATATTTTCTGGTCATTAAATGAAGAATTTGTATGAGTCCGTTTTAGTCAAACGTTTTCGCGTCAAAAGTTTTTAAATTCCGGTCAAACCGGGTACGGGGTGTAACAACTTGGTATCAGAGCTTGGTTTAAGTGAATTAGGTTTCCACTATAGGTTGCCTAGTCTTAAACCACTCGTAGAAGCCTTTAATGTAAGTGTTAGTAATGCGGAAAGTAATAGTTAAGTATAAGATGGATTATGTGTTATGATAGATGAGCTTAAGGATGATAAGTGATGAATGTGTGTTATGTGTTATTGTGAATGAGATAGAAGTCCGTGGAGGACTTGGAGTGTTTGAATAGTTAGTTAGCCTTGCACCTCGTTTGGTGTCGGTGTTTATTATGTGATTATGTGAAGGTATGATAGAGAAATAGTAATGGGATGCGAGTAGAAATGCTAAGTGGTATTGGAGATGGGTTAGTGATTAGATTAAAGTTATATGATGCCTTAGTTATAAGGTAGGCTATTGTTTGCAGCTAATTAAAGTGTTAAATGTTAAGCATTATCGTTTATGCGATGTTAAGCCTACGGTAGTTGGTTATATGTCTAAGTAGAAAGAGATTGTGTTTGATAGCATGAATGCATAGAAGTGTATGAGGTATGATAGATGCATTGGAATGCATATTATGTGAGACTTGAGCGTTATGTGCGAATAATGATTTTTGAGCTAATGTGGTTGATAATAGGAGTTGTGTGAAGCATGGATTAGATCTAATATAAGGTATAATTGCCATATACATGTGTTGACCTAGTTGTGGCCGAAAAAGTTAAAAGAACAAATTGACTTATGAAATAAGATAAGTATGAGAAGTGTTTGATGAACTATAGATGCTTTGAAAGCTTGGAATAAAGTAAGAAATGAACAATAAAGTATGTTTGTAGTTGATGATTAGAAGAACACGAATGATATAATAACGATTAGATGCTTGAAGACACGAATTCTTATAAGAAAAACTAAAATGAGAAAGTTTAAGTGCGAAGTTAAGACGTGAGGAGATCATGTTGCATATAAAACATAAAAAGTAAAATGTGTTATTAATAAATGGTTAAGCGATGAGTGGAAGTGATAAATGAAATATAGATTGCGCTCGAAGTCATAGGTGATATGAAGTGTGTTAGAAAGAATTGTAAATCATGAATATAATCATGTCAAAATAATTGAAACGTGTATGATAAGATTAATGAGAATGTTATATAATAAATCTATGCAAGCTTTATATGTGTAAAAGTCGAATAGACTAAAATGAAACGATAATATAAGTTGAGAATGTGGTCAACGCGGGGTTGACGAGTAATAGTAAAAGTGCGTTGTAAGAACACATAGAAATGTGTAAACTATAATGGACAAATATTATATAAAACTTGTCTAAAATAAAGATGACACGTAGTGAGTTGTTGGCGAACGTAGGAATGAGTTTATAGTTGGGTTATAGATGTGTAAGTAAGTGGATCAAGGTAAGGGTAAACAACACAAGATTGTGTATGATAAAAGAATAGCCATAGCAAGACAAGAAGAGAGATGCTAACTGGTATTAGGGATGGAATCAATAAGTAACTTAAAGTGTTAACGCATAAATAATGGATTACAAGAAGTGTACTCAATCATAATGTGTAATGATAAGATGAAATTGACACGCTAATTGTTAGGGGTTGTTGACATAAAAAAAAAAAAGATTAAACAATGACGTTTTAATTGTAAATCGTGATGATATTAAGCATACTAAGGTAAAGTGCGAAAAGGCATATCTAATATATTAGATGCGACGTATCAGAAGTTTAAGGTGATGCGGCGTATCTAATATATCAGATGCGGCGTATCAGAGGTTTAAGGTGATACGGCGTATCACTTTAGGTTGATACGGCGCATGGTCTATCAGTTTTGATACGGCGTACCCCTTTTTGGGATACGGCGTATCGTCGGTACAGAAGGGTTGTTAGTTGTGTTATAAAATATTGTGAAATGTTTTAAAGGGTTTTCGAGTATATGTTCTTGCAAGTATTTTAAAGGGTTAAATGTTATAGTTTCTGGTCATTTAAATGAAGAATTTGTATGAGTCTGTTTTAGTCAAACGTTTCCGCGTCAAAAGTTTTTAAATTCCGGTCAAACCGGGTACGGGGTGTAACACATGGAATGTTTGCAATCTCAAGAGATGCTATCTTTAGGAAAGGTTACGACCTCACACACGGACACCTCCGCACTTTAGTAAGTGCTTAATAAATATCCGTGTATTTACATTTTGTTTCATTTAGGCAAATGCTTTTCTTTTCACAAAAACTTGCAAGTATTAATTCAATGTCGCGATTTCCAGCTAATTCCGCGACACATTTCGCTTTATTGTTTACATTTTATTTATGTCTCAATATTGTTGTTACTTTATTTTCTGCCTACATGGCGTGCATGCACTTATTAAAACCCACGATGGTAAAAGGATGAGTAAACCTACTAAAAAACTCGTTGAGTAAGAGGGTTGCAAACCCATCAACATCGGATCACGCATCCTTGTTAAACACCTTACTCTCAAGACGTTGGAGTAAGTTCAATGTGTATCCCACGACGGATACACAACAATGCACACTGTGCGCATTTAACAATTTAGGAGTTAAGACACTTAACTCCTTGATATGATATTTGCAGTACGCTGCATAATCAACCAATAAACTTGTAAATTTTATGAACTTCATACACGATTATGGATTTTTTATAAATTTTCTTAAGTATGTACACAACAAGTTGCTATGTTAGACATAACATAGACGTCTTTTACGCAAAGACAAAATAACTAAGTACAAACATTATAACCACAATCACATTTGATATAATATGCGTACAATCGTATTTTTCAACATTTTATTGTAGACTACGAGTCCATATACAGTATAGATTCAACATGCACATGTGCAACAAAAAGTGAACCTGTTACAAAACATCACTACATCTAAGCAGCCTATATACTATGTGTGCGCTTAAGCATTGAACTGCCCACTTGGCGCGCCACACTACCAGCCTCTTCAAGCTTCTTCAACAGGTCAACATCCTTGGGTGACACCGTTGGCACGCTAACGGGCACTCCATCAGACCTCGGAATATGGGCCGCACCAAGACCACAAAGGATGGCTTTCCCCTTCACACCCTTCTTCTTCGCAAGTCTCATCTCATGGGCCTCTAAGGACTCCTTCAGAGGAATTTCCTTCTCAAGAGCGAAAGGATTCAGGATATCACGCGGACAAGCAAAGAAGGGTACCTGCAGCTACGACACATCAGGCTTCAAAAAATAATCAGGCTGTGCCTCAGCGTCATCTGCTGTGTGCCTAGCCAAAGTCAGCCCCTCCATAATCACACCTATGGGATAATCCTGGTCGCGCTCCAGTTGAGCAATATGAGGAAGCTCCAAAAGCTTCAACTTCTCCATCGCAGCAACAAGATCATCATAAGTGTTCTCGTTGTACCCCGGTACTTGGGCGGCGGGCACAGTCAAGATCTTGTTCGCACATAGCTCCTCTACAGCCTCTGCCTTACCACGCGCCATCGCACACTGAACAACATCCCCAAAGGAGTCCTTCACCTCTTGAGACTCCAGAGTTCTCAAGGCAGCAAGGCGCAAGCCATGGCTGATAAGCCACCTGCGCTCAGCAATGGTTGACACCAGGTGAGGGTACAACTCTTCATCGTATTCGATGCTGAGCTTACGCAGCTTGCTCTCCTGTTTCTCCAGTAAACACTCTAAGGACTTGCGGAACTCCTCCAAATTAGAGAAGTGCTCATTCTTCCCATTCTCCAAATATTTCAAAACCCAAAGACAAGAAGCCTTGTATTCTTTGAAGTTAGCACGCTCCTGGCTCAATTGGGCAAACAATGATAGCCTCTCATCAGCAAGCTTCTGAGCATACACAGTGGTTGACTCTACTTCCGCCTGAGCAGCAGCTAACTGCGCCTTCAGTAACTCAATCTCCCCATCCCTTTGCACATTGCTGCTACCTTTACCCACATGCCTAGCCTTGAGCTGTGCAACCAATGAGGCTTGATGCGCAACAGCCAAGCATAACTCATCAATCAACTGGTCCATAGGCACATCTTTAGAAGCTTTTGTCCCAGATCCTTGGACCCCCTGCGCAAGATGATCAGTAGGCGAGGGACTCGCCTTGGGTGGCGATTTCCCAGCGCGAGCAGCATCCCCAGCAGCTTCAACACTGCACGCAAATAACAAAGCTACTTTATAGTATCATTACGGAATAAAGAAATGCGGATCTAAAGATACAACCTTAACTACTTACCTGAGGGAAGGAGTTTCAGTTGTATCCTTCTGCGACGCATTCTCCTCTGATGATGGTGATTGCTCACTAGAGATAAGATGGCGCCTTCTTTTGGACGTACCAGTGCCATCATCCCCAGCAGCTTTCTTGCGCTTCACCCCTTGGCCAGCGCCTTCTTGCCCACTTTCAGAAATGGCAAACTCCTCACTTTCTGACGAATCAGTCTGCGATAGCTCTTCTACATGGATTTGTACCTCAGGAGTGGGAAAACTGCGCAGAGGAGTCGCCTCTAAAACAATTGGGGGCGTATCCTCTGACTCCTCCTGCACGATTTCCATCGTGCGCCCCGCGGTAGCCTGTAGAACTGGCTCCTCGCCATCTCTCAAAGGGCGCACCCCTACAGTCACTTTTTTCGGCCTCTCCAAGCGAACAACACCGAATAGATCCATCTCGGCGCAACAAGCAACAAACAAACACAAAATAAGTTAGATAAGCTACAAAGGGAAGAACGCTTACAACTAATAAGCGAAGAGAAAGGAAGAGACAAGCACCCACCCCGGCTATTCTCGTCCAAAAAAGTTGGCACCTCCTCCGGACTACTGAAGTAATTGCGACTGATGCCCATGTGCACCAAAAACTCCTCTGGATACGCCTTGATCGGTATGCGATTGGCATTAATCGTCTCCGCATCTTCTGCGCTATACGTTCCGGGGATGGGGCGCTCATCTCTCGGTAATGATTCTTGGGTATAGAACTCAAAAATCCATGGAAAAAATGCACTATCAACCCAAAAGAACTTCTCCCTCCAATTCCTCAGTGCGTCTAACTTTTCCGTATAGCACTGCAGCGGCCCTGCGCGCTTGGAAAAGGACACCCACCCGTTTGACCACGAGGTGTGATAAAACGCGCGGAATAGATGGATTGTGGGTTCAATCGCCAACAGGCGACAATTTACTTCAAAATTGGTTATTTTTGCTGCACCTATACAGTGCAGTTGGGAAATATGAAGACGATAGTGGTTTAGAATATCGCACAAAAATAGGGAAATGGGCACACGTTGGTTAGCGAATTCAAAGAAACGCGTGTATACCTACTTTCCCTTGCGGGAAGTTCGCTATTGACGCATTCGCCACCGGAACCACCAGGTGCAATGCGATAGGGATGTAATAATCTGAGGTGAACTGACGAAGTTCGTCCTCAGATATATCGGAAGTAAAATCGGATAACTGAAGAACCATGGTTAGAATTTAAAGGATTCTGAAGCGCATGCGCTATTACCTTAGCTTTCGTTGATTTTTGATTGCTATGTGAAGGTTTAACAATGGTGGAAAATGACGTTTTTTACTGTGGTAGCCACAGTGAAAGAACGGCTCACCTTCATATAGGGTTACACATATTCGTGGATGGATGACACATGTACCCCACTTGCTCTAATCGTGTGGCTGGGATGCCAAAAGGTGAAGCACTTTTTCACCCACCCCTCACGATTTACGAAGGAGATACGGATGTACTTGGACTAGTTTATTATATGGCTTCTTTAGGCGGGAAACACTTGAAACTTCCCCGCTACGCATCGAAGAATATTTTTGCTACATTTGTTAGTCTAGCATCCGCAGTCGTTACACTACGCATACTAGACTGGGGGGACATGATGACGTATAGTCCGCATTCGGGTCACGAACCCGACCAATGGACGCTACTAACACTCAAGCCCATCACGAATGGGCTCAAGCCCATCACGAATGGGCTATCACGATAACGGTTTGGGCTTACGAGGGCTTAAACCCGAAGTTATTTATGGTCTTGATATAGGATATCTCTTATTTATGGGATATATATCACACGACCGACTTAGGCGGATACGCCGAAGGGTAAGGAACACGAAACCAATAAGGATTTCGTGTGTATATAAAAGGTCTCTCGACTCTCATTCAAGGTACGATCAATAACCCTAACTCTTCAACTAAACCCTAAAACCGATTACTTACTCTCACGCCGGAGGATAATCGTGGGAGACAATCCCACGATAAGCCTAACGGTGTCTTTTTGTTTTCTTAGTGCGCAGGTCTCAAGCATTAAGATCTAATTGATACGGAAACAAGGAACGCCCAACTTTTGTATCAACAGAGAGAAAGCTAAAGTTCGATATGAAAAGGTGTCTTTAAAGCCATTATTTTGGTAAGTTATGCTTTTTCCTAAGTTCAAATTTAACTTATACCGTAATATCGACATATGAGCTTCATGTATTTATTTAATAAACCGCTACGATTTTATAATTGTAGGATGATCATGCTGCCGATGGCGAAAAGTATGAGGAGAAATTTAAGAATGAGCCTTTAGCATTTTTCTTTTTAGCTACGTAAGTTGATATATTTGATTGCTACGATGCACATCAGCATAAATATGTGACAAATAGCTCATAAGTACTTTATGATTTAATTCGATGTGGTTCACGAATATGTAGATATGGAGATGGTGAGCTAACAGATAATGCAGCTAGATTTTATAAATGGTTCACATAGGTATATATTTTGCTGTCGAGATATTTTGGTGTTATCCATATTCAAGTAGGATATCAGTGTTAAAGTAGATTTTTAATGCATGAGGTATAGAGGGCTTTCTAGGCATTGAATTTTTATATATACTCAGCTGTGTTTGCAGGCATGGAGCACTTTCTGGGCACTATAAGGGCTAGCACGATGAAGGTGTTCTTTATTACAGTCGGACTGTCTGTATTATATAAGATGGAAAATGATATTTTAGATTTTCGATTTTGGAAACGAATTGCGATAATAGGAAAAAAGGGCCACCAAGTTTAGGTTCGAAAGTTGTTTATATTTGATATTGTAGGAAGTGAAGTAGGTTTTGCTTTTCAAGTGTGTGGGTTGTTCGGAAGGAGATGTAGTAGAAAAAAAATATATAGGTCGGCAATTTTTAAGGTTTGTTTAGGGGATTAAGCTGCAAAATAGCAACGAACTTTTCCAAATGTACCGATTTGGTACGTGTACTTTTTTTAAGTTGTAGAATAGCAATGTACTTTCATAAGTGTTTCAATTTGGTACGTGTACTTTTTTTAAGTTGTAGAATAACAATGTACTTTCCATAAGTGTTCCAATTTGGTACGTGCGATTCCCATAAGTGTTCCAATTTGGTACGTGCGATGACGTACCAAATTGGAACACTTATGAAAAGTACATTCTATTCTACAACTTAAAAAAGTACACGTACCAAAACGGGACACTTTGAAAGTACATTGCTATTATACAACTTAAAAAAAGCACACGTACGAAATCGGTACATTTGAAAAAGTCCGTTGCTATTCTACGACTTAATCCCGTTTGTTTAGGGATGGATCTTGATAGTAGAAAAAAAAAAAAAAAAAAAAAAAAAAAAAAAAAAACCACCTTTAGTGGATCCTTACATCAACTGTGGTATTATAGCATTTGTAAACTTTGGTTTAAATTCTACGGGATTCTGGATATTAATTGACACCCATTCTAACTAGAGTTAATTACATTTTTGGTCCTGTGGTTTATCGGGTATAATGATTATGGTCCAATAGTTTAAAAATTAACGGATCTTGTCCAGAATCCGACGACCCGTAACGATTTTGATCCAATTTTACTAACACCGTTAGTTTGACTTTGTTTGAATGTTAAATATGAGGGTAATTTTGTCATTCCATTTATTCTATTTTAAATTAAATATGAGTGTAATTTTGTTTGACTCTTCAACACCCACTCACCCAACACATTCACTAACTCTCACACACATACTCTCTTTCTTGTTCTTCTCCTTCCCCAGATTCCCGGCCAAAAATCACCAGCCACCACCCCACCTCCAGCGACATACCAAAATGTGACACACCACTGGCCACCACACTACTCTTTATCTTCTCCCTTTTTTCTACTCTAAACACTCATCAAATCTTTCACTCCACCACCTCCAAAACCTCAACCCACCACCTGCCGCCACCATCCACCATCTATAACCTCAACCTACCACCTCCAAAATATCACCATCACAAATAACAACCGCTACATTGTTTCACCGGTATCCCCTCCACATACCGTCGCCCCCCACCATCACATGCCTAGATCTGTGACATCACTACCCTAAATGGATCAAGAAAGAAAGTAATTGAAGTTTTTTATGTTACCGGATCACCAGCTCATTCACTTCTCCATCATCTTCAAGATCAATCGGTTTTGAACGTGAGAAAGATGACTCGCGACTTTCTTGTGTTTGTTGTGTCGGTTGTGAACGTAGTGGTTGTGAGAGGCTTGATTGTGGTGGTGTCATTTGTTAAGTCATAGTTGTGATGTGGCAAGGATTAGTTTCATTTTTTGTTGTTGGTTGTGTTTGTATGGATCACGTTTTTCACTAGTACTAAGCATGATATTGGTGACAGTTTGGAAATATTGTGATCATCTTTCCTGTTTATGCTTATGAGTTACAAATCAGTATCTTGATGCTTAATATAGGTAGGCCGGCAGTTGTGGGTCATTTGTGTAGGTTCGTGTGGGTTTGTGGTTGGATCAGGTGTTTTGATGGAGATGAAGAGGTGGAAGTGTTTGTGTTTGTGTTTTATGTGGTTTTAGAGTTTTTGTGTGTGTTTTGTTTTGAACTTTTGCTAAAAGCTGAAACTGAATATGTTTATGGAAGTGTTTGGATTAGGTTATGTGTTTGTGTTTTTTAAATTATAATATTAATAAAAAAAAAAAAAAAAAAGTGATAATAACAATAATCATAATAGGTGAAAAAAAATGAAAGGTATATTAGTCATTCCTCTAGCAAGAAAAGGGTATTTTAGTCATTTTATGTTTTTTTAACTAGTCAAACTAACAGTCAACAAAAATTGGACTAAAACCGTTACGGGTCGTCGGATTCTGGACAAGATCCGTTACTTTTTAAACTATTGGACCAAAATCGTTATACCCGATAAACCACAAGGACCAAAAATGTAATTAACTCTTCTAACTATCTGACTATGATCGTGTCATTCAAGCAAAACATTATGCTTCAAATGAGTATGCAGTTCATGCCTACACACCCAGTTACTTAAAGACCTCGACATATACGATATATTGATCCATATATGGGATTTTCCTTGACATACACACAAATGTCAAAATTAAAAAGTAGGGTACATATAAAGGTCGAAATATTGGTAGGTTACATACATGAATTTTGACAAACTAGTTATATAGTTCAGTCAAAGTTACGAGTTTAAGCATATCGTCAGGGGCGGTACCACAATGGGTGCAGTGTGGGCAACTGTCCCCACAAAGTTCACTCAAGTCATGTCGATATTCTTCTTTAAGTTCCAAGATGAACAGGGCATATTGCAAGTAATTAGTAATGGCCCTTGGATGGTTAACAATAAGCCATTATTTGTTCAGAGATGGGGTACAGATGTGTGTTTGGACAAAACAGAACCTAAGAAACTGCCTATTTTGGTTAAGCTGAGGAATTTACCCTTAGAAGCTTGGAGTGTCAAAGGAATTAGCTCACTTGCTAGCTGTTTAGGTAAGCCTATTATCATGGATGAAGTGACAACAAAGGTTTGTATGACTGGGATTGGTATATTTGGATTTGCAAGGGTACTAGTTGAGCTAAATGCTGAAAAGCAATTCAAATATATTATTTAAATTGCTTATAGGAACAAAGAGGCCTGCACTAGTATGACCAAATATGTACAGGTTGAATATGGTTGGAAACCTTCTAGGTGTAATCATTGTTGTGTTTTTGGCCATGAAGTGGATAAGTGTAGAATGATACCAAAGGAGAATGTAGGAGAAAACAAAGGGAATGAGCAGAATGATAGTAATGATGGATTTAAAGAGGTGCAGTACAGAAAGGGGAGGAATGAGGCTAACAATAACAACAATAAGAGACAAGATCAGAGTGGCTTAGATGGTCAATCCAAAAATGCTGTTTACCCAAAGAAAATGATTGGTCCAAAACAAAATTATAACAAACAGGAGTATAGGACAAAAAAGAATGTTGAGGTGGCTACAAAGCCTAGTATTGATCAGGGTAAAGTGGCTTGTGATCCTATGGAAAATGGAAATAGTAGAAACATTGTTGACTCACCAAAAGAAAACAGTAAAAGTGTTATCAACCCTCCAAAAGGAAATAACTCAACTGCTAGCTCTAGTAGTGGTAATCAGCATACAAAAGTGGGAATTATAGGAAAAAACAGTTTTGCTCCTTTGGAATAATTGGATAATGAGATGGATTTAGAGTTAAGTAATCAGGAAAGAATGTTGGCTAACAAAGTGTTAGAAACTAATGGTGATCCAACTGTTAATGAATGGGACAGTCGGAATGATATGTTGAAAAAGTATTACAAGAACAAAAAGGAAATACCAGATGCACAAAAGAATTTAATGGATGATGAAGATATTGTGCATGATTTATCTTCAACTGAAGAGTGTTTACTTAGGAATGAAATTGAGGGGGTGTGCAGTCACTCCCTTAACTAGAACTGCCTCTATTTTCCCTGTATCAGAGAAGTGTATATAGTTTAGTATATTGATATTTGCATATAGTATTTTGTTTTTTTCTATTATGTGAAAAAACAAACAGAGTGAATTTGAGAGCCACAAGAATTGAGAGAGTTGGGGAGATCAAAAATAGAAAGAGAGTTTTGTGCGTATATAAAACATACAAAGTGTATTGTGAGATAAAAGAATTAAGAGATTGGGGAGACAAAAATAGAAAGAGAGTATTGTGGGAAAAACAGATAGAGTGTTTGTGTGAGCCAAAAGAATTGAGAGAATTGGTGAGCCAAAAATAGAATGAGAGCTGTGTGTGAAAATAGATAGAGTGTTTGGGAGATAAAAGAATTGAGAGTAGTTGTGAGCATAAAAACATAAAGAAAGTATTGTGTGTATAAAAACAGATAGAGAGTAAAGTGAGCCAAATGAATTAAGAGACAAGTGAGCCAAAAATAGAAAGAGAGTTATGGATTTTAAAATTGCAACATGGAATATAAGGGGCCTTAGTACTTCTGACAAGCAAAAGGAGGTCAAAAAGTTCATCACCGAGGAAAAGCTTCAAGTATGTGCTATACTTGAAACTCACATCAAGTACAACAAGGTCAAGAAAGTTGGAGATAAAGTATTTGGTGATTGGGAATATGTGACTAATGCTGAAGATAACAATAAAGGATGCAGAATCATGTTTGGATGGGATCAGAATTCAATTGAAGCCTGGATGATACACAAAACAAAGCAGAGTATACTATTTGTTGGTAGAGTCTATTTGCAAGAAAACTAGATTCTTCTGTACAGTTGTATATGCAAGTAATTCAGGAGTGGAAAGAAGGAAACTATGGAAGGAGTTGTGAGCCTATAAATTACAAATGGGACTGCATGGGTCATATTGGGTGATTTTAATGTCACCTTAGAGGTTAATGAACATTCTAATGGAAGCTTAGTTCCTACCAATGACATGATTGTGTTTAAAAACTGTGTTGAGGAAGTGGAAATTGAAGATTTGCTGAGTTCAGGGTTTCAATATACATGGACTAAAAGTTTGAAGAATCCCAAATGTAAAACATTGAAGAAACTGGACAGGGTGATGGTAAATGAAAGCTTCTTAGACACTTTTGGTACTGCACATAGCATTCAACTTCCTTACATCATATCTGATCACTCACCAGTTGTTTTAGTAATACCAAAGGGTGTGATCACAAAGAAGAAAGCATTTAGAATGACTAACTTTGTTACTGAAAAGAAGGAGTTTCTACCAATGGTCAAGACAGAATGAGAAAAAAGTATAAGTGGTTTTCAGATGTTTAGAGTAGTCCAAAAAATGAAATCACTAAAACATAAAATGAACCATCTGAGCTGGAAGAATGGTAATGTACATGATAGAGTCAATACATTGAGGGATAAGGTTAAAGCTGCTCAAGTGGATATTGATAAAGAACCTTTTTGTGAGAAATTGAAAGAACAAAGCTGCTTATTGTTACAAGAGTATTGAGGTTGTGATTGTGATTGTGATTGTGTAACATATTAACATTTTTTATTTTTTTTGAAGAAGTTTCTTTTAAGTTTCAGGTTTCCAAGTTACTCACGTAATATAATAATTACCATTAAAAATAGTTTTAATATCCTGCTACAAACAGAGTAGTTATACGTCGCCCATTCATATAATGCAAGCCCATGAGTTAAGAAGGCTATTTAAACTACAACCCACATAACCCTAAAGCCCATAAACTTTGCATATCTTATGTTTTTTGGGTGTGTTTGCTAAAAGTGGTAGTGAGCAGTAGCTACAGCTCACCGCTTCTTAAAGAAGCATTTAAAAGTTAGCCTTCCTAAAAATTATCCAAAGCTCACCGCTCTTTTACTAAACGACTACTAAAACTCAAAATGCTCATTACTCACCGCCCTAAAAAGCTCCACACCGCTCCGCGTCAAACATACACTTTGTACGCATATGCATATGAGTATATAGAAAGCTATATGTATGATAGTTGTACTGTAGTGTTGTTTGCATGTATATATGTGTGTGTGTGCAAACGGAATTCCTCAAATGATAACGGGATAGAGATAAACAAGCATGTCCCATGTTATATGTGCATTTATAATCGCCTTAAGTATTGGCAAAACATACATCTACGAAAAATACTTTGAGATAAACAATAACTTAATCAAAAGAGTAAAAAAATGATTATTGAAGAAATATCATATTTCTATTATCAAAAAGAATGGAAAATTTATGCAATTATCATACAACCTTATGCAATTATATCAAAATTTTTTGCTTTACAATTGTGCTAAACTTAAAAATATAAAACCAAACGGCACCACTTGACACCCGTACGTAGTAATGCTCGCACGCCTAATCCTTCGTTTAAAAACCTTTTATTAAGGCAATTATTTAAAAACTTCTTATGTTTTTAGGCAACATTTTTAAAAGTTTAAGTGGAAATGGAAGTTTTTATAGGGTATTATAGATATTAAACATTACTTAATTTTAAGATTTTTATGTTTAATCAAAATTATGTATTTATTATATGTAGTAGAGATGTTTACTTAAGGGCCGTGCCCATCTTGTTTGCTTTCTTTTTAAGCCATGCCCTTTATTTATACTTTACCTTAATGATAATTATGTTTTTTGGGAAATTAAATAAACTAATATGGTATCAGAGCCTATCAAGATCCTTCCCTAAACAAACCTTAAAAATTGCCGACCTGTATATTTTTTTTCTGCTTCATCTCCTTCCATAACAGCCCACACATCCATCATCATTCTCCTCAATGGCCTGAGACGCAACATCACCCAAACTACCAATCGATAGAACATATTCGATTGCTAGCATACAAGCATGCATGCCAACACCTCTTGACCTAGACAAACTCAACTACAATTCTTGGAGTGAGTTGTTTAAACGATTTTGCAAGACCTACAATATCCAACACCACTTAGACAAGGCTTCCACTAGCACAACTTTCTTAACTAATCCTAACCATGAGATGAATGACTTATTTGTTGTCATGTGGATGTATGCCACAATTTCTTCAAAACTCGTGACATGGTACCTGACTCTAGTGCCACAGCCAACGAGATTTAGGAAAATCTCAATTTTTTCCACCATATATCCATGTCAATGACACATATACCTCAATACCCATATCCATAACAAACACTAACAATGATAATACCTCAACTTATGTGAACAGTTTGAACCAACCAAACACTAAAATTGATAACCATGTAATGACCACAATCTTTTTAATTCTTTGAGGCTCAATTTTAACTTCCAAAAATTGTGCTTCAAGCATGTTTCTTTACCTCAATATTCCAGGTATGATGTTTACAACACGATGGCACATTGGGGGATCAACCAACCCAATGAGTCTGTATGTGGAACCCTAATAAACAATTCAAACAAAATTAACAGTGATTAGGGCTAAAAAAACCTTTTTATGTTTAGATTTAAAAACTTACATTCTGAGGACAACCGTAAAATCGTCTACCAGAGTTTTGACCCGTCCATAATGTGCGGATAATTGATCTTCAACCACAAAAACAATTCACCATTGTTGGTTATTCAAGAAATAGTGAAAGAAAAAAGATGAAAAAGATAGAAAAACTTGAGTGTTTGGTGTGGGTGGGTGGATGGATTTATTGGGAAAGAAAATGTATTAAAAGGGGCTATGCAACATAAGGGAGAAGACAGGCATACCCTCGCGTGTGATGCATGTGTAGACGGTTTAATGGTAAAATAAATGGCCGTCCAAATAAAGGACTATCGATGTTATTCTTTGCAAAGATAAAGAACGAGAATGCAACTTAAACTCTCAGGGACTATAGATGCAATTATTTCCAAATTACAGGGACCATTTATGTAATTTACTCTAAACTAAAACAATAAAACGAAAACTGTTAATTGATACTTCAACTAATTGACTTCTTAACATATGTCTTATGTATGTGTTGAATTATTTAATAAGTTTGACTTCTGAAAGTTGAAATTTTAGTACTAATTTTTAAAGTGAAAAATGGGATGCAGCAGAGTGTAAAGTAAAGGATACAGCCTCAAAGATTGAATAATCTTGATTAACATGTATGGATTAATGTTTTCATAGGATTAGAATACTAAGTAATTAGTGACTAATAATAGATTAGTAGTAAGCAAGGTCAACCATGATGGTTTTCTTTAAACTATTGAAAAGAAAAAATATTGGTCACTAATTCTCTGTCTCCGTAGCATCTATTCAACACGCTTAAGAGCTTACGTTTTCCAATCTATGCAGCTTAATGTCATTATTACCTCAGTCATACCCCCGTCAAGTTATGCGGTTGGTGTGGTGTTATACCAAAAGGCTCATACATATTTTTCACATTCCAGTTAACTTAAAGCATCCTTTTAAGATAACTTAAAACTCTCACAAGTATACTTATGTGTACTCTTCTGTTTTATTTCTTTTTACGATACAAGGAACCTGGATCATGTCATCCTTTCTAACCTTAGTGACGTGATTAACATTGCGGTTCGTGTTCCTTTATTGGAGTCTAACAAAAGGTACGTCCTTTGATGTGGTGGTATGAACCAGTTTGTGGATCCTATGGCGCTTTAGAAACGACTCGATCTTTGTATCTAAACGACCAAGAAAGGAGCTTCTTTTTAATGATGTAAAATTCTTTTCTTTCAATTCTAATGGTTCCTAGCACCTTGCTAGAGTCTTTAATCCAATTTGCTGTAAAAAAAACGATAAAAGGAATTTCATTGAACATTAAACTCAACTATACAATCAAAATGAGCCTAGATCTTATGACAAGTAATTACGGATAACACATTTCCGTTTATGGAATTGGGAAGATAATGCATGAGAATATTATATCATGCAGATATATAACAACAGATACTTACATTCTTTGATCTCCACTCTATATCTTGAAATTTATCCATCTGCCTAGTTATATGTTGACTTAATAAATACGATATGTTCTTTTCACCCTGCTTTAATTTTTTCTGGATAAATATATATTACTATTTACTATATCAGAGAAGCAACGCAAAACTAAATGAGTCATAATAAGTTATCAATTTTCTATTTAATTATATTGTCATCATCCCTTGCCATAATATGTTATCTATTGCATGCATAATGTTCTCGTTAATCGACTAACTGACTTTTTTGTGTTGCTCATTTCATTTTGACAGCATGTAGACGTCTATTTTATCTAGGGATAATGATAAATAAATGTGACTAACTTGCCAAAATTTATGATCGTATGTACCCGACTAAATTTTCGACCATTGTGTGTATCCTACTCCGTTAATTTTGATCTGTGTGTATTATTTAATTTTGTATGACGATTCTACTCCTCCATTATTGATGCAAATAATGTTCGAAAAAACGTTATTTATATCTTTCGATTACTTCACGTTTTGAGGATGACAAAATGTGAACTCACGTTACGTTAAAATTAACGTTAACAAGTTTTTAATCGGAAGATCTCGTTTCTACGCAAATCACTCTTGACCAAAGTTACAACTTGGACTAGTGATCAAAGAAGTGAATTCATGTTTTGAAAATTCACATTTTAAATGGGACAAAACATTTTTTTCAAAAATACACATGATAAATTATTTTTGAAATATTAAGAAATGTTTTAATGAAAAAATAAGTTTGAAAATCACAACAGCTATTTTTTCCCCCCAAAATCAGCTCCAACCTTCCCCAAATAAGTTTTCACCAGAAAAGACAAAATTTGGAGCGTCCTAGTCTACCACGGCTCCACGGTACCGTTAAATTTAACGGAGCCGTGGGTCATTTAGTGGAGCCGTCCGTACCATTTTGAATTGTAACGTTCAGATTTTCTTTGCCTATAAATACCCACCTCTTTCACAGTTTTAATCACCCTTCACACACAGAAAAATCCCTTAGTAAAACCCTCTCACACCTTTCACTTCTTAGGGTCAATTAGATTAGTTTTTCTTTGTTTCAAGAGTGATCCAATCATCCTTCAAGTGATCCTCTTCATACCTCTTCACTAGCAAGAGAAGAAAACAAGTATCCAAGTTGATACAAGGTGTTGTCATCCCTCTTCATTGGCAAGAGAAGAACTCAAGTAATCAAGAAGATACTAGAGTTTTAGTTGATAGGTTTTTGTAACACTTGTTACAACCTTGTTGTGTCTTAGCATACATCAAGTTTATTTTCTTTTTGTGAGTGAGAGTGAAGATCAAGTGTGATCTATAGAGATAGTGAACATCTCTTGAAGCCATTGGGCTTGTGTGATTGATCAAGAAGATCAAGGGTCATTAGGTTAGTGTTAGTTGAGTAGAGTGAAGTGAGTGTTGATCATTGTGATCGTGTTGAGATCTTGGTGATCTCTTGAAGCCATTGGGCTTGTGTGTTTGGTCACGTGGACCTTGGTAGATTGGTTCCAGCTTAGATTAGCACTCGACATCTAGCTTAGTGTCGGAAATAGGATAAGCGATGTGTACGGTTTTCTCCGCCTGAAGGGAGGTTGTTGATATAGTGTTTGAAACTCTCGAGTGTGGTACTCGGGGAGTGGAGTAGGGCGAAGAAGAGCTTCGTAGCTGAACCACTATAAATCCTCTGTCTCGGTTTGATCTTTCCAACTCTACTCTTTACTTTTATTTGTTATTTTTACGTAGCTTAGTTTGTAGTTCATATTGGTGTTGTTTGATTACACATAGAGTTCGAATCAAAGTTTCCAATAGCATACTTTTAAAACAAGATTTTTAAAAGAAGTTTTTAAACTGGTAAACTATTCAACCCCCCCTTCTAGTTTCCCACAATTGGTATCAGGAGCCACGTCAGTCAAGTTTTTAAAGTATATTGTATTTTAAAGCTTGAACCGATCAATGGATTCCGACAAATATCTAGAAGGGCAATCTATGCAAAGACCACCACTTTTCGAAACCGATTGTTTTATTTATTGGAAAACAAGATTCGAAACGTATGTGAAATCAAAAGACATTGATCTTTGGCATGTTATTACCGAGGGTGACTTTCAACCTATTCAAAAGAATCCGGAAACTAAAAAGGATGAAATAGTTTCTTATGATAAACAAAGTGATGAACTTAAAAGGAAATTAGCCAAAAATAATGAGGCTAAAATGATGATTTATAATGCTTTGCCTAAAAAGGAATTTGAAAGAATTTTTATGTGTAATACGGCAAAAGACATTTGGAAAACTTTGTTAGTCACTCACCAAGGTAATAACCAAGTCAAAGAGAACAAGATAGATCTTCTTGTTCAACAATATGAACAATTCTCCATTTCGGAGGATGAGTCAATAGATAATGCTTTTGCTAGATTTAATACTATTATCACTAGTCTTAAAGCTCTTGATGAAGGTTATTCTAGTAAGAACTATGTTAGGAAGTTTCTTAGAGCTCTACATCCTAAATGGAGAGCAAAGGTCACCGCCATAGAAGAGTCAAAGGACTTGGCGGCATTGTCACTCGATGAACTTATAGGAAACTTGAAAGTTCACGAGATGATCATCAAGAAGGATTCCGACATTGTCAAAGGCAAAAGTGAGAGAGTTAGATCTCTAGCATTAAAAGCCAAGAAGGATTCTAGTGATGAGGAATGTTCGAGTTCCGGTAGTGAAGATGAAGAGTACGTACTAGCCGTTAGGAACTTTAGAAAGTTCTTTAGGAGGAAATGTAGATTTCCTAGACAATCTCGAGATGAGAAGAAGTCATCTCAAAGAAATCATGATGAAAGAAAAGGGACAAGTGATAGGAGATGCTTTAGATGCGGAGATCCTAATCACTACATAGGAGAATGTCCTAAGCCACCTAAATCCAACAACCAAAGAGCCTTCGTAGGAGGTTCTTGGAGTGATAGCGGTGAAGAAGAAGAGAAGAAGCCTAACAATGAAACGTGCTTAATGGCTCAAGCTTCTAACGAGGTACAATCCGACTCTTCTTATTATAGTGATAATAATTCGTCAGTAGATGATAATGAATCACATGACGAATACAACAATATTGTAAATAATACCGACGTCATGTGGTCGGTAGTATTTACAATAGTCTACAAGTTCAATATTATACCGACGACATGACGTCGGTAGCATATGAACAAGTGAATAATATGTTTATTATACCGACGACATGTCCACGCTATTAGAGTAGTATTGCAGCTGCAATGCCCAGATTTTTCCGCAAAAATTTGCAGCAAAAATCTACAAAATCCTGGTTTCTAACCTGCTTTCCACTACATACAATACATTCCAATACAAACAACGGCTAAAACGGCTATAAACTTTATAACGGCTAAAACGGTTATATATAACCACTAAACACTTAATAAACTTTACAAAACGGCCATAAACTTTATAACACCCTCAAAATACATCATAAAGTTTACATAACGGGTGTTATAATCGCTAAACCTAGCTACTATATCTACAAATGTTGCAATATCCGCAATGTTCAAAGATAATACGATTCGGGTCGTCAAAATATAGTTTCAAAGATAAAACAACACAAAATAATACCTCTACGGCCCCTCGTCGTCATATAGCCCCTCGTCGTCATACAGCCCCTCGTCGTCATCCTGATCATCATCATCACTCCCGCTGCGAGAGCCACTCTCGCTGCCAGAGCCACTCTCGCTGCCAGAGCCAATCGCGCTCCCGCCTGCGCCGCTCCCTCCCGCGCTACTCCCACTGCCGCCTCCTGCGGCACCCTGAGAACCAACCTGGCTAATAAACTCCTCCCATCGCGGGTTGGTCGAGGCAAAACGCGTCAACAACTCGAGCTGCTTCTGAGTTTCCAACACTTTCTTCTAAGCTCTTCTGTCCTTCTTCTCAGTTTTTCTGTAAATCTTCTTAGCTTTTCTGCTCTCCTTCTGAGCTTCAGCCATTATCTTTTTAGCTTCATCAAGCGTCTTCTGAGCTTCAGCAAGCGACTCGTCGATCTCGGCCGTACCTATAAACGAAATAATCAAAATTTAAAAACGGTCATTTCAATACATAAGATGAGTCATTTAATATTATCCAACTGTACATACCTGGAGCTGGAGGCGGGGGAGGCGGCAGGTCTACCCGTGGCTTCTTCAAGCCGGGTGGTACCCTGCCCCTGCCGGCTATGTGACCACGCTGCTTGCCCCCGATTACCCGGGCAAGTATCTGCTCCTCCGTGAGGCACGCCTCCTCTGTCGGTATATCGGATCTCGGCTGCCTTAGCCTGACCATCTCTTCCTATGTAGTTGAAAAAAAATGAGAAAATTAATATATTAGTCGGGTTAATTACTAGATTATGTTTCAATAAATCATTAAGTGCGTGTTTGGAAAATAAATAAATAAATAAATAAAAAACGATACTTACAAACTGAGCACGAGCCTCATCCTGCAACCAAACACCATTCTTGAAGTGGGTGTCAAGATAGGTATCGAACAGGGACGGGTACTGATGGTCCTCGCTGTTCTCGAACTGTATACATATACACATGCATATAGGATGAAACAAATTAAAATGACAAATCAAACACCATATATATTTTATTTAGTATAAATACTTTTAATTAATATATTATTAAAAATAAATAATCTTATAAAAATAAAATGTGTCTTACATATTCGTGTCGAGATGCGGCCAATGATTTCGAACCGTGGCGGCTGTGAATCTTGTTCTTCTTTCAATTCTCTTTGTTCACAGCCGATTGTTTCTGTGCCTTCTCCGACATGTACAACTCGACATGCTTCTCCCACTCAGCCTGCTCCATGTTCGGAGGAGGATTTCTTGTGATCTCTTCCACTCTCGCAACCCCACCCTTGTTGGTAAAGTAATCGCGTTTCATATCATATTTGTTTTCAGAATATCGTTTAGCGAAATACTGGGTGAGCGCCGCCCGAATGGTATCCCATTCCGGTCTGCGCCTGTGGCGTTCCAAATTGAACATACGCTGCAATCAAATATAGTTAAAATTAATATAAGGATATAAATAAATAAACAAATTTTAATAAATGTACACATTCAAATAATTAAATATAGAGATATAAACAAATAAACAAATTTAAATAAATATGCACATTTAAATAAATAAACACGATAACATAACAATATAAAAGAAAAATGAAATAACTGACCCCGAGCTGTGGAAGGAAGTTAGCCTTGTTCTCCGGTTCTATATCGTGCCAGGAGTCGTAGTGTAGCGGCAGCTGCCGAATGAGCTCGCCGACGTAATTGCTAAACCACTTTTGGTTCTTGCCGACATGACAGTAAGTCCCCTGATCACCAATTTCAAACTCAATCGACTGTGGGCCACTATTTTTCACGGCTTTCTTGAGCGCCACATTCTTATTTTCTTGGCGTACTTGCGGCCTGCCGCCATCCCGACCTCCCCTACCCCTGCCTCCCCCTGGCCCTACCTCCTCGGCGGGGTCGCCCTGATCCTGCAATTGGAGTGAGTGAAAACGTCATAAAGTAACTTATATAGATATATGTATATATATATACATATATGTATATGTACACATATATGTATTGTAGAGATCGATCCACTTCTAAATCATACTAAGTAACACAAACTTGATGACACTCATAAGCATATAAATCAAGAACAAGAGATATGTGGATATTTGCTAGTCTAATGATTATATTCAAAGTGTGAAAATAATACACAGACTAGAGAGGGTTTCTTTTTCTTTCACACACACACACTCTTTTCTTTTGTAAATAATGAGGCACACTTTGTAAAAGAGATGTGTGTGTGTGTTTATACGAATCACAGCCAACACATGGCTTGTGATTGGGCTTTGACTTGGACTTGGTAGTGGGCTTGATGAATACATTACACTTATACATAATACATACTAACTACACTAATGCTACAAGCCCACATTGTTTAATACATATTATACTTGACACATTACATCTAAAACGTCAAATGACCATCACTTTATATTAACATAAAATGATTGCTAACAATCTCCCCCTAAGGGATGGTCATTTCAATGATGCTCCCGTGATTGGTCTTTAGATTTTGACATCTTGAACTTCGTGTGTCACTGTATAATATCCTTCATTCAGTGTTCCTTCATGCGCTGCGATCTTCAAGGAATCGTCTTTTGGTCTGACTTGCCTTGATCTGCTTCTTCTGTCCAGATGCGTCGTCATAGCAGATGATGATGGTTGATAGACTTTCGTCGGTACCTGCATAAAACAGTTAGCAATAATTCGTCCTTCGGCCATCATGTCGTGAGGCAAGATCCTTTGATCTCAATAAGACTCATACAACTTGTATCCTTTTGAGTGAACACAAGTGTATTGCATAGGAAGTGTTCCTAAGAGATCTTTGATGAATCTCATGTCTCTAGACTCAATTATGTGCGTTTTGTTTTTAGACGTCGGAGGCATGGAGCAGAGTGCCAACTTTTCAATATCAACACATCTCGAAATGAGAGGTCGATAGATTATGTAGTGTTCTCCGTGAGAAATGAAACAAATATCTTTTGAGAGATATCTGAGTGGATAGGAGGGGTGGTGCAAATGCGTCACTGGGTCCATGACGTCTTGTCTTCAATATCAGTTTCACCTTAGTGAGAACCGATAGCAGATGTATTGACCCGGTTTCTGTCCTAAGTTTTCATGGAGGGCTATTTCTTTTCACCCTTACAAAAACTTTTTCTTTTTCATTCTTCAACCCCTTCTTTCTCCTTTCTCATTATACTCCTTTTTCCAATCTTTCCTAAGGACTTCTAATGCTAAACTATTGGAATAGTCCTTGGGTAGATCCCTCCGGTTCTGGCGGATCATTGGACATAACCTAACAATAATCACCTTATAACTCCATGATTATCCTAGATTATCGATCACATACCATGAAACCTTTTGAAAATCTCTCAACGTGTTCATGAACAAACATATTTTAGATAACACATTGAGAGTTTTGCATTTATGAAACACTCCCCCTTCACATGTGCTCATGCATTTTTGTAATAAATTGCACATGTTGAGTAGAGTTCGCACATTTGAAATGATCGACTTTCAATGAACATGACCTTCGCGAGACACGCTTACATCACTAGTTAGACTAGTTTGAAATTATTACCCATCCTGGTCATATTCAAAGATCATCTCTCGAATTGGTACATTCTACTCCGACAAGTCCTTTGCGAGACACGCTTACATCACTGGTAAACCAGTTTGAAATTATTACCCGTCTAGGACATGTCTTTTCGAGAACAGACATTTAGTTTCGTCAATTCGAGGGTTGTTCTGAGTCTTGAGATTTAAGCCAGAAAGACTTTTTGATCACATTTTAATCTCATCTTCTCCCCCTCAAAAATAGCATGCATTGATATTTTTGATATCAACTAATGAAAAGCAAGATGTTTTGGAGAACAAGATGGATTTGAGCATGAAAAGTGGAACATTTTTCTTTTTCAACTCCCCCTTAATCAGAGCAAATGGTTTAAACCTTTGAGTTTAAAAAGCATTTAGGGGTCGTTGAGGGAGTTGTTGTGACCACAAAATTTATAAAAAGACTTTGAAAAATCTTTTGAAACAATTGTGATTAAGTGGTCACGGGTTTTAGCTTTTTGCCATTAACATTGCGAGTCCTGATCGGAAATAATCAGAAGTCGTTCAATGTAGCTCGAGTTCTGTACTGAAATGCACGAAAGTCGTTATGAAGAATTTAAGGAACGACATGTTTTAGAAAAACATAAAAAAATAAATCTCGCTCAAGCATCTGTACATGTCCGTATCATTGTTGAATGACATATCTAGATACGTACAGAATATTGATTAGACAAGAGACATGTCGTTAGAAGAATATTTTTGGTTTTTGTTGTTTTATATTTTTTATGTCTTTTTGAAGTTTTCTATTTTTATATTTTTGTTTTTGAAAAAGTATATATATATATTTACCAAAAATATATACATAACTATTTACAAACATATTTACACATATATATTTACATGCGAAGCTTTATGAAGTAAATAAATAAGATTCGAGAAGACTTTCTAACTCTACGGGAGTTAGGCTTCGCATACCAATTCGACGAACTAAGTTTTCAAACCGCTCTTTTGGGAGGGCTTTAGTAAATAGATCGGCGAGTTGGTATTCAGTCTTAACGAAGAAAAGTTCAACAGTACCCTCTTCAACGTGTTCCTTTATGAAGTGGTAGCGGACTCTAATATGCTTGGTCTTCGAGTGTTGCACTGGGTTGCACGAGATGGCTATGGCACTTTTTGAATCGCAATATAAAGGTATGAGGTTGAAAGAGAAACCATAATCTGTGAGTTGTATTCTCATCCAAAGGACTTGAGCACAACACGCAGATAGAGACACATACTCGGCCTCTGCTGTTGATAAAGCAGTGCAATCTTGTTTTCTTGACGACCAGCCTACTTGAGCACAACACGCAGATAGAGACACATACTCAGCCTCTGCTGTTGATAAAGCAGTGCAATCTTGTTTTCTTGATGACCAGCCTACTAGCTTTTCTCCCAGAAATTGCGTTCCGCCTGATGTACTTTTCGTTGTAACTTGACATCCAGCATGATCGGCATCTGAAAAGGCAATTAGTGTAAACTCCGAATCCTTCGGATACCAAAGACCCATGTTAATGGTTCTTCGAAGGTATCGAAAGATCCGTTTAACCTCTTGGAGGTGAAGTTCGGTAGGCCTTGCCTGAAACCGTGCAAGTAAGCAAACAACAAAATGAATATCTGGTCGGGTTGCAGTTAGGTACATGAGAGAACCAATCATGCTCCGATATTTCTTCGGATCCATGGGTTTCCCATATAGGTCAGCGCCAATTTTTGGTGAAGTGACCATAGGAGTACCAACAGAGTCACAATTTTCCATACCATGTTTTTTCAAAATCTCAATTGTGTATTTAGCCTGATTAAGAAAAATACCACGTGGGGATTGATGAATTTGTAAGCCTAAAAAGAATTTTAATTCACCCATCATGGACATTTCGAATTTGCTTTTCATGAGATTTGCATAATGTTTTGAATGCTCCGAATTAGTGGACCCAAATATTATGTCATCCACATAAATCTGAACAATCAAAATGTCATTTTTGTATTTTCTTGTAAACAAGGTTGGATCAATTGTTCCTTTGGTGAAATTATTTGACAACAAGAAAGATGATAATTCGTCATACCACGCCCGTGGGGCTTTTTTCAAACCATAGATTGCCTTCTTTAGCTTGTAGACGTATTCCAGATGATCTTTGTCAACGAAACCGTCTGGTTGACTCACATACACTTCTTCTTTCAGAGTTCCATTCAAGAATGCTGTCTTGATGTCCATCTGATAAACTGTGATGTTCTTGTGAGCGGCATAAGCTAAGAAAATCCTGACAGCTTCAAGCCTTGCAACCGGTGCGAATGACTCTTCAAAATCTATCCCTTCTTCTTGTCTGTATCCCTTTGCCACCAGACGAGCTTTGTTGCGAATTACAGTCATTTCTTCATCCTTTTTGTTTTTCCATAACCACTTAAGATCAATGACTAGTTTGTCAATTGGTCTTGGAACTAAATCCCAGGTGTCATGGATTTGAAATTGAAGAAGTTCTTCCTGCATCGCTTCAATCCAGGCATTATCTGCCATTGCTTCCCGAATGTTCTTAGGTTCTATGAGACTGACTGAGCAGACATAGATGCACATGTCGTAATCGGTATGAAGTTGTTTTCTTGTCTGAATTGGTCTTGAGGGTTCACCAATAACCTGTTCAATCGGATGGTCTTTTGTCCACTGTAATGTTGAAGGGTACCTTGGACTGAATAACTGCGTGTTAGTCGGTTCATGTAATCTGGAAGATGATTCACCAGATTCCGTTCCAAACGGGTTTTCAAAGACTTCTTCGTCTAACACAGCATTATTTTGTTCTTGCTCATCAATTCTTGGTAGAACAATTTCAATGAATGGAGTTGCTGGAGTAGATGTAGATGATGTTGATGTCGAGGGAGTTGGTGCGCCAGCTTCAAATGTTGTGGATGCATCTGGATTTGGTGGTGGTGGTGGTTGATGTTGAGTGGATGCAGCGGAATGTTGGGTAGATGCATTTTTCGAAGCGCCACCATAGTATTCATCGTACATGAACTCGAAGAAATTATCCAGTTCTTGAGTTGAGGGTTGTTCGTCATGAATTGATTGAGCTCCTTGAGGTGCGAGTCCCGAACTGATATGTCCGGAAGTCATCGGGTTAAGCGCGGGTTCTAGAGCGAGTCTCTCAGAAGCCATTTGTGAAATTTCATCAAACTTCACATTCATCGTCTCCATTATCTTTTTCGTTCTCCTGTTATACACCCTGAATGCCCTCGAGTTTTCAGAATACCCAATAAAGATTCCAATATCACCCTTAGCCTTCAACTTTCCCAGATCTTCCCTGTCATTTGTTGGATAGCACAAAGCGCCAAATACATGTAGGTAAGAAATATCCGGTTTTCTGTTGTTGACAAGTTCATATGGGGTTTTATTGAATCTTGGATGGATTAGGGATCGGTTTTGAGTAAAACAAGCAGTAGAAACAGCATCAGCCCATAGGAATAACGGTGCATTGGAATAGATCAGCATAGTGCGAGCAGCTTCTACAAGGGTTCGATTCCTTCTTTCAACTACCCCATTCTGCTGTGGAGTTCTAACAGCTGATGTCTGGTGAGTAATACCAGTTTCTTCAAAGAATGTTCTTAACTCCTGATTGAAAAATTCCGTGCCATTATCCGCTCTTACTATCCTAACTGGAGCTTGAAGTAGAACTTGAATCCGCTTTAGAAAGGTGATGATGGTGCTTGGTGCTTCTTCTTTTGATCTCAAAAACTTCACCCATGTATATCTTGAATAGTCGTCAACAATTACAAGAATATACTTTTTCCCATTTATGCTTTGAACTCTCATCGGGCCACATAAGTCCATGTGCAACAAATGCAACCTATCAACCGAACTAGGTACGAGTTTAGGTTTATATGTTGCTCTTTTGCTCTTTCCTTGCTCACATGATGGACATAGGTGTTCTTTGGTGTATTTGAATTTTGGAAGACCGGAGACGACGTCGTCTTTGGCAAGCTTGTTGATCATGTCAAAGTTCAGATGGGACAAACGTCTATGCCACAACCAGGATTTTGTTTCGCCTGCCCTGGTCATGAGACAAATAGGAGATGAAGAGGCCATTTGGTTTATGTCAATTACATAGAGATTGGTGCCACGACCCCCAATTAAGAGATCATTCCCCACCAAATTCCTGACAAAACAAGTGTTTCTTCTAAAAGCAACCTCTAAATCTGCATCACAAAACTGCCCGACAGAGAACAGATTGTGTCCCAACCCTTCGACATAGTAAACCCGAGTGATTAAGTAGTTTCCAAACCGAAGATCTCCATAACCCAGAATAGCTGCAACATGATCATTCCCAAAACGTACAGTCCCCATGAACTGCCACACAAAATTGATCAGCAGCTTCAGATTCCCGGTCATGTGCTTGGAGCAACCCGAGTCGACGATCCAAAGACAAATTTCAATGACCTGCAAAGAACAGATGATTTTGTATATGGAAACCGTTTAACATTTGGTTCCAAGGGTTAGATGTAACAGGTGGAGTACACTTAGAGATGGTTTCCGTTGATGCATTGGGAACTATTTCTACTGTGCCATTCTTAGGTGCAAACATTCTACCCGTTGGTTTCCATTCACAAAACTTAATGTGATCCTTAGGTAATAGGCTGCTAGTTGTTTTCCTAGCTTTTGCAATAAGTCTTCGAATGTATCTAGACTTAGCCTTAGTTACAAAAGGACCCTTTTCTGTTCTGGCATATCATTCTTTTTCACATTATTAGAAACATTATCATCACAAGCATTTACAGACAAAGATTTCTTTTGCATTAAACAATTAGAATCATTACATGCATTAGAAACAGGAGTCTTATCATTACAACTAGATGATACATGTTTCTTCTTGGGAAGCGGTAAATTCCTAGGGTGTTCTTCTACTTTCTTGCTTGTATTCTCAGAAACAGATGGGACACTAGGTTTCTTGATATTGCTCCTAGTCTGTCTTCTGCTCCTAGAGTTGCTTTCTAATCCTGTAGAAGGTA